>JBBWSL010000049.1:0-305982 GCA_038088545.1 Diaporthe humulicola | reverse complement strand
ACTGGGTAGGTACCTACCTACTCTACCTACCGCAGGTACTCTATCCTGCTTCAGCACACCAACCCCGGTACCCCGGCAGCTTGGAGGGGATCCCAAGGTCGCTGCGACTGGTGGGCTTGGCGAGACCTGCAACAAGTCTAAGTACCCACTGCCCCGCCGTCTTACGTTCCTCACGCCCGCTGGAGAGCTGCCACTTACACCCAAACGCACGGCACCCACCTGCAACAGCGGTCCGGACCATTCATTGACTGATCACCACCACCACCCAACCTGACAGCGGCTCTCTTCTCTTCCCACCACCTCAACTAACTACACGCCCAAGACCGTGGTTGCGTCCACCATATCTCGATCGCGAACACTCGACCTTTCCAATCCTCAATTCCCCGTCAAGAGGACAACGCAACCCTATTGACCTTGACCAGCGCACAAAAGCCGCGCCTCGTCCCCGGTCCCAATCCCAGTCCCAGCCCCAAGCTCAGTCCCAGCCGCAGAACCGGCCCATCCAGTCCCCAGCAGACAAGCCAATCTTGGGCTCCGACATCACCATGGATCACCATATGGGTGGCTTCCAAATGCCCGCCATGGCGCATCCGCCGCTCATGAACCAACCCCCTCAGATCTTTGGCACCCACGCCTATGACGGTATGCCAATGCAGCACTTGCCTCCGGAGCTTACCGCCCAGATGTTCGGGGATCCCAATGGCCTTCTCGACGATGCAAACGAGGCAAAGAGGAGGAGGATCGCACGGGTGAGTTCTGCCCGCGGTCGTGACGACACCGCGCCTTATCACCGGCCACGCAGACCAGGCTGACTCCTCTCCCACAGGCTTGCGACATGTGCCGGAAGAAGAAGATCAAGTGCGACGGGAAGCTGCCAGCATGCACACACTGCATCAACTACAAGACCGAATGTGTCTTCACCCAGGTCGAGAAGAAACGGAATCCGCCCAAAGGGTGAGTGCTTGTCCTCCAGCACCTGGCGGTCTGTGCCATTATCGCCACCACCACCGCCAGCTAACGATTCGGCAGTGCCAAGTATATTGAGGGTCTCGAGAACCGCCTTGGTCGCATGGAAAGTCTGCTACGTCTGTCAGGTATGCCTGCTTTTCCCTGTTTCTCCCAGACGGTCTCACCGCGGCATCCGGCTGTTCCGGTTGTTGCCGGCAGGCCAGACATGTGCAGTCGCGCACTGACCATCCCGGACAGGTCTCCTTGGTGAGGACGATGGCGCTACGGACCTGGGAACACTCGAGAAGAAGCTTGCCGAGAAGAGACAGGAGTCAAGACAGGCTTCGCAGGCAGCTCCATCTAACCCGACCTCACCGTCGCAGGCAACCTCGGTGCAGGACACTGGCGCATCGACCCCCAGGAGCGCACTCACCTCGCCTGAGCCCCAAAAGGATGATGAGAAGCGCAAATCGATCGATGCCAGCAAGCAGCAGCTGCCACAGCAGCAGCAACAGCAGGAGGGCCAAGAAGAGGAGGTCGAGGCTCTGTCTGAGATGATGTGCTCTCTTGTAACCAACACGTCTGGCGAGACCAGATATATTGGTAGGCCAAAGCGCTCATACCCGCATATAGCCCCCCTTCGTGTCTAACTCCGTGATCTAGGTTCCTCATCTGGCTTCTCCATCTTCTCCCCCAAGGGGATTCAGTGGGTCAACGAGAAGACTGGAGACAAGTCTTTCCAGCAGATGATTTCTCATGTCTCCATGGATGACCACAAATGGAACAACTGGAAGCCCGAGGTCTTCGGCGACCTGTTCCAGCGACCCGTCTTCCTTCCACTCCCGCCAAAGCACGAGTGTGTCTCGCTACTGCAGGACTACTTCGACAATTTCAATTGCATGTTCCCGTTGTTTCATCGGCCCACGTTCATGCACCTGGTAGAGAGGCAGTATTCAAAGGATCCGTACTCTGGCTCTGGCTGGTGGGCCAGCCTCAATGTTGCACTCGCCATTGCTCACCGCTTACGAGTGATGAGCAACCTGGTCCCTCACGAGGAGGACGCAAAAGCATGGGGTTACATGAAGAACGCAATGGCCTGCTTCGCAGAGCTGGTGATGCGCAACACCGACCTGTTGAGTGTCCAGGCCCTCCTGGGCATGGCACTGTTCATGCAAGGGACCCCTAATCCGCAGCCGTCCTCGCTTCTTATCGGTACCGCCATCAGGCTATCTCACAACATTGGTCTGCACAAGCGCGGCACAGGGTTCAACCTGAATCCCATCGAAATCGAGCAGAGGAAGAGGGTGTTCTGGATCGCATACATGCTGGACAAGGATCTTTGCATCCGGTCTGGACGGCCTTTTGCGCAGGATGACGACGACATGAATGTGGAACTCCCGGACACGGATCCTGAAGATAACATCGGCAACATCCCCCTGGCCGATAGCAAGGGCAAGATGAACCTCTTCCGGGTGATGTGTGAGTTGGCTCTCATCGAAAGCAAGGTATACAAAAAGCTCTACGCGACCAAGGCGACGAAACAGTCGGACGGTGAACTTTTGCAGACCATTGGAGAGCTGGACCAGGAACTGGAAGATTGGAAGGACAGGATGCCTATCGAGTATCGACCCGAGCACGAGATCCAGGCATCACACACGCCTCTTATTCTGCACGTTGTCATGCTTCATTTCACCTATTATAACTGCCTCACAACGATACATCGGATGTCGATACACCGTGGTTACTGGACGAGTCGTCTGTCGAATTACGCCATACAGGGGCTCAATGCCAAACCTCTGAACCCGAGGGTCTTCAACTCGGCTGCCCTATGCACTTCTGCAGCAAGAGCGTCCATTTCACTGCTCAAATATGTCCCACAAGGAGACTCATCTGTAGTCTGGTGAGAACTAGAAATTACCCACACCCACTTTGTGCAAAAAGCTAACACGTATAGGATGGTACTGTACTTCCCTGTCACTGCGCTTGTCACTCTCTTCGGAAACATCCTACAAAATCCCCTCGATCCTCGAGCGAGATCAGACACACGACTGTTGAACATGGTTGTCACCTTCCTGTCCGCACTGGGGCAGGAGATTGAGACGGGTGGAGTGCATCGCACTATCGGTATCTGTTCCGAGTTTGAGCGCATCAGCAAGGTTATGATCGAAAAAGCCGAAAAGGACAATGCCGGCCGCAGGAAGCGCAAGAACGCGGAATCCTCACAGGCCAGCAAACCTACCACCACCACTGCGAACCCCATTCGACGGGCATCGACTTCGAACCAAGGGTCTTCATCGTCCGCATACACGCCCAGGCCGCCGACGGCTAGCGCGAACACGCCAACACCACGGCAATCGCACAACGAGACCTTGTCACCGCCAGCGCGTACTGACGGGCAAGCCTTCAGCCCCATGACAGTCTCGAGTCACAGCCCTTCGCCGGGCCACCCACCGCCTGGATGGACACCAGACTTTTCTGGGGGCGATCCCATGGAATTCACTTCTTTTGCCGAGCTGACTGGATTCGGGCAGCTTCACAATGGCCCCCCGCCACCACTACAATCACCACCAGCGCAAGGGGCTGGGTTCCAGCAACCGCTGATACCGCAAGACCTGTATGCGCTGCCCATGAGTTTTGACTGGGACTGGGCGGAAATGAGTGGAGGCGCGTATCCGAGTGTGGAGAATGGAAACTTCGGGGGGCCACAATAAGACTGGCAGACCGAAGCCCAGCTCTGCGAGCTAGGACTTTGCCACGGATCTATGGCGTCGGCCAGGGAAAAGGGTGGTTGAGATTTGTCGGTTTGAGACTGAAGGGATCTTCCATCCACGGTGTACATGCGTCCACGACAACGAAATCGGCTTGATGTCTATCTGTATTATTCATACTGCCTGTGTGTTGAGGGAGCTTGGGCGAGCATTTTTTTCATATAATTCACCATAGGGTTACGGTTTGCGCGCGTGGGCCAGCTAGATAACCTCATTTACGGGGGACTAAGAACATTGTGATAACATCAAGATGCAATTATTGACTTATAGTCCTCTAGTCAAATGGCAGGAGTCCCCGCGTATCATGCATTTGTAGACGATACTATGCGAACGATGAGACACCTGTCTCTTCTACGCAAGCACGCATTGAGCTGATATGAAAGTAAAGTGTGATCAGTTCAAAGGGGGGGTGCCAGTGGAAGGGAAAAATGAAGAAGGGGTTAAACCCTGAGAATTCGCGGCTCATTTGTCAGCGCGTCAAGGTTGTAGCCCAGGGGAGGGACCCTGAGCATCTTAGCATCATTGAGCCAGCCAGCCGGAAGCCAGGCGCAAAACGTGACGTCTGCACGTTTTCACCACCATTTGCGAAGGACCCTCCCGACCTTGCCGGACCACCACGACAACAATACCGGCTGGAGCTGAGCTGTTGGAGGACAAACCGGCGGCACCGATCCAATTCGAAACCGTATCGAGGTAGCAAGGCGTCCGTGTGTACAGTCAGTCAGTCAGTCGTCATACGACGAACTGCGTGGGGTTTTGGCTCGACCCGACCACCGCCGTCCAGTCATCATCCCGGCGCCACCTCGCAGCTCCTACCTCCTGCCTCTCCCACCTTTCCACCTCCCAACACACACATCTCGGCCTCAACCAAAGCATGACTACATTATTACGGCCGGCGTCGCGCCAGGTCGCCCGCCTGGCGTTCACGTCCCTGCGCACAACTTCCACAATCAGCGTGAGGCGCGCGAGAATACCAAGGATATCACCCTCATCCTCATCCGCAGCATACCTCCTCCCTCGCCCTCGTTTCTACTCGAACGGCCCGCCACCACCCGAGAAGCCCAAGGACGAGGCCAAGGACGAGAACAAGAATGCCGGGGAGACTACACCTGGGGAACCAAAGGAGCCAAAGGAGCCTCCAAAGCTGCCTGACGGCTGGGTATGGCTGAACGAGGAAGACTTGGCGATGCTCAAGAAGATGGGCGACATGGTTCCTGCAAAACACAGGGAGACGTTCGCAGACGTGGAGAACGAGGTCAGGTCGGGTGGAGCGCCTCAGGAGCTCAAGGACCTGTTGGACAAGGGACGGACAAGCGGGCTCAGCATTGCAGACTCAATGAAGGTCATCAAGATAGCCCACAAGCTAGCGGCCAAAATGGCCAGCAAATCCTCTGGCCTCAACTCCGACGACAACGCCCCATTCTTCAACCAAAATGAAGGCCAGCGCAGCGAGAACAACAACCAGAATGAGCAGCAAGGCCAGGGTCAGAAGCAAAAGCCGAAGAACGACAAGGGCCAGCCTAAAACCTTTGACGGTGGCGACATGCTGGCTTGGGTGGTGACAGCCGCGCTTTTCTACCCTGTCTGGAGCATGATCTTCCCCAGCGAATCCAAGGACATCAGCTGGCAGGAGCTTCGCAAGAACTACCTAGACAAGGGGCTTGTCGAAAGGCTCGTGGTCTACAACGGAAGCAGGGTCAGGGTGGATCTGAACCAGGAGGCCACCAGGTCCATGTACCCGGACAGTGTTGCAGCGAACCCCGGCTTCCATTTCTACGTGTCAATTGGCTCCGTCGAGACTTTTGAGAGGCACCTTGACGAGGCCCAAAGGGAGCTCGGCATTCCCGCCACCGATAGGATCCCGGTCACATACGCAGCGGAAGGCCAGCTCGCAAATCTGCTGTTGGCCTTTGGGCCCACTTTGATAATCGTTGGCCTGATCTACTACACCATGAGGAGAGGTCCCGGCGGCGGCGGCGGTGCTGGAGGCGGTATGTTCGGCTTCGGCAAGAGCAAGGCCAAGATGTACAACCACGAGTCGGCCGTCAAGGTCAAGTTCGCCGACATCGCCGGTATGGACGAAGCCAAGGTCGAAATTATGGAATTCGTTTCCTTCCTGAAGAAGCCGGAGCGATTCCAGAGGCTGGGCGCAAAGATTCCTCGCGGCGCCATCTTGTCTGGACCCCCCGGAACTGGTAAGACACTGCTCGCAAAAGCCACTGCCGGTGAATCAGGGGTGCCGTTCTTCAGCGTCAGCGGATCCGAGTTCGTGGAAATGTTTGTCGGTGTCGGTGCCTCAAGAGTGCGGGACTTGTTCACGCAAGCGCGTAAGAACGCCCCTTGCATTGTTTTCATTGATGAGATTGACGCCATTGGCCGATCTCGAAGCGACGGAAACCGCAACTTTGGTGGCAACGAAGAGCGCGAGGCAACCCTGAACCAGATCCTCACGGAAATGGATGGCTTCAACACGCAGGAGCAGGTCGTGGTCCTCGCGGGAACAAATAGGCCGGACGTTCTTGACAAAGCCCTGATGCGGCCCGGTCGTTTCGACAGGCAGATCTACATCGACAGACCCACGATGAAGGGCCGTGCGGATATCTTCAAGGTGCATCTTGCCCACGTCGTCACCAAAGAAGAGATGGAGCATCTTTCTGGAAGGCTCGCTGCTCTGACACCAGGCTTCTCTGGCGCTGACATCGCCAATGCCGTCAACGAAGCCGCCCTCGTCGGTAAGTCTACCTGTCCTCCCAGTTGCTGCTCACATGAAACTGACTTGACCAACTTGTACAGCCGCAAGAGCAAATGCTGAGAGCATCGAGATGATCCATTTCGAACAGGCCATTGAGCGTACCATCGGAGGCCTGGAGCGAAAGTCTCTTGTTCTCGGCGCTGAGGAGAAGAAGACAGTAGCGTATCACGAAGCAGGACACGCCATTTGTGGCTGGTTTTTCGAATTCGCCGACCCGCTGCTTAAGGTGTCCATCATCCCCCGTGGTCAGGGCGCCCTGGGTTACGCGCAATACCTCCCTGGAGACGCCTACCTGATGAACACGAAGCAATTAATGGACCGCATGGCCATGACGCTGGGCGGTCGCATCTCCGAGGAGCTCAACTTCACCACGGTGACAACCGGCGCAAGCGACGACTTCAAGAAGGTCACGGCGATGGCCACCAACATGGTGACGCGCTGGGGCATGTCGGACAAGCTGGGCCCCATCGCCTTCGACCAGGACCAGAACCAGTTCAACAAGCCGTTCGCGGAGAGCACGGCGCAGCAGATCGACGCCGAGGTCAAGCGCATCGTGGACGCCGCGTACAAGCAGTGCAAGGACCTGCTGACGGAGAAGAAGAAGGAGGTCGCCATCGTGGCGGAGGAGCTGCTGAAGCGGGAGATGCTCACCCGTGACGACATGGTGAGGCTGCTGGGCCCGCGGCCGTTCGAGGACAACCAGGATTTCGCCAAGTACTTTGACGGGACTAAGAGCGCCCCGCCGCCGCCGCCGTCCGAAGGTGGTACCGAGACCCTGGACGACCCGCCAGCCCCGTCACCCGCCTTCCAGCGGTGGCAGTGAGTTTCTTTTCCTTGGGAGCAATCGGACTACTGCCGTCGATCACAACTCTACTCTACTCTATTAAGACACGGCCCGAGCGTCCTCCCCGGGCCACAAGGCTCCGGAGGTGTCGTTGGGATAATGGCACCGGGGCCGTTGGGATTTGTACAAATAACGGACATAGTTTATTAGGGCAGGCCGCGCGGGAAGCTGGTCCAGCGGGGGGATATTTAGATGCATGACACCCTGTACTAGTTAGATGTTCAGGATCATAAAAGCGATTCAAGACTAGTGGAATGTGCCTCCCACAATGGGTGAGAGTGACGCTCGGTTAGAGCGCATAAATCTGTAGAAGGCTGACTGAGGACGGCCATTGTGCAGACATTACTTCGCCCCCCATCACCTCTACACACACACACACACACACACACACACACACAAAATCCCAAAACCCGTGGACGCACTCGAAAAGGGAGTCTAGGTGTTGTTCAACTCATTGCACCAAGTCCGCAAGCCCTGGTGCCCCCAGCGCGATTTTGGTTCGAGGTACAATAATATGAAAATGGAATTAGGGACCCGGCAGTACGACCTCGACTAGATATACTCGACTCGGCTCTAAATCCTTCGCCTACAGACAATGATGAAGAAATTTGCAATCAGGTAGCAGAAATGCTTGGATCGCTGCAATAAAAAAGCCTCACATGGCAGGAGCTTGGGATATATGCTTTGCAACGCCTGGGGATCAATCCGGATGCATATGGACTTAATTTCACACAAAGACATCTAACACCCTACAGCGCATGGTACGCTCTCTCAGTATCCCGCGGCCTAGCAATCAGCCAGTTACTAATCTTCCGGCTCAGGCGAACACTCGTCTCATCAATGCCCCTCCAGAACAGGTCCGACGCGAAGAGGACGCCGGCGGCCGTGGTGAACCACATGAGTGCGAAGGCGGACCCGTACTCCCAGCCGCACGTGACGGTCAGGAACACGAGGGTGCGGGCGCTCAGCATGTTGATGAGCAGCAGGTGCAGCAGGTAGAAGGAGAAGCTGATCTCGCCGAGGTAGCGGAAGGGAGGGGTGCTCAGGAGCCACTGGATGGCGGGCAGGGCCTCGAGCGAGGCCAGCACCATGACGGCGCCGACGCTGGCGTACAGGAAGTCGACGTTGACGGCGTCGTAGTGGCCCGGGGTGAAGGCCGCGTGGATGGACGCGTAGGGCTCCAGGCCAGAGCCCGCGGCCCCGTCGGGCCAGGCGCAGACGAGGATGGACGGGACAAGGCCCAGCAGGCCGACTAAGGGGCGGAGCGGCACGGCGCGGGCGAGCCTGGCCCAGGGCCGGCGGGGCGGGGTGTCGTCTTGCGCGGCGGGAGCGCTCATGGGAAGCGGGTTTAATTTTAGGGCCGCGGAGGGAGAGAAGAAGGAGGAGATCGACAGGGACATAGGGAACAGCGGCTGGAAGCGCAGCTCGGCCAGGAACATGCCGGCGGTGAAGCAGAAGACGTCCCAGCGGATCCAGTGGAGGGCCCACAGGGCAAAGGCGACGAGGAACAGCTTGCGGCAGCGCGGGGTCAGGCGGGCGCAGGCGACGCACAGCAGGAAGACGACGAGCGAGCCGCGGTACTCGAAGGGCAGGGTCCAGGCGTGCTCGAGGGTGGTGGGCTGGACAAAGTCCCAGGTGAAGGGGTCCATGAGGAACGAGACGTTCTGGGCGTAGGTGCCCAGGTGGTGGAAGAAGGAGGCGAGCGTCTGGGGGTCGACCTGGGCCCACGGCAGGCCCGGCGAGGGCCCGAAGACGGGCGTGAAGAAGGTGACGAGGGCGAGGATGAGGGCGAGCGCCATGAGCGGCGTGAAGAGGCGGACGCCGCGGCGGATGGTGGACGACCAGAGCGAGGTGAGGAGGGCCGAGTCGACGGCGTCGCAGGGCCCGCCCGACGAGGCCGAGATCTTGGACAGCGGCGAGTAGGCCAGGACGAAGCCCGAGAGCACGAAGAAGACCATTGTCGCGCCGTGGCCCGCGACCAGGAGGTTGGCGAAGGGCACGGCGCCCAGGCTGGCCTTGAGGTTCGCGTTCCACAGGATCGTGACGTGGTAGTTGTACACGATCAGGCACGCCACGCCGCGCAGCCCGTTCAGGTACGACGTCGACGTGGCCTTGGGCAGCCTCCGCTCCGTCTTGCCCAGCGGCGCCGTGATGACCCACGGCAGCAGGCTCCACGCCACCCGCGACCACTGGATCCCCTGTGCCGGCTCCTCTTCCTCCTCCTCATCCTCGCCCCGGCGCTTCTCCGTGCGCCACTCGCCCGTCGATGTCCCGAGCAAGGGGCCCGCCTCCTCGCTGTCGCCCTGAGCCCGGCCCATCTTGGATGTGAGCGAGGTTTGGGTGGGGGGGAGTCGTGCTGAGGGTGGTTGCGCGGGTGAGGGTATGGATGCGGCGGGTCTCTGGGGGTAGTATTCCGGGTAAAGAGCACGCTCCCATCAAACGGCGTGAAAGAGACAAACAAGGAGAGCTTCGGTGGGCTTGATATTGGCTGGCCTTCGCGTACTAGAGAAACCTCTCCCTAGTTGGCACGTTTCGCGTCTCGCGCGTCTCCCAGCGTCCACATCATGCAGATCACTATGTCTACTGTTTCTCGTGAGACTCATGACGTGCTAGAGTTGCTGTCGTGACTAAAGTAGAGACAGCTGAGGCTGGTTTGCGTATCTGTCGGTGGCGCCGCGTCAAAACAATGTGTTTCCACGCGATGAGAGAGCTGGCTGGATGGATACAAACCGAGTAGATATTGGACAAGTGCTGTTCGCTGCCATGATGATGTTTCGTGGAAGACAATTGACCGCAAAGTGATAATATTGATGAGATTCATACTGTGATAAATGTGCTTTATTATTTGGTCGAACATTTTACGCGTTTGACAAACCTATATCATGAGTTCGCGTATATACGCGGCTGTCCATGACGAAAATTCTTTTTATAATGTCTCACTTTATCTTATGGCTTCTGTAGCGTTCGAAAGTCAGTAAGCATTTCTTGTCCTGTTTTTTTTTTTTAGCAATTGAACCCAATTTGTTGTTCGACCACATATTGTATGTTGTGACAAGACCTGTAAAGTATGAATTAAATCAAATAACGAGTAATCATATACAGGCAATACTACCTCAAGGTGATGTTGTCGGCTGTCTACAAATTCAGCCGTTGAATTCAAGCGTTGAAAAGCGGCAACGTGGGAAGGGCGAGGATATTCCTCCCGCAAAGTGGCGGTAACACGCGCTCCATCTAAACTGTCTCACGCCATCCGCTTTTCTCACAGCCGCAAAGGGAGAGTTCTGCATGAAAAGGGAGACATCGGTATGCGGCCCCCACACCACGCGCGCGCTCTAGAATTCCAACGCCCTTGTCGTAGATGTTCACTCAAACCTTCATGTTTCATGGAGTCATGGAGTCATGAAGTCATGATGGCTGGGTGATTGAGAGAGTGGAATTTACCGCAAGGTTTGGTTCCCGACATTTGATCACTTCGGCTACGCCGCATCAGAGCCAAGGAACCCAAGATGAGCGGGTCATATGAGGCTAGTTGCGAAGCTCATTCTTGGTGGACATTGGTCATCCTTGACCAATTGCGCGGGTGTCACACTGTCAATCCCCTCGAGGCAGTTGAAGGGTGTGCTGACGTGTTCACGGTTTCCAACAAGATGCTCGAGTCGCCCTCGAGGGTGGGATCTTTCCCGCCACGTAGGCTTTGATGGCATCACGCTTCCAATGACCGTTGTGTGTCTCATGATAGTGAGACCTGATTCAGGGAAAGATATGCTGGCATCCCACCCTCTTAAGGGGAGTCGGATGTGAGCGCGGCTGCGGCGGTGAAGATCATATCAATAATCCGGGTTTTCATTCTTGGGCGGAAAATTTGTGACACTGAGCATGGGCCCGAATGACCACGCGCCTTCGTCGCGACGTATCCCTATGGGTACTGTGCCCCCCCTCCCCCTAGGACCCGTAAGAAAAAGAAAAACAGGGTAACTCAGCGATCTCTCGTGATGTCGGTCTACACGGGAGAGGCTCTCCTTTCCTATGGATCCTTGGAGTGGTTTCCCTGAACGTATCTCTCCATTCTTGCCATGTACATTTCCACAACCTACCCGATCCATTTGTCAGTCCTAAGTACTACTTACATGACGGCAGTCTTGACAGGTCCAGGGATTTGATAATTTGACAATGAATGAGACGTCCACACGAAACGCCGAGAATGCCGGAACGGTTCTAGAACACAATCCTCCTCCTTCGTTAGCGATACCGAACGACCTGCTCTGTGCTTTTGAAGCACTTGACTCGTGTGTGATATGAGAAGGTCTTGTGCGCCTAAGCCCTGTCAATTCTGAGTTCCTACTTAGGGCCTGGACCAGGGCCCGTATTCAACCGCAAGCAAGGGTTGAGGGTGGAGGATGAATACACGCGAACAAGTTTCAGCACCGAGATTCCAGACATGTCCAGTCTGTCACAACCCTGTATGATGCTGACAATATGGCAAATGACATGGCAACTCGGGGAGTTGAGGTGCTCCGGTGCTAGGTGACAATATCCTGGAGAATATCACCAATAAGAGAGCGGGACCAAGACAGGGCTCGACTCGAAGCGAGCACTCCCAAGTGGTTGAGTCAGAAGACAAGCAGCCAGGGCTTGCCTTCCAACTCTTCGCAGGAGGAAGTTGGATTCGAGCTTTGACTCTTGAGCCATCTCGGGACCAGCAGGGACGGAGATATCCATGGGTTACGCGTGGGGGTCCCTGCTCTGACCGGGCAGCTGATGATGGAGCTGGTCTAGTCATACTTGCGAGGGAAGGCATTTAGTGGGACGGATGAGAGAGGAGCGATGGGAAGCAATTGCCGGATCGACGCAGCGGTCTTATACGCGCATGGCTGGTAAATGATACCCAGGAAATGGGGAACAGAACATAATACCTGTTTGGGTCACTCACAAAATGCCCCACTGTATTGGAGTCAGTAACTTGACAGTTCTGCAGGTGGCTGAGTATATTCTTGCAGTTGTGTCAGGCAGGGCAATCGACATTCTGCTGCACCTCAGCCGCAAGTCAAAAGTGTGTTTGAGTAAATAGAATACTAGTGCTAGTGAGACCAACGAGACTAGTGAGGCAGCTTAAGCTTTGCAGCATTCTGCCTGGGCAGACAGACGGCAGAAAGCAGGCGTGGGCAGGATGGAGCAAGCAGGATTTGGCGTGCAGAAAAGTCGCCGGTAAAAGATCGGCATCGAGATGCTTACTCCGTACTGCGCAGCGCGGAACGGTTGCCACGGGAGGCGATCGGGCGACGGTGTGGGTAATCGAGTGGGGTAGGAGCAATGGAGCCGCAGACTGCAGGAGTGGTTCAACGGGTGGTAGGGGTCCAAGGACCCACCCGCGCCGACTTTCTTGTCCAGGCTGTTTGCAGAAGTATGCCCGTACTCTCGCCTGCCTGTCTGGAACACCTCGCCAGGACCTCGACACCACCACAAGTGATGCTCGTGTGGTCCATTTTCGGGGCCACAACAGTTGCCTGTGCATTTGTTCGTCACGGCCATGGATTTCTGAGTAGGCAGGTTCCCTCCTCGGGTCTCTGATATCTGGCGCCATTCTTGTCTTGCCCATGCCGACTCGCACACAACTCGCCTCACTTGGCAGCACATACTTGTTGCTACTGTGTACTCAAGTATGAATCATTAGTCGGCTGAAAGAAGCTGAAGTGCCCACGCATCAAGTATCTCGTCTTTCGCCCAGGAACAAAACAAGACTCCTGTTGTCACAAGGTAGTCTTCATTCGCGGCGATCCCCGTACTAGTCGCCTCCTCCTGCAAAGATCTGCCACTCTGCTCTACCCGGCCAACTACCGCTAGCTACTTTGAGGATGCCGTCATCCCCCGGTTTTTTCTGGAACCCTGGTCCCTCTAGCTGAGTGTTTTCATATAAGTCACGCCCCTGAGCCCTCTCACGACAGCCGTGACAGGCGTCGGGCATTCTCTCCGGTCGTTACCAGACAAGGCGAATGATCCCAGGGCAAAGAGAGGCAATTGTTCGACATGTTCCCGTTAGCGAAGCGGTTCATCCTTTACTGAGTTTATCCATCTTGTCATCCTTGCTTTTTCTCCAACCACAATGGTCCAAAACAGTCCCTCCGCCCCCGGTGAGAAGTCACCTTCCGGGTCCCGGCCAGGAGCCGAAGCCGGGGCCGTGACTTCGCCGCACCAGACCGGCTCAGGTTCCAACATGCCGCCCACCGGCCTTAAGGAGACTGTCTCGCGAACCTCAGCGGCGCGATCTCACTCCAGCTCAGCTGCTCGCACTCCAAAATGGTGGAAGATCCGCCTCTTTAAGGGCATCATCGGCGACCTGCGCCGCCGGGCCCCTTACTACTGGAGTGACTGGAAGGATGCATGGGACTACCGTGTTGTTCCTGCGACTATCTACATGTATTTTGCAAAGTATGATACGCCTTGTCTTTTCGTAGCTAAAAGAAAAGTCGAGTCCCACAGCTACCAGATTTCAAAACATATTGCTCCTACGTTTCTATCCAAACCTCCTTCTGTCCTCGAGCGCCCCAGACCACACATTGTAGCGACGAAGACGTGATACTGACCGAGACACCCAACAGCATCCTTCCGGCCCTGGCCTTCTCCCTGGACATGTTCACCCGCACCCACTCGCAGTTTGGCGTCAACGAGGTGCTGCTGGCCTCGGTGCTCGGCTCCGTCGTCTTCTCCTTGCTCGCCTGCCAGCCCCTCGTCATCGTGGGCGTGACGGGGCCCATCACCGTCTTCAACTACACCGTGTACGACATCATGGCGCCCACCGGGGTCAACTACCTGGCCTTTATGTGCTGGATCGGCCTGTGGGCCATGGTCATGCACTGGATCCTCGCCGTCACCAACTCGTGCAACTGGCTGCGCTACGTCACCCGCTTCCCGTGCGACATCTTCGGCTTCTACGTCGCCTTCATCTACCTCCAGAAGGGCGTCCAGGTCCTCACCCTGCTCGGCGACCAGGAGCCCTTCTACCTGAGCGTCATGTCCTCCATGCTGGTCTTCTTCATCGCCTACGCCTGCGGCCAGCTCGGGGGCAGCACGCTCTTCCACCACCACGTCAGGGTCTTCCTCAAGGACTACGGCACCCCGCTGACCGTCATCTTCTTCACCGGCTTCGTGCACATCGGCAGGATGAAGCAGGTCTCCCTCGAGAGCCTCCCCACGAGCGCCGCCTTCTTCCCAACCCAAGACAGGGGCTGGCTCGTCCACTTTTGGGATATCAACGTCGCCGATGTGTTCCTGGCAATCCCGTTTGCGTTGTTGCTGACTATTCTGTTCTGGTTCGACCACAATGGTAAGTTTATATCCCAACACTCCTCTTGTATCGGCTTGGGGGCTTCGTGGCTGATTTGCTACCACCACAGTCTCATCCCTTATAGCCCAGGGCACCGAGTTCCCACTCAGGAAACCACCCGGCTTCCACTGGGACATCTTCCTGCTCGGGCTGACCACGGGCGTCGCCGGCATCCTCGGCATCCCCTTCCCCAACGGCCTCATCCCGCAGGCGCCGTTCCACACCGAGTCCCTGTGCGTCACCAAGGTCGTGCACGGCAACGACGGCGAGAACGCCGCCACCGCCGGCGGTGACGACGACGAGGGCGGCGAAAAGAAAGGCCACTGGGAGCTGCGGCGCACGCACGTGGTGGAGCAGCGCGTGTCGAACCTGGCGCAGGGCCTGCTGACGCTCGGGACCATGACGGGCCCGCTGCTGGTGGTGCTGCACCTGATCCCGCAGGGCGTGCTGGCGGGGCTCTTCTTCATCATGGGCTACCAGGCCCTCGAGGGCAACGGCGTGACCGCCAAGCTCCTGTTCCTGCTGCGCGACGCCGAGCTCACCCCGGCCTCGAGCCCACTGCGCCGGATCCGCCGCCGCTCGCGGATCTGGCTGTTTGTCGCGCTCGCCCTCGTCGGCTTCGGCGCCACCTTCGCCATCACGCAGACCGTCGCCGCCGTCGGCTTCCCCGTCTTCATCATCGCCCTCATCCCCGCCCGCGCGCTGCTGCTGCCCAGGCTGTTCACGCCCCAGGAGCTCGCCGTCCTGGACGCCCCGACCGCGAGCCCGTTTACCATGGAGAGCGTGGGCGGCACGTACGGCGGGGACACGCCGGATGTGGACGAGGGCGATGGGTTGTCACCTGCTGATGCGAAGCAGCCTGGAGGTAGCAGCGGTGTATTGTTTAGGGGTCAAGAGGGGAATGCTGAGGGTGACATGGGTCGGAGGAAGAGCGAGGCAGAGCTCGCTGAGCTGGGTGAGAGCGTGCGCATGAGGAGGAGGAACAGTGGCCCCGTTGCTGAAGATAACTGAGACGGCGGGGGGTCTGTTGAGATGAAAGGTATGGGCATGAGTAGACGGGTCGCATCGGGGAGTAAATAGGCTCCGGGGACACACAGCACCATTGTGCAACCGCACAGGTTCGGAACTATATACCGCATAGAAGAACTTAAATTGTAATGTCAATTCACGCAGATATCGAACACACCCTTCATTTGGTATGTACTTGGTGTCAATCAAAATATGTGATGCCCATCTGAGTTATCCAGACCTGCATTATTCGCAGCATGAGCCGTAAACTCCAAACTCCCACGCGAGGCACTAAACCTGTCCCACTCATTACTCCTCATCACTGCTGTCCACTGCGAAACCAGCCCTGACCCTTGGGCGCCTCTTGCCGACGACAGGCATGTCGTCGTCTTCTTCGTCGTCCGAATCTTGACTTGCCAAGATGTTGGCCGCTTTCTCCCTGAGTGGAGATCGTTGGTGGTTATGTGCTTCCTTGCTCAATTCCTTAGGGTTGGACGACAAGGGCGTATCATCGGTTTCCATCTGATCGCTGTCTGAGTCGTCCTCCTGCCCGCCAGCGGCACTGGCCTCGCCGGCGGGTGACGACGGCTCAGCGTCGTTCATGTCGTCGTCCTCGTCACTGCTATCGGCCAAGAAGCCTCCCCTGGTCGTCTTGGGCTTGACGACGCGTCTCCTTGATGCCGATGGGCTGGTCTGCTCGTCGTCCCCAAGAGCGTCAGACTTCCTCTTTCTTGACCCTGAGCTACCCTGCGACTCTTGTGGCGAGCCGGCTGCGTCGCTCTCTCCATCCTCGGCGTCACTGTCACCCATCAGTCTCTTGATGGTGTCCGCAATTCCCTGCGGCGTCACTTCCGCCTCCTGGAGTTGCGCCGCATCTGTCGGTGCAAACTGGAGAGCCTTCTTGACACGCTGCCGGACTGCTTCCTCGCGCGCAAAGAACTCGGCATCCCCCTCGGCATCCGACTCGTCATCGCTGGGGCTAACGTAAAGCGCGGACTTGATCTTGCGCTGCTTCTCAAGATCACGCTTGCGCCGCCTCTGCGCCTTCTCGGCGCGCATTTCGTCCTCTTCGTCTGTTGGCAGGTCACCATCGTCCCCGCTATCAACCTTGCGACGGAGGCGACGCTTCTTGGCCGGTCGGTCACGGCCTGGGCCGACAAGTTTGCTGGGTTTGAGGTTGGCTGGGAACAGCGCCTCGTCTCCATCGTCGAGCATGTCGTCAATGTCGTCATTTTCATCATCAAACACGGCTTTCTTTCGAGGAGCAGTCTTGCGTCGAACCTGGTCCTCGGCGGTCTCACCGTCGTCGAACGCTGGAGGGTTGAATCCGGCTTTGTCGATCAGTGTTTTATAGTCGGCCAGGTCCTCTGCGAAATGTCTCGAGGGTATGATCCAAGCTGACCCAATTTCCTCATCTAGAGCCGACGACAGACGCTCAAAACCAATGACCTGCATGAGCAGGCGCAAACGGGGGTTCTTGAAGATTGCAGTCTTTCGAGCATCGTTGTCGGGTCGCAGGGCTGGTCGAATGTCAGCAATTATGATGAATCCAATGACGAGGAAGATCAACTTACTGAAGAATTCAGGTTCCGCCATGGCGCTCTTCCAATCATCCCTCAAGGCCATTGTGCCATCAGGCTCCTCCGTCATGAGTTTGGCTTTCTCGGCTGCTTCCCAAACAGAACGCACAACCTCGCAGGCTGCCAGCTGATTCTTGACCCAGTTGATTTGGTCGGCCTCGTTCTTGTCCAGCAGCAAGCCAACAGCAGTTGCCACCTGCTCCGCCAAGGGGAGGTCTGGACGGCGGAACTCAAGAGCGGCAGCAGGTCTAGGTGTGGAACTGCTGAGTACCTGTTTGTCATAGCCGTACTCAAGGTAGTATGCCGTAGAGTTGATCTTGGAGAACAACATCTCAATAATCAATGCCGGTCGCTCCTCAATCTTCTTCACACAACGTCGCAGGATCTGCTTCACAAGTTCCTCCCAGTCTTTGTACATCCCGCAAGTTTTGTCCAGAGGCTCGGGGCCCTTGACCATGTTGTAGAGCAGGTGAACGATGTCCACGCGGAAGAGCATGACGCTCATGTCCTGCTTGAATGCTAGCCGGTAAAAATATCGGTGCGCCCTCTTCAACTGCGATTCGTCGAGGTCGCGATAGTACTTTGTGAATTTGACAAATGTGTCCACGACGCCTTGAGGGACGAACCGGTTAGCAAACTTCTTGAAATCGAATTTGCGTTCCTGGGCAGTCTTTTCGGCAGTTGCCTGGTCGTCAGCGGAGCCTGCGTCCTCTTCATCGCTGCCATTGGCTTCACCATCCTGCGAAGCGGCGACAGCAGCCTTCTTCTTCTTCTTTCGGATTCTCCTCTTGGATCGAACCTGCATATCTACATTCTCCTTAGAGTAGGCCTCCAGGACCCGCATGTACGTATGTACAAGTTCTGTGCACGCATCCAAGTAGTCGAATCCCTGGTCCTTGTACGCCCGTACAATATTGACAATAGTGTCATGCGTGATCTCTTCGTAGAACAGACGGCCCAGTGCGTTCTCCGCGATTTCCTGGTCATCTTCGTTCTCGGATGCGAACATTTCCTGAATTGTGAGAAGGATCTGAGTGAAGCATCGCATGACGGCGTTCAGCTCGCGCCAGTCGCCATCGGTGAATGATTTGTGGAGGTTTCGTTTCAGGGCGATAAACATCTCTTGATTCAACACGCCTGCGACCAGTTGAAAACTGCTCACTGGGTCATCGGGTGAAGGCTTCTTGCCCTTCTTGGCGTGTTGCCTCGCTCTTTCGGCCTCCAGAAACCAAGCAACCGTGTAGAAGAATTGTTGGCCGTGGTGCTGCATGACTTCTGTACCTTCTCTCTCGAGGGTCTTGCGCACCTGTTGAAACAGTGGATTGAAGCCGGAATCCAGGAAATCTTCCACAAACCCGCATAACTGGGTATTGGCTCGCGCGTTCAATATGATCTGCGGGCCAAGGTCCTTCGGCTCCATGTCTTCTTTTGCTGCTCGTCTCGGAGGTCGGAACGTCTTGGACTCGTCCAGTTTCCGCTCTCGACTAGACACATCCGCAAGCGCAGTTTGGCCTGACAGAGATGACATTTTCCCGTCTGACTTCTGAATCCATAGCATGGTGCCAAAGCGACTGTGCCTTGTTGGAGCCTTCCGGCTGTATGACCGCAACATGGAAGCTTCCTTCTTCATCGCGCCGGCCAGCTCGTCTGTCTTGGCCTTTCTGAGTTCCTGCTCGTTGAGGAAGAGCTTTTTGACGTCGACCCTCTTGATGAGGTGGAAAATGATCTCCATGACGATGACATCCTCTGTCTTGAACTCCTCGCCCATGTTCGACGCCATGGTCAGGAGAGTGAGGAAGATGTCTTGGTACGAGAATGCGTCAATAAGGGCCGACCGTGAAATCTGAGTCTCATCTCCTTCAAACTTGAGCCCAGCAGGAGGCATTATCATGGCGATATTCCGTAAGAAGTAGAGAACAAGCTTAATGATTCCAACGTCCCTTTGCGTCCTGTCACCGATGGGGATCGCCATAGAGGGCAAGGCAGCGCGCACTGCCGTATGTAGTATTTGTGCCCCGTCGAAGTTCAGAATGTCGCGCTTGTATTTCAGCTGTGCGAGCTCAAGCACCGGGACATGTCTGTGGTGGTTGTTGGTCATGGTCTCCTTGTTCTTTTCGATGGGCCACGTCAAGGGAGCCAAAAGTTCGTAGCAGGCGAGAGCTATGCGAGACTTGTATCTCTCGTCTTTGCAATTCTCGGTCCAAAGGGCTAGTATGTGTATGAGGTCTCCGCTGACCAGGTTTGCGTCTGATATACATCGCGCCACGTCCATGCGGTTGAGCCTCTCGTCGTACAACCGAATCCATTTCTTGATGTCGCGGAGAACATCGAGGGCGTCGTCTCCGAGCCTGTAATGGGCCCCATCGTCTTCATCGGCGAATCCTCCAAGCTGTTGCGTAAATATCCCAAGGTCAGCCTACTATCGCACTCTAGAGGGGCAGTTTGGCAGATCGTCACTTGCAGCTGACACCAGGCTGTTGACGTGCGCCCGAACTTCGGGATGCACCACGTCTTCTCTGTCGGCCGAAGGCTCCATGGTCGATTTCTGTGGGAGCGGCCCAAAGCCACAACAGTGACCAATGTCAGAACCCTTCAAAGACGGGGTGTGGTGGTGTTGACTCTGAAGGGCAGGGTCTGGATTTGGAGCGCGTAAATGGGAAACGCCTGGGAGACGCGCCGCGGCAAAAGGGACGCGTCGAGTCGCTTAGACGGATGCCCCCCCAGATCCCCATCGAGCCCCCACCACCAGCATGTTACCCGAACCCTTGGGAGTTGTAGCTTAGAGCAAGCCATGGAGCAGCCCGAGGATAGCCGCAGGGGTCTCGGCTATGATACCCAGGCATTGTATTCAGCGACATCATACCGAGGGACGTCAGTTCGTGGGCCAGCCTTTCATCCTTTCGCACATCATCCATCAACCAAAATGGCATTCTCAGCTTCAAGAGTGAGCCGTATCCAAAGGGTATTACCTCAATTGAGGCAATACAGCTCCTCATCAACGCCTGTCAAGAGATTGGGCGTCGTGGGCGCCGGGCAGATGGTGAGTGTGCTCCAGACATGTGATAGCCTCGTCGAGTCCCGAATTGACCTTGTAACCAGGGCCTCGGAATAGCTTTGGTTGCCGCACAAAGAGCCCAGGTTCCCGTAACTCTGGTGGACACTTCTCAAGCATCTCTCGACAAAGGCCTCAAGTTCGCAGGTGTGTAACTCTTGGGCCCTTATTGCACCTTGGCGAGCGAGCAATATGCTGACCTTACTATGCAGACAAGCTCCTAGCCAAAGATGTCTCCAAGGAACGCATCACCCAGGAACAGGCTGATCTTGCCCGCTCAAATCTCTCCCCTTCCACGTCTATGGACCCTCTGTCCGAGGTTGATTTCGTGATCGAGGCCGTGCCGGAGATCCCCAGCCTCAAGTTTGATATCTTCTCAAAACTGGCCCAGGTGTGCCCATCTCACGCCATCCTGGCCACAAACACATCCTCCATCTCCATCACCCGCATCGCTGCCTCCACAACCAAGGACCCCAAGGATCTTTCGGCCAGCTCGCGCGTTGTCTCGACACATTTCATGAACCCGGTGCCGGTGCAGAAGGGCGTCGAGATCATCAGGGGCCTGCAGACCAGCCAGGAGACGGTCGACCGGGCCATTGCCTTCTGTACGGCAATGGGAAAGATCTCGTCCGTGTCAGCCGACTCGCCTGGCTTCCTGGCCAACCGTATCCTCATGCCCTACATCAACGAGGCTGTCATTTGCCTAGAGACGGGTGTTGGCGACCGGGACTCGATAGATGCCATCATGAAGAACGGCACCAACGTGCCCATGGGCCCGTTGCAGTTGGCTGACTTCATCGGGCTGGACACATGTTTGGCCATCATGAAGGTGCTGCATGGGGAGACGGGTGACAGCAAGTATCGACCGAGTGTGCTCTTGGGCAAGATGGTCGATGCCGGCTGGCTGGGAAAGAAGAGCGGGAAGGGCTTCTACGACTACTAAATCATCATGAGAATGCCATGATTTACTTCGTATGTCGTGCCAGAACTCCAATATAAAATCGTCGTTTAGGGTAGGACTTTACACCCTCAACTTTCCAGACGTTCTGTGAATCGCGGCCACATTTTCATTGTCGAGCGAGGACCTCCTATACATGAAATAATCTTATCTACGGTCACTTCGTCTATATGGATTTTCCTCCTTACCTTGCTGCTTCCAACGGCTGCACATAGTTGCCTTCGGCCTGTTTTCCCGGCTACCCTCGCTGTCAAACTGCACCACTCAGGAAGGGTCCACGGCTCAAACTTAGGATTGATGCTTAGGATTGAATATTTCTAACAACGCACAGCATCTTTCCCAGCTGGAATAGGCCGGGCACATCTAATTGCCAGCCCACCCACCAACACACACAATAATCTACAAGTCAATATGATTCGTCGTTATCAATAGGAAAATGGCCTATCCACCCCCAGAGACCGGCTGCAAGAATATATGATCGCCCCCTCCTTTCAATATCAAGAGAGAACTATACGTGTTACAAGCTCGCTCCACTTCTCCACCGACGTCCTACGCCGTCGTTGTGCCGAAGAGACAGTGCAAAAGGTAAACACTGTATCGAGGTTCACACACGCCCCACAAGACGTGCGTCCGGCTGCACGGGATCGAATCCCGCTGCAGCCGGTGGGAATGAAGAAGGCTTAGTCCACGCCTATGGGGGGGCGTGGCCCGGAAGGTTGATTTTTCGAGCCCGCATCGTCGGCTGGTGCCCCCATCTCGTGGTCCAAGAGGTTCTAGGCGGTCAGGTCACATTTTCGAGACATTGCTTCTCCGGCTCTGTGATCGACCAAGCCCCGGTCGAAGCGAGGCGAGACGAGTCGGGGGGCCGCTTTGCTTTTTCCCACCCTTCCCTGCTCGACATGCCGACTTCGGGAATATCACGCCGGGATTTACCATATTGATGTGGGCAAGATACGCGAGTCTTGCTATCTCACCTCCCTTGACTCTACAGGATATCACAGCCTTGTAGCTGCAGGGCGAGGGGCACAGGCACCTTCCGGCCGCCAGTGCCGCTGCCCGATAGGTCATATTTGGGAACGTGGTCGCTTTCAGTGCGGCCCAGGTCAAGTGGAATAACGCACGTACATCGCCACCTCACGAAGGGAGTGGGGGCCAAGAAAGGCGAGAACTCTCTCCTCCTTCCCCCCTTGGTATCAATATAGATCTCAGCCCAATCCTTCGACCGGGAACATCAGGAGATGCGGGTTTCGTCGTGAGACTCGAGCATCCATGACTTACCTACTTGCAGACCGGGACCGGCCGCCTAGCTGATGACCACCATCGAATACCAACCATCTCGCAAGGGTCGGGCGACTCGCCAGGTGGGCTTGCTAGCCTTGACCGCTGGTAAAGGTCCAAGGTACTGCTCGCAAGTATTCCCGCGTAAACAGCTTTTGGGGGCGTGCTCAGGCATCAACAGCCGCCTCTCATTTCAAAGCGCCCCAGGTGCTGATCGTGCGGCCCAGACGCCGGCCAGCTGGTTCCCTCACCCACATACTCGACGGCGAGATCTGAGGATGGTGGTCGCGAGATCGCACAAGGAGGTCTCGGGACATGCAAGCCTCACTGCTGATACCCGTCCTCGCATAGCCCTCCCGCCAGCGTTGGGGAGCTCGGCAAGGCATGCTTTTCTTGATGGGGCCACACGCGCGCGCGCTCGCTCGTCGCGCACAAGGGCGACACACACGCTCGCACTCTACTCTAGGGGTTCACGATAACCGAGCTGCGAGATCCCACGGGCTGAATCGGGGAAGGTCACAAGATTCCGCACTCGAGGGCATACGGCGCCCCATCAGTGGGCGCGCTTCTTGAACCACACGCCACAAGGTTGCGAGAGCCTGTCTCTGTTTGCGGGGTGCTACAGCATGACCTGTGTAGGACAGGATGTGAGACATCAGAGTGATGTGCTGGGCCATGAGGCCCAGGATCTCAGAGCCCGAAAAAAAAATGATAGTCAACATGAGTAAGGCTTCTCATGTCCTGTGCCAGACCGGTTGACCGGTCGGCGACCCATGGCTTTCAGTTCTACCAGGGTAGTTCTCTCGTCAAGACCGGTAAGACACATCAGAATTCGCAGGTTCTGAAAACATGTACCTTTGACCAGATGACACTGGCCCTTGTATCCAGTATCTTCAGCTCGAAGTTCCCAACGGCCACCGCTCCAACGCCAGTATAGGCGTGCCAATAGCATGGTACGCTTCTGTGGAGTTCGAACGTCTTTGTGGCGTCACGAGTCTCAGCCTATCAGGGCTTCCTGTCGTGGCGGTAGCTCGCGAGTGATCACCATCAAGCCCAGAAGATTCTGAAGTCTTGGAAGTCGTCGCGTGTCCACCAGCGACGAGCAATTAGAATAGGCTCGCGGAACACGGTAAGTGGCTTCATATTGCGTAAAAGCCTCTCTCTGAAGGATGCAAATAGACCGATTTAGCGGTGGGCACGTTTGGGATTCGAGACGAGCCTCAGAGCATTTGGACATATGGGAAACAAAACCGAGAACAGCATGTTGGGCTAGATGCTTCCACGCAACCGGGGAACCTTTAATAAGGGTATAGACACGAGTAATGACAGTAACGACCCGATGAAGAAAGGCGAATGCGGATAGAACGGTCCTGAGCGCCAATATTCCTCTCACACTTGTTTGTTTCCTAATATATTTACAACTTCTGTGGATCGTTGCTCGTTTCTACAGCTCAGTCGTTCGGTCTCGCGAGACATCTAGCCCGACCAAGGGTCTTCGGAATCGCTCGCAACTGTTTGCTGGTTCGAGATAGTTTAGGTTGCTCAGTGCTCAGACACTACGGTCTAGCTCATCCTCAATGGAGTATTCCCACTAGGGATTTCCCGCATCAGGCACTGCCTTTGAAGTTCATGCGTATCACATGATATTGCGCGTGAGCCGTGAATGCAATGGTATCGCTTCTTGACTAATTCTGTACAGAGAAACAGAGTGAGAGAAAGTTATCCAAGGAGTCCTTGGCGTCCCGAAGTCCCGTGCTATATTCGATGTCCCGTTGAAACAAACAGCTAAGCCACTACAGCCAAGCCTGCAGGCACTTTTGCCCAAATGTAGACACGATGAACCGTACACTGTGCAATCATTGTTGACAGTAGGTTCAACGGAACAAATGCAGATCGCACGGAACTGAAGCCACGGATCCGGCTCCCAGCTTCTCCCGTCCGAGCGGCGTCTCCCGCGAGGGCCAATGGCCGCCATGCCAGTCAAGTCAAGCTCGGCCTCCTTGGGCTTCGGCGATACTTCCAGTTGGGAGGACCAAGGGGAAGAAGCAGCAGTGAGATCCACATGTTCGATGCTGCAAAACGAAACTGATCGCTTTTGGAGATCATAGCAGATCGCCCAGGCGTGTCACAATCAGACGGCATCGGGGCGGGCCTCCCGCCGTCTTCAGCACAGGTCAGAATAGTACGGGCTGTGTAGCGGATCATAAGCTTGCCGGCTTAGCCCGGTGAGAAGACTGAGTAATGTATAGGGCGCAGCGCAGATGCCCAATTCAGAGACCCTCTCCATCGAACGGGTACCTCCATTACACATCAGTGACGTCGCGCGCTTGGGCGGCGGCCAGGCCAGGGACGGATTTCAGGGCAGACGGACACGGTCCACAGGTTCGAGCAGACTTCTGCACTCCGCGCCCCATAGGATCGTCCAAAGCAGCTCAGGGCGTACGGGAAAAGATGGCGACGACGTCAACCGGCGGGCTCGCAATGGACCGAGACTTGTGCCGGTCGGTCGAAGCTGAGATGAGGCGAAACAAGAGGGAGCCGGGTACCTGCTGACCCGCCCAGCCAAAATCGTGAGCACTGACCTGATGAGAGAAGGCTGCCAACCAGTGACACATGCCAGCTGGACTTCATCCCGGCGGAGTCACATTCTGCGGGCCGCAACGAGGGCTGCGTTTCCCCTCGTTCCGTAAACGTGTTCTGTTCTGTTTGCCGCCCCGTTGGGCCGTAGGTGTTTGCCACCCTTGACGGACAGCATCCGATCGATAGGTAAACAAAGCGCAAGCATGGCAGCGAGGAGCGTGGCTATGACCGGATGGCGGGCAAGCACATGAGCCCGGATTTGCACGAGCCTCCTACCAGCCTCCAACAGAACCAGGAAACAGGGGATGGAATATCCCATGAGTATCCAGTCACCTGGGAAGCCATGAAAGGGGCCCTCGAAGCTCACACGCTCCAGGTTGATTGCCCATAGGTCATCGGTGACGGAAGAGCCTCAAGTCATTGGACGACGAGGACGGGATACTGCATCCTTGGCCAAAAGCCACTCGCGCGAGGAGCCCGCCCCATTCTGCCGGCTCTTCGAGGAAGCGCGTGGCCGCCGGCATAGGATTCCCACTGAGGGGCTTAAGCGAGGGGGCACAGGCTGCACGTTGCCGTCGTCGCGCAGACGCTTGTCTTGCAGAGCAGTGAGTACAAGCCGGACCCCGGTAATACCAAGACGTCCTTGGGCTGTGGGTCTGGTCTGTTCTATCAGATGATGTTAGTGACAAATTTGGCGGCGAAGACAAGACTCTCACCTAGTTGGGGTTAGATTTTGTGTGTGTGTGAAGGAGAATAGCTGGACCGGGTGTGATTTCGGCGTCATTGCGTCGGACGTTGCATGCTGGGCGAGGGATGACAACCACGATCTAGTCTACTCCTGAAAGGTAGCAACTCTGCAGCTGCACTAGTATGTGGTTCCCATTTGTGGTGCGGCTTTTCCGTGGAGCAGAGTTTAGCAACACAATCCAGGCACATACAAGGGGAAAAGGCACATGTACCTATATGTGGCCTTGTAGCGATTCGTGGAACTCTCTCGCATGAATGTGCCTGGTTAGAGACGCCCGGAGCCCATGGGTGCCCCTTGCGCCGGACGGCCGTTGTGCAGATCCTCCCGCGCGGCGCTGCGAGGACAGGTTGACATACGGGGAGCAACCTCATCAGACTCTCCGTGAGCAATGGGCGAGCGATTCGACCGGCAGATGCCGAAGACGTGGCCGAGGCGACGGCGATGGTGAGCGATTCTAACCACGCCCCTTTTGTGATCAGTTGGTTTGTCCCCTTTTCTTTTCCCCGCAAACCAAGACTCAACCCGTCTCAGATGGCTTCCGCGCACCTCTGCAACCACCGCCGGCTGAGTGACGAGCGCGAGGGCCGGAAAGTCTAACCCGTTGGGCGTATTGCCTGATCGACTATGTCGAGACCCCGTGCTGCCTGACAGTGTCACCAGATGTCGCATTTCGGAAGGTCCCTTCAGATGTGAGCAAGAGGCCCCGTCGCCAGCTGGGCCACAGAGCCTCACATCACATCTTGCATTATGCAGCGTCCGGCATCAAGCCTTTTCAAAGTAGGTTTGCACCTGCTGCAGGTCCAGTCTTTTTTCCGTTTCACCATCGCGAGGGCGCTGAGACCCCAAAAAAAGAAAACGAAAGAAAGAAGCTGAGTATCACCAGCAGGGGAAGGGAATCGCGCGCGCCATCAGCTTGCCGGAATAGCAACATGATGTGGAGCTTGTGCTTTTTTTGTGCCTATGCCAAACAATCCAAGCCACTACTGACCGTCAGCTGTGATTCGATCCACAGCCAGGTACCAAGGTGCCGGTGGAGGGCGGGGCCGTTGCTTGCTTGCTGTCGAAATGCCTTGTGTCATCATGCCGTGGCTCCCTTTTGAGCGCACGTACTCCAAACATAGAAACAACGCTCGGTGCCATGGGTTGGTCGAGCCGCCAGTCTTGGTGGCAGTCCAGCCAGTGGGTGAGATCAGGCGTGCAAGCCTAGTGGTCTGGCAACCCTGGGACGTCTGATGTCCGAGACAAGCTTGAGTCAAGCGACGGGAAAACCATTGTTTGTGTTTGGCCGACCAGAGATCGCACGAATAGCACATGGTTCCTCCTCCGTTTGGCGTCGCTGTTGCTCGGCGGGGTGACGAGGCGACGCGGATCCGATGTGTTGGAATTCCGAGCTCCTCGGTGCATCCATCAATCAAGGTCCAGGCACTGGACTTTTGCTCACCCCTCGGTCACTCTTCGGTCAAAGGGGGGGTGGAGACGCTTCGGCCAGCCGTTCCTTGAATGAGGATGTTGGATGAATGGATGGCCCTTACCCATGAGTAGAAAAGCTGCCGGAGTGCACGGGTGTTTGGCAGTTTTTGTATAGCTGACGGGCGATCTCAGTTCGCACTGCGCTCCCTACATGGACGTTGACGAAGCCTGTAGAGAATCCCGTGCGAGATCACACTGGCTCAAGCTGTATGCCTGTTCCGGCTAGCGTGTGGGCCGTTTCGAAGTAAAACTTGCCCTTTCATCCAGCCCTTAAAGTTGTTCGCACCGAGGCACACGGACCTCATCCCTTCTCCAAATGGTAGAGAAAGAAACGTCGAGGCCCGGCAAACGAGAGTGCAGACGAAGATTGGCCTATAGAAAGCTACGACACTGGAGTGATGATGTCCCTGTCCGGAGGGGGGCAGATCAATTGTGCGCAGCGAATTTCGGTCAAGGTACGCTGCTGATACGCGTGCTGCGGAGGTTGAACAATCTTCCGAGGCCAGCGACCCGTCATAGCGTTTTCGTGACACATCACGTAGTGAACGATGGGACGGTGAGGCTAATGACATACCATAGAGTTTCGAGGCGAAGGAGGCGGGTGGGCAGGCCCAACCGAGTGGCACCGGGGATGCAAGACATCATCGCGTGCTCCGCAGATACAAAGTTGGGAACAGCAGCATGGGGGCAGGGCTTGCGGCGCTGTCTTGGAATTCCAGCTTCGCATATGCCTTACCGTACGAGGCAGGGCTCCGAGATGCCATGGTCCTCGGCAATAGCGAACAATCCGAACAAGGCGCGGGCAGGGGGGCGGGGTGCGTGTGTGTACAGACCGGTCCAGCACGTCGTACCCAGAAACGGTTTCCACCCCATGTGCTATTCTGAGCGGCCGATCACTCTTTCGTCTCAATTGTCGTATGTCGTTTGAGCGTGCGTAATTGATCAGATCTCGGAAACAACATCCACCCTTTTGAAGACTGCGATCCGCGTATGAGTGGGATCAAAATACGCGAGGCATTTCCACAGCGTAGAAGACTACCCCGACTTCGCCGGCAAAGGCGCACGGCATAGCACCGTCTGTGGGTTGTACCACAGCGCTGCATAATAAGTGGCACGTTCAGCCAGAGGTTGGTCTTGGGACAGGGCTTCCTTGGATGTGATTCTGCGACTGAGGTCTGACTTCAGGGACAGGCGTGCTGGCAGTTGACGGATTGATAAATTAACACGATCCCTTGGTCAAACACAGGAGATTGAGCCTCATCAGTCTCCAAATTCTCCGATCCAACGATGCCGTCACGGTCGTCACGGTCGTCACTCCCCGAGACCAGCGAAGGCTGAGAAGGTGGGTGAAGACTAGGATCTGCGTTCCGGAAGACTCAAGCGCGATTACAGTACATAGTACACATTTTGTGGGCGAGCAGTGGAATATCTGCAGAGGATCTCCGGTAGAGGTGGGTATCAGACGCGACGTGGACCCTTTAATCTGGGCCGCTACCAGGCTCCAGGGGTGAGCCTATCCAGCCCGGCGGTCGAGTACTGTAACGACTTCGTGGACGGTCTCGAACTCGAGAGTTTTTTTGGGACCGTTGTTGATCTTGCCTTGTGTGGTAATCTTGCAGACCGCGAAGACCCGCGAAGATCCGCTACCTTCCGCCCGACGCATTAGGCACAGTTCTTTTTCCAACGGTCAGGTGCAAGGCCATTACTATGTAGTCCGTGTAACAGGCGGGGCTCAGTGTGCAGTGCTGGCCGCCACAGGGCCGCATCACGGACGCCGCCGTTCGCCCAGCCACGTCAGGGAGCGGTCGGGAGGACTTGTGGCTATGGAGCACAGTCCAGGCCCTGCCGGCGGCTGTGGAACAGGGGAGGACCAGACAACAAGCCCCAAGAGGAGAGACTGTGCGCTTCCCGATCATACCATGGGCGCGGCTAGCTGCTTTTGCTCTGCTGTTCCCGTTGAAGTGTCTAGGCCAGAGGCTCTTAGGTGGGCGCGCCGCCCAGAATGCGCCTTGTAACACGCACTTGTGGCGTCCTGTCGGCTAGCAAAGACGAGGGGATCTTCGTGTCTCCCTTGCTCGTGGCAGCCGTAGGACAACGCCCGAATCTGAAGTAAGGCCGAGCAGGAGTGACGGGTCGGATGTGAAATGTCTTGTGGGATGGTTCCTCAAAGACGGACCCAAATCCGACTGCAACCCATCGCGTCAAGGCGTAGCTGGGACGGGCTCGGTCTGCTTCTTTCCCCAATGCGAACAACTTCGCGAGAGCGCACCTGCCCAAGGCACAAACCTAAATAACACCCATGACCCCTCAAGCAGACAGGCGGGTAGATGGAGCTTACCTTTCGGAAGAGCAGTTTCAGTCTTGATCGGGTCACTGGTCGGCTTGGCATCAAAGCCACCTGGGGTCCGTACTGAAGCCGTAAGTCACGAGTCGTAATTCTTCCAGTCAAGGCTGGCACAATGCTAGCCGGTATGAGTTTCAGCCCACAGGAGTGACCGCCCTGCCAGTACCACTGCACAGTAATGGAAGGGGTATAATGGTTTGTGTCGTTCCTTTATTGCAGCACGTTGTAGGGTTGGGAGCATTGTTGACGGTGCGTTGCCTGCAGAGGAGGCATTGGCGAACGGCTTTGGCAAGGGTTGAGCACGGCCCATTTGCAGCGAGCTGCGTGGGAGGCAATTGGCTGCGCGTTCCTCGTCATGCGCGGCAGCATAGAGAGCTTGTCGTTCGTCCCAATCTTGCGACACTGACACATCTGAGCGCTTTATGAACGCTACTGCATACCACACCGGGGTTAACCAGAGGTTTTGTCCGTCGCGCGACCGAGCAGCGCGCAACAGTGGGATAGATACCGAGGCCAGGTTTGATTGCGAGCCAAGACGTTCTTCGACACATCTCGGATGTATAAAGAGATCTGCATCAAGTCCTGGGGAGCCAGGAAGCGTGGGGTGGAATGGAAATTGGAGGACATGACAAGCAGCTGCGGGCCAACAGCCGGTCCTCATCACACATTACATCAGGCATCATAGGAAGTCAAATCTCGGGGATGATTTCGCCGGTGGCCCGGGCTCTGTGGCCATCCGTGGGCTTGGTAGGGTGGTCGGGGGTGCCGGGGGGGGGATGAGGAGGAGGAGGACGGGGGAGTGGGAGTAAAGTATGGACTGGATGGGTTGTAAGGTTGGCAACTCGGCCGGCGGACCGATTGAGACGAGGTCATGTTGCTGCTCGCTTGGCGAGGATACCGTGGGAAGGAGATGGCCAGGCCGAGAATGTCTTGCCTCGCTCGGTCATCTGTGTAAGGCTGACGATGATGAATCAGTTCCGTGCAAGTACCGCAGGGTAACGTTCGGCAATGGTACAGTGGTTGGTACTAAGGGGACGGTTCGCCGATCGTGGATCGCTGGGGGAGTTGGAGGTGGATCAGGCGGCTGCATCATCAGAGGGAGAAGTGCCGACAGGGCAGGTCAGGGCAGCGGGGCCTCATCGGTAGGGAAGATGAGTGGGCCTGACGATGCCCCTGAAATAAATCGTACGTCGCCGAGACCAGCGGGCGTCATGCCATGGGAGTGGCTGGCCGGTGCGGTACCAGCGTCATCTCCTTTGGCTTTTGGTGCAGCTGTGGCTGAAATTGTGCTATGGACCGGAGACTGGGAGCGTCCTGGGGTGGGAATGCTGTAATGCTGTACCGGAGCATGGATGTGGTGGTCAAGTCGGCAGGTCGGATGTGGTCGAGGACGATCCGCGGGAAGGACTCGGGCGATGGCTGTCAGCCACGACCACGGCCAAAACCAAGCCATGCCCACACTGCCTGACTGCCTGCTTGTCCCGCGGGCCTGGGCTGCCTGGGTGGTCTGATCGGTGGATTGTGCCTGGATCGCATCGGCTCGGGCTCGGGCTCGGTTGGGCACATGCTCGCTCAGAAGGGCGGGCATCTGGCATCATACTGTACTGGACTGTACTGTACTGTATGTATGTGCATGCGCAATGGTAGCCGGCCTGGTCTGTTGGAGGAGTGGGTTCGCGCACGCGTCAGGAGTAGTGTGTCCTGTGCAGGAGGGGGGGCGGGGAGGTGACGTGTGGATGGCCTGGGTGGCCTGGGTTGACCTGGGTTGGACAGGCGAGACCCAAGATTTTTACCCCTTTCGAATGCACGTCGGCTCTGGTGTGTTTGCGTGCTGTGCGTACCGTGAAACGGGCGGGCGGGATCTCTGAGATCTGACAAGTGGCTGGTACCGGGTGGTAACCCATGGGCCCATCCATGGATGATTGCGCGGATGATCCACTGGCTCCAAGATCATCTCCCGAGGACGGCGCGCTGCCAGTCTGCTGGAAAGAGTAAGCAGCACAGCACGTTGTTGCTAAATCAGCCACGTTTCGTCCCATCTCTGGCTGCCCGTCCTGCCTTGGTTGTGCTGCCCGGCGCCCTGTCAGGTCTGAGTGTACCACAGTACGCGGGTATCGAAATAGAAGCGCGACTCTGGGGCCGCCGCGCGGCGTGGGCGTCCATTGTTCCTGCGTGCTATGATTATATCGACCTGATTATATCGACCTGCCATGTCGGCACTAAGACGGACAGGGTTGTGCTTTCTGGGGGAGCTCTTGGAACGGAACGCCGGCGTTTGATGGGAAAGCCGGGCCGTGGGCACTGGGGTTGGGTGGCAGCCCAGTCCCTGATGAAACGGTAGCCAATGTTGGCGAAATCTTCTGGAACTGCAGTTGGGCTTGCTGACCAGAGCTTGGCCGCGGCCTTGGCCCCATGCCCGCCCTGGCCCGCCGTGCCAGCCTCGGTCGCTCGTGGTCAGATTGTCGAGGTTGGAGGTTGCTGCCCAGTCAGCCCAGTCCGCAGGTCTCTACCTACTGTTTAACACCAACGGTATAATTCGCAGTTGACGTGGACGTGGACCATGATCTCGGCCCCGACCTCGACCTTGTCCCTGCCGAACATCGACCACCCCAATCTGGATTCCATCGCGCGGGATATCGACCGTTCGAGGCTTGCAGCATGTTCGCTTTGGAAATGTCCAGAGAACTTGGCCGTCTTCAGTCCACAGATTACAGTCTCCACCCCTGCCCTGCCCATCGTCACCTTGACTCTACCCCGGCTCGAACCCAACAACCATCATCGTCGTCCCCTCACCCAGCAGCCTTCACCCCGACCCATCATTTCCTCGCGCGCCTTGGGACGCAACGTCCCATGGGAGAAGCAGTAACTCCGAGCCGGATCGGCTGGGCCTTGGGTGATCGATCACCATGCCCTCCCTCATCTGGCCCGACAGTAGTGACACAACTCAACTCCCACGAGCATGGCTGTCGAGGCTCGTCAGGTCATGCCATGCCCCTGTCGCCCTGCCCCCTTCGCCCTGCTTTTCGGTGCCTTTTGGCACTACGGACACAGTAGGGCAATGTTAGACGTCAAAATGTCGCTCCTCGACTTTCCTCTTTGGTCGTGCCTTCTCAAATAGCGTCTTGCTTCCGCACCAAGCCAACAAGCCTCTCAAAACCCACCAGAGCGATGTCACGCAACTGACCACATCGGCGGCGATCGGACTAACAGTAACCAACCCTTGTTTGCTCACCACGCTCACTACTCGGCGGTCTACACTACTACCTACATGGGTTCGCTGTGCAGTGTGCAGCCCGCACAGCACAGCACAGTGCACTACTCCCTTCACAGACCACAGTACACACGGGTCGAGAACCTTGCCCTTGCCCTGGACCCGGCCCTCACCCTCACGTTCACGCTCACACTAACACTCCCTCACCCTCGCCCTCGCACTCATTCATCCCAAATCACCATCTCGCTGTTCAATCACCGAGCTTCATCTCACCCTGCCTGACCCTTGCCCGGGACCAAGCCCAGGGCCAAGTATCACAGCTGACGGCCGTTGCTGAGATGCCTGCAAGCTAACGACTGATCAGGGTGCGGTGACACTGCTCACTCTGAGCTGGTCTTACACCCCTCCCTGAGCAGACTGACCAACTGCAGCCTTTGTCCATGCGTGCCAGCTGTTGGTGTTGGGCCTGCCCTGAATCATACCCGTACCAGAATACGGCTTTTGAGGAGGACAGTCTACCCACACCTGGTGACCAAGGCGGTCGAGAGTCACAAAGGTTCGAGCTTGGCCGTCTCTGCGAGAACAAGCGCCGGCAATCCGTGATCTGACATTAGACTCTCGGGCTGGCTTGCCGTGCTGATCGTCTCGATCGTCTCTCGCTCCATACCGTGACAGCAAGACATATCTATTCCCTCTCGCGGCCAACGTCCGTTGACAACATGCTGTGGCTCCGGGAGATCTCACCTGCGTCTATCAAAGCTTAGCCGTCTTGAGCCAGCTGGAAAATCCGGGGTACTGGCAGCGCCTCTCATTAGTGTCCCCTGGTCGCATATACACGCCTGGATGCGACTCTTCCACCACTTGTCATCATGGCAACCCCAAGCCACTGCCTGCTTCGCTGGCTCGGAACCACATGCACAGTACTCGATCGTAGCCTCGCCCAGAGGGTCGCACCCTGTGCCGCCGGCTCTCCAGCGAACCTGCGCCTGTCTGTTCTCTTTTTGCCTCCGCGGAGCAAACAGCACGACTGCGACCGGCCGCGTTGCTTGCTGCGTCTCAGCCCTGTCTTGTCATGCTCACGCTCCCCGGACGCGGTCGCCGACCGGCCTCTCCTTCACGATGAGAACCCGATGCCTGGGGGGGTGGGCATGGCGTCGAAAGGACAGGCTCTCCACGCCTGCCCGTTCTGGCCGCCTGACAAAAGCCGCCGACAGCAGCTTAAGATCTGCATCAGTGATCTGTCTGCCCGTTCAGCCCATCCTTCTGTCCTGCACACCCCTGCCATTCTGTAACCATGATTGACCGGGGGGTTGCCATCGAGAATACCCACCCTGGCCCTCCCCACCTCCCGCATCACCTCCCAGCGAGTTTCGCAACAAAGCCTCATGGTGGGCCCTTGAGCACTCCGACCCTCAGAGCCATGTCCTCTCTGCACCTCAGCTGCTGTTATTCATACACCCCTCCTCCTGAATCATTATGCCTTCTGATTGGCTCATGTCAGGGGCAGGTTGAACAACGGTCATGCTTTCATCCGTGGAGTCAACACAGGACTAATGTAATCAAGGACCAATGAACACTGCTCAGATATTCCAGCCGAGACGGCTCACAACGTTGTTGTACTCTGTACAGGCGTATCCTTCTTCCTATGCGGAGTCCCTGGCCGCTTCTCTCATCTCCCTCTGAACCTTCCCATCCAGCACCACTTGGGGCACCCTTGGGTTTTCGCCTGGACTCTTGCTCCCACGGGCGTTTCCTGCCCAGCAGCCAGGAACCTCAGTTGCTAGTCAAATCCTCGGGGTCGAGGCCGCTGAACCCAAACCTAAGTGCTTGCTGCTGCACCTGCATGAACGTACGCTCCTGTCCATGCCGGCCAAAGGTGCCTCCTCCAGCCCCCCAGCAGGAGCCGCAGTTACTCCTAACGGGACACGGTTCAATCATTCCGTCTTTTATGCTTATCCCATCGCCTTTATAGCCCTCGCTACCCTTCTCTTGCCCACCTAATAAGCCCAACAGCTCTGTGTCTTCCTAGTGCCCGTTCATTGTCTGGTTGGTTCCGGACCACTGATACTACAGCATTAGCCATTCAGCCGGGACTTCTACCACCAGGTTTTCCTTGGTCTATGTGCCTTCTGGCCTTTCCCGTCGACCTCGACCCAGCCCAGACGAGAGTGGCCCTGGCTCAAGTTCAAGCCGTGGCGCCCTACCCCTTTCAAACGAAAATAACACCACCACACTGTTACCCGCGGGCCGTACTTGAGTCGTGGAGTTGTCAAGAGAGCAGGGCACCGGGGTCACCCACGCATACCCACCGTCTTTGATGAGGTATCTGGTACATGCTCCCGATCGCCCAGGACTCACCCATCGCCCTTGCGGCTGCCCGTGCAGGCCCTGTTCTACTTTTCGGATTCTGCCCTGACATTTCTCCGTCTGGCCTGGCGGTACCTGTGATATTGGATCCACCCGTGTTGTACTAAAGTACAGGGCTCCTCTCCCCCCATAGGGGTTGACCTTGTTACAACCACGGCTATTTCTAAACTCCATGCAGGCCGGGGGACCTGTCACTCCCAGCAGTACCTTGAAAATCAGTCACCCCGCCGGCTCCATCAGGTTGAGACCCTCGAATTGTATACATTACAGCCCGTGGTCCAGTCCTCAGGACCTGGTTCACATACTCCCTGTTGGCTTCCACTTTCGTCTCTTGTTGGGAGGATTCTATAAACACCAGCTCGGCCGTCGTCCTAGGCAGATACATACCGTTGGATACCTACCTACCTCGATCTCCTTGACGACCTCACAACATTTCCCCTCTCGCAGCACCTGTGTGTTTCACTACTTTGTTACTGGGCATCCATCTTCCCTCCTGAAGGCCGTCTTTGTTGAATCCAAAGAAACCGGCAGGCTTGTGACTTCGGAGACAGACTTGAGCCTCCCTCGATACGCCTGGGCTTGCTCGACAGACTCTTTCAGGACCTACTCAGTTACGAAGTTAGCTACGTGGAGCGACCGTTGACGCGACCATCTTTCTGGACATTTCCTGGGGCATTCAGCATAACCGGTTGATCCAGTCAGTGATATCGCCCTGGACCAAAGTCATCCTCGGTCCACGACCTACTACAGCTTGCTTCCCATTCCGTCCTTGGCTTCCACATCGACAAGCCGACACGTTCTCTGAGAGTTGAGACGCCCTTTCAGTTGACCTGACTCTCGTTTGTGGCGCAGCCTCTCCACTCGTTTCTTTGGCACTCATCAGTGACTCGGCACTGGCGACACTATCATCTGTCGATCCAAAAAGAAAAGAAGGCCAACTCTTTCCCCACATCATCCTCAGACGCCCTTCCAAATGCTTGTTACTAGGCAACGCGATTCCGAGAAAAGTCCCTGGTCAACGAGCAAATACGAGACTCTCTACCACAGGTCGGAAGCTAGTCCACGCATGTCGAACAATTTTGACGCTCCTTTGTCGACACAGTCTGACTGGCAGGGACAGCAGTACTCGTATCTCCCTCCTGGGGACAACTCCATCTATGCACAGTCGTCTTATGGTCATGGAACAGCGTCTGGCGGCAACTCCGAGTCCCAGGCACAGCCGCGCACCGCCGCCGAGGGTAGCAGCTCCATGGACGTAGAGCCCAAGACAGAGCCGAACACGCTGAGTCCGCCTCTGAGTCTACGACGCGGCACAGATCCTTTGGGTCTTCGTCAGCAAAGACAACCATCGCCAATCGCGGAGCAATCAGAAACACAAGGCGATGTATACGCACAGAAGGCAGCAGAGTCCTTGAAAGAGGATTCAGTAGCCTCGGCGGACACTCCCGGGATGTCGCTTGGCTCGAACCCAGTGAGCTCAGTCTCCTCTGCGGGGCAGGGCGCAGAACTGCCCGCCAGCCAGTCTGGCCAGGAGGACCAGGTGCCCAAGCAGGAGGATGACGACGAAGTGATAGACGAGGATGACATGGTCGACGGTGACACCGAAGCGGCACTGCAACAAATGACGCCTGCCGAGAGAACCGCAGCGCGGAGAAAGATGAAGAGATTCAGGTAGGCAGTGTGAACAGATGGTAATCGCAGGCAAGGGGCTGACAATTTCTAGGCTCACTCACCAGCAAACACGGTTCCTGATGAGCGAGTTTGCGAAGCAGCCACACCCTGATGCTGCGCACAGGGAACGACTATCGAGGGAAATCCCAGGACTGAGCCCCCGGCAGGTGCAAGTCTGGTTCCAGAACAGGTATTATCAGCCCTCGTCAGGCGTCAGTGGACATTGATACTAATCACAACTTTCAGGCGAGCGAAGATCAAGCGCCTCACAGCCGACGACAGGGAGCGCATGATCAAGATGAGGGCTGTGCCCGACGACTTCGACAATGTCCAGGCCCTCCACTCACCGTACGGGGCCGTCCACGGGCTTGGTACCCCGATGGCGTCTCCTGTTGGCTTTGGCCCGGGCCCATACCCGGATCACCTCATGAGGGGGCCACTGGTGGTGGATGTCAGACGAGCTGAGGGTGGTGAGCATTTGTCATCCAGCGGGCTGAGTCCAGCCTTTGGCAACATTGGGTTCAACACGTCGGCGTCCATGAGTAACCCTGACCTGTTGACTCCCATGTCTCAAGAGTCCAGCGACCGATACGACTACTCGAACCATTTGACGCCACTGAGCGCCGGGCCCAGGACATCCAACCCTTTTGCGAGGCAGGGCGGCATGGAGACGGGTATGCCTGTTCAGAGCCACCACTCGAGGCAGCAAATGAGACCCCTTCAACCGCTCCAGCTTCGGGAAACACTCACTCGGTCAAGGTCCGACAACCTTCAGTCACCACTCCGATCGAGTATGTCCTGGAAAGGCGACTCGATCGACTACTCGTCTTACCATCCTGCAGCCGGCAGCCCAACACCCTTGAGTGGGCGACAACAGTCCGTCTATCAGCCTTCAGAGGGCCTCAGTGGTTCTCCCTCAACCACTCTGGGTGGCTACGAATCGAGCACCTATGCTGGTAAGTCACGCTTTTGGCTACAGGAAAAGTCTTTGTTGCTAAGCAGGCCTCCAGGTTCATCTGTCACATCACCAACGCACATGTCCTATCCAGGCTTCCAGGCCAGCTCTTTCCAAAACTCCCAGAATCGATCCCGCCTGCGCGCGTCATCCGCGACGCTTCCGCTCGGCCTCGATCTGAGCGCCCAACGATCATACTCCGCCTCTCATCACGGCATGCGCTCAGCAACCTCTCCAACGCATCGCCATGCCGCAGTTACTTCAGCACCATACTCCACTGGCTTCCCTACCGCGCCTCTGACCGCGCCGAGCGACTTCTCTCTGCCAAGGACGCCAGGGTTCCCGAGAACACATGACTATTCGATGCCACAGATGAGCGCGCCAATCGCGCCGCCCAATGACTTCTCGCAGGCCTTCCACGCCAGCATGGGCTCGGGGCACAGCTCGAGGACACCGATGCGAGACCAATTTGGAGGCGGAGGTCCCCTGGGCGACAGGAGCGGCGATGACTACGGAGGACCTGGTGGCGAGCTGAAGAGGAAGAGGAGTTTCACGATCCCACAAGGCAGCTCAGCGCATTGAGAAGGCTTCTCACGAGTGGACGGAAGCGCGATAACACTCGACAGAGGGATCCGTCTGTCAATGCAACAACGAAACACAGGGCTGCGAGCCAGGCATTCCAACTGACCCCGAGGCATACTTCGCGGCACATACTATATTTGCAGCACCGTGTCCATATTACCCCGGTTTGACATTGTTTCTTTACGACGTCGGGCTTGCACAGCAAGGCCCTGAAACGACTAGGAGCTGAGAGGCCTGCGCTGCAGTGCTCTGCGGAATGGAACATAAGTCAACACTGGGAGGATGGCCGGGCTAGGATCTACGAGACACGCCAATTTTTCTTTGTCATAACATGGGCCACAAGCGGACAGGTTTTGAGGGGGCAGGCTACGGCTGAGGCTACGGCGCATTGCATACCCGTCTTCAACCAACATCGAAGCCAAAGCATTCGATCAAAACAAGCCTGGGTAAAAAGGGTGGTCAGGGGTTTCGCGGGGCAATGGTTAACGGGCAACAGGGGGGTCATTTCTTTTCTCTTCGGAACTTCGGGAAAAGGGGGGGGGTGGGCGGGCTGGAGCCAGCGAACCACGGAAAGGGGCCAAGAGCCAACCTCGCGAAGATGGCGATTCCTACCACACGACCGGCTCGCGAAATGGGCAATGCATCTTCCCTTCCTTTTCCCACCGGGCTACACGATGTGGGGGCCAGGGGCGCGAAGGAACTAAGCGGGTTGTGCCCAGGAAATAACTCGCGGGACGAAAGCAAAGCACACACACCACACACACACCCTCTCGCTCTCCTTGTCACGCACCCACACACACCCACATGCCTACCACAATCATACACACACGACGACACACAAACATGCACATCACGCAGGCTGGTCTGCTCTTCAGATAGACAGGGGCCTCCACGGTTTCCGGCGAGACTGGGTATTTTGCTTCTGCCGAGCCCCTTCCTCTCCAACCCCCTTCCCGGGATTCTCTGCATGCTTCATGTACAAATTTTGTTGGGTTTTTTCTTTTCTTTTTTGCCCTCTCCTTTTCCCTGTTCGGGTAACGTCTTCTTTTCCATGTTGGCTCTTCATTATGTCGCATACTTAGGTTAGGTACATTATTTCCTCCCGGTCGGCCGGTCTGCCAATATGGTATTTCTCTCTATTTTCTACTTCCACTTCCGTCCCCGCTTCAGAGGTCTATTTACGATAGCTTCCTTCTAAAATGGTTCTCGTCTTTCCTGACTATTTCTATTGGGGTTATCTGGTCCAGGGCTTTGTTTCAAGATACCTACCTGTTCCTAGCGTGTGCGTGTGTGCGCGAGAGAGGGGTCTACTGCTTGCTTTACTGTACTGTTTGTCTGGTACGATAAATTAAATAACAAAAAAAGAAAAGAAAATAACATCAAAAAAAAAACGTAGAGGAAACGGGCTGCCGTGTGACTCGAGAAGTGTGCTGTCGAACCGTTGGCTCGGGGAAACCCAGACAGACCGACCGACCGACTGAGCCGGGTGCGTTTTCCAAAGCCCCAGCCAGCCGGGCCTGCCTTCTGCGAATGCAGGTCGCATTCCCTCCGGCCTCACCTCGGCCGCTGCTCGCACCCGTTGGGCAACATCGCTCCCAGCCGTGGGATGAGATTTCGTGTTGTTTTTGGAACTACCCGCAGTCGGGCCAGCCACACTTGCTCGCACGCGACTAAAATGGGGTGTTCCATTGGGAGGGCCTTGTTGGTGCGCGTGGAAATAAGCTTAAACTATTAGTGACGGGCCTCGAGTCCCATTTCGGAACTGGTTAGAGGTAGAGGTATCTACCACCAAAAGAAAAAATACTACAAGGGCTGGGGGGAGGATGGAGGGGTTGCCGTCTAGACGCTCCTGACCGCCCCCTCCAAAACAGCGACGGCGACGTCTGACCCCAACTGATCGCAAGGTGCTTCTGGTCATCCAACCGGGTCTTTATTATGGGATGCAGTATGCATCCGTCAGGTGGCTTTGGGAAATTGTCCACGGCAGTCATTGTCAGCAGGCCCCCATCGACCGGCGCAGGCTCGACCTGGCTGGCTGGCTGGCCGGCCGGGAGTGTGGAAGCCGGGCGGCATGCGGAATGGTTTTCCCATGGCTACTTCTAGGCGCGGAACGAGGCGCCGTTAGCTGCCAGATACAGCGGGCCAAACAGGGCAGGACCCAATGGCGATCATCCTACTACGTCCTCGAGGACGACCGCGCAGCCAGGACAGCTCAGCGTAGCTCTGCCGTGCGCTGACCCTCGCTCGCATATCAGAAGTAAGCAGCGGCGGTTACAGGAATTGCCCATGCCGTGTCATCTGCTGCCTCCCCTGGCATCTCGAGATACCCATCACGGAACGTCCCTCCGGTGCAGCGTGGTGGAGCGGCAGATCAGCCACGGTCATGGGGTCTGACAGGTTTTGGGCGGGAGGTCAAGTTAAGCTTGCAGGATGGTTGCGGATCACCCAGACAAGGGAACCGGACGGGCGTGAGAATAGCGGCCCTGGCCTCTTCGGGTCCGCCACTCGCCCGAGCTACTACGTATCTCACATGACCTTGGGCCCAGGTCTCTCTTCTGACCGTTACGTGAGGGTGTGAGGGCGGGTGATGTGGCTCTTGCAGCCTTCTGCATCTTGCTGCAAGCGCACTGATGCCGAGCAGGGTATAGACAGGAAAGCTTCAGTTTCTTGGTCGGGATTGGATGGTCGCACAGGACCGTTCAGCCTGGCCGCGGTCGAACGGCCCTGTATTGATGTCTGGGTCCCGACCACCATAGACGTGGACGGCATGGCTTCAGAGCCGGCCCGGCTTGGTCTCCAGGGTAGAAAAGAAAAAGACTCAGCTCCTGACCGGTGAGCTGTGATGCTCGCGAGACAGCGGGAAGGGCTCAATCAGTTGACCTTTCACATTTCGCCTAAAGGTAAGGCTCGTGAGACTGTGGCTTCTGTAGGGCGCCGTCCCGTGCCGCTCGGATGGTTCAGTGTCTTTGACGTCTCTCAAGGCCAAGAAATGAACGTTGGACCGTCATCGTGCAGCGTAATGCTCCCGCGGCAAGCTTCTGGTGGAGGGACGTCCGGTATGTTGTTTCTGAAGCGCATCTGCAGCGCCTGCATACATAGAGCGGTTACTGTCGCCTGGCACTGAGCGTGACGTCGGTTGATGGACATATCGGAAGTACTCAACTACGACAGGCGGGTATGACGCGCCTCATGTAGAAGGTAGACAAGATGGCGCTCATCAAGCACAGCTACTGCGCCGTGTCTCCTTCTTCACTGGTCTGGGCCACTCCGTTGGGCAGGGTAGATGGCGGGTGCGGGATGCTGTGGTTCCCAACTGCCCAGGTGGCCGTCTTGGGGCCCGAGCTCGATCGGTGGACTGGCAGGACTGGTTGATACTCTCCTCCACTTGACGATAGCACTGAGCCGCGTTGTGCGTCAGTCAGTCAGCTAGCCAGCCAAAGTTGTGGAGCGTATGACGAGGAAGAGCACAAGAGGACGGGAACTTGCACCCCCACATCACCAAGGTCCAGCCCGAAAGATGCCGCGGTCCTCCAAACGAATTGCTAGGCGTCGTCGCACTAGAAACGACCGAGAGGCCGATGGCTGGCTTGAAGAGCGATTGATGTACTGTGTACCCCATCCAAGGTGATTTCTGAGCCAGGCCCGGCGGTGACGGTTGGATGATCCGGCTCCGAGCAATGGTGGGTGTAACGGTAGCAATCGACTACTGCCCTCCTCCAGACGGATCGCCCGCCAGCACCATGGTAGCTGGGTAGTCACCCACACCCGAGCTGAGCAGACATGACTGTTAGCCACCTGCCAGACACAGCGGGTGTAGCCCAAGAGCTGAAGGTCTGCGCGACCAGGGCACGCCCGGGACTGAAGGCTGGGAGCCGTGTCCTCCGCCAGAGGAGTGAACGCAGTCGATGCACGGTAGCCCCTGGCCCCCAGCGGCCCCCATACCAGGAGGCCCTGCCTCAACGGCTTGCAGTGACAGGGCAGCTGGGTAGGAGGGTGGAGACGCAACTAACCGGTCGTGGCCAGCGACACGGCCTTGGGGATGCAGGCGTCCATGGAGCCAGAGGGGAGCGACCCGAAGAGGGTTGGCTTGGCACGGAGGAAAACGTTGCGCATGTGAGGAGGGAACCGTTCTACCCCAGATGCCTTCCCCCAAGGCCCGTCCCATCCTCGTCCATTGTGCAGTCACTCAGGCTGTGTGTGGACAGAGCTGGGCCTGCCACGACGGCGGGAGCCGGGTCTCTGTGTTTTACAATGCACAGGCAGTGCATGCTTGACGTGGGTGGTGGGAGGAAGATGGTGTAGTAGGGAAGACCTGTCACTTTTGTCCGACGTACATACATACCAATCCAGGTACACTGCCTTAGTTGCACCTTGGGAAATGACAGCTGAGCCCAGCTGGCGGGTCCAACGTCTGCCAGCTGGCACGCTTGAGACATCGATCGCGACTGTCGTCGATATATTCTCAAGGTTTACACTCGACATTTTGCACCATCACCGGTAAGACTCGAATCATATCGCAGGATGCTTGTCGGGAATTCAAGGAATTGAAATCGTGACTCTTATCTGCCTTACTGGACCTGCTCCTGGCCTGGCGTACGTATCTCACCCGGAGGCTTCACTCAGCCCTGCATCACCGCCTAGTCTGAGGGATCATGGGCTAATGACTCTGTTACAAGATGAAATACAAACTCAATACCGCGGATCCGCAACTAGTGTCTCGAGAAAAGGCGCGGTACCATGAAAACCAAGATCAATTACATGATACGAAGTGGTCCTGGTTGGTCTCCCAGACCTGGAATTTCCCCCTTTCTGCCTAAATACAGACCAGTGGGCCTTGCAACAGGCAAGCTGCTCTGGTGACTGGCTATCGGGAAACGCTTGATTCAGAGCCATCCTGTCGATGTTCTGACTATTGACGAGGGTCCTGCTCGGCAGTTGGCACTAGGACCTACGGGCCGTTCACCTGGGATACCCAAGGAACATGTTCGTCAACTTGCTGGCCTGGAACGATCCTATGCGCATCTTGACGCTATGAGGCCCTCACGAGGCCGATCATGTCAGGCCACAGACAAGGGAACGTAGCATCGAGAGGACACGCGATGCTGCTCCCGAAACTTTGGCACTCGTGTTCGATATCAACACCGCTAGCAAGGCTTACGAGCTGCAGATATTGGTAGTATAATTCCACGGCACTCGATGCAAGATCGACAGGCATCGTTATTCACCCAAGATTCGCACTGCGGAGGCGGAGCATCAGGTTGCTAGAAAAATGGCCGAGCCACCTCAATGTGCATCCTCGATGGTGGGAGAGGTGCTATGTGAGTGCTGCCCCGTGTCAATGATTCTCCTCGGGCTCAATATGCTCCCATCTCTCGGGGCGCACAAGTATCACGATCGCTCCATTAATCTCGCATTAGAGATAGCCGGCGCGCCTCGTGGGCGGGCAGCCTCGTGTCGTCGAGCACCAAGTAGCACTCGCACGGGATACATCACCGTGGATGCGACTGAGGGGCATTGGAACCACTGTGGCGGCTGTATATGATCGATCAAATATGGGCAATATACTCCCACCCGCAGCATCATCTGTTGCGCAGGCACAGGATGGCAGGAACCGCCCTAGGATCAAGGGTTGCCAGGAGGACAGGGACCAGCCTCCCGGGCCGTACTATTCGACAAGCAGTATGCAATGGCAGCAAGGAACCAACCACACCTCCGCCTCTGACCTACCTCGACACACGGGTGTCAGGCCCTCGATGATGGAGCGAGTGATCAGCACCGCAGTCTGCACGCCGCCCAGATCGTGTCAAACCACCCGAGTCAGGGTTACCCGGCCCACAGCAGCCAAGACAGACCGACAGACGACGAGACCTCGATGCAAGTCATGCCCGCCCCAGGGAGCGGCGGCAACAGTGTGACTGTCCGCAACCCGGGAGTGCGCCTAGGAAGCGTCCCGCAGCGCAGGGGCGGACGATGCATCGCGAGAATCCCCTTCCAGAGATGGTCAAGCTCTGACTCGGAACCTTGGTAGACGCCGGCCATGTGTTCGACCGGGTGCGAGGCAGGAGCAGGAGCAAGGGCTGGGGGATGAGTAACCCACCACTGAGACGTAGATCCCTCGACACGCCCTGAATGAGCCGCCTGTTTCCCCACAGATTGGCCATTCGTCAGATCTCCGTGGGGCGTACGTTCCTCTGCCGAGCAGTCTATAGCGCTTGATTTAATATAGAGTGATGGCATGTTGTACTCACGACTTGGTTCGAAGACTGGCGGAACAGGGTCACCATTGGGATCTAGTATCTGCGGGAAATATTCTTGCAAAATAGGCTGGCTTTTTACGAGATGAGTGCGTAGAATGCTCATTCGTATTACATTTCAGTTCACAGCCTGCTGGTCGAAAGTGAGCGTAGATTCTGTAAGAAGTTTCCACGAGCAAGGGCGCCAGAAGCACTCGCTGCCCCAAGCCCTCAAATTTGCATTTTATCTCTGAGAACCTGTGCAATCTGATCAAGTTGAGGCTCTCTCTGTGAGAATGAGGTGTTCCGTACAGAAGGCTATCCGATAGGACTTTAATCCATAGGAGTTAAAGGAAAGGAGTCTGTGTCTGGAAATAAAACCCGAATTTTGGGCAGTGAGCAGTAGTATCAACGTCAGAAACCCACAGGACGCCATCCATCCCTAAGACGACCACGGAATGCCATCTCATGATAGACACCTAAGACATGCGACAACAAACCTTGAGGTCCTCGAAATAACCATGAGTCCGTCGTTGCTCACAAGCATAAAGCAAGTGATTTGCGAGCCAATGTGGTCCGGCTTCAAGCGGTCGGCGCGATCTCTGATCAAAATGCTTCAGACACACCATCGTATGCAATATGAATATTCCCGACCATGTTCGTGCTCTCATCAACCGAGCGAATTCTGACAAGAGATATACTGGTGAAAACTTATAGTCGAGCTTGTGGCGGTCGTGAAACACAGTGTCAGACAAAAAAATAGAATAAAATGTGTTGTCAAGCAGAGAGGCCCGTCAAGTCCAAGACCTACACTCACCAACCACCTTGACCATATCCCTGACAATGTAAGAAAGGCAACCTACGAGCAGACACTTTCCCAACGCTGCCGTCGTTTCTATTGCTCAAGATTGTATCTCGAAAACTGCAGCAAACAGGATTGAGAACAGGGCCGAGGACACGGACTGGGCTTGTATGGCGGCATGGGGAATGACCAGGAATCACCATGCGGTGTCTATTGAGACACACGTTTCCTCTTATCACGAGATGTTTGCTTGGATGAATTGGAACTTTCTCAGGATGGTCAAGGCCAGACTCAGCCAACTTCTCTCGGGCCGACTTCTTCTCAAGTTGTCAATGAACGACTGTCAGACACACAGGTAGACAAACGATAAAGATCGCTTCATTGAGAACTGCATCTTTCGTACATCATGATTTTGCGCTTTAACCCCATTCGCATACGCTGAGGTTGTAGATAAGTATGAACTTAGGTTCTGTCCTTTCGCCTGGCCCTATAGAGCATGCCTCATCTGAAACTGGCCTTTATGGCTGCGCATCACCCACATCTCTTGGGTCCGGTCGTGGTCGGCAACTCAGATACCCAGCAGCTACTCCCCTTCTCGTGCCGCGGCGAACTCCCACACGTTTCATTGCCAACGGTTCAGTAGGGGCACTCGCGACATGCACATCAGGGCGACCCTGTGCGTGGCTGTCAACGCAAGCTCTTCGAGGCGACGGCTGAAAAACACTGGGAAACATACTGTGAGACCCGGAGAGGTCTTGAAATACCCCTTGGCAACGGCTACTGCCAGCCAGGGGCCTCCGCAGAGATGCGGGCCTGTTGGGGATCTTGAAGGTCACATCTGGTTTGCGTTCCTCCGGCTCTGCCTGGGCTGTCTGCAACCAAGCGTTATAGATGCCGCCGGGCGCAACGGTCTCAGGCCCTAGTCCTACGCTCTCGGTTTGCTCCAGCTTGACTTTGTCCTTCGGTCGATACCGATCCTAACGGCGCCGACTCGAGCTGCGGTCTCGACGGTCCCGGCGTGGTGAGCGGTCTCTGGCCCTGTCCCTGTCCCGATCGCGGTCCCTGCCCCTGTCTCGGTCCCTGTCCCGATCCCTATCACGGTCTCGATCGCGGTCCCGGTCTCTGTCCCTGTCGCGGTCTCTGTCGCGGTCTCGGTTCCGGTCCCTATCACGGTCACGAGAGTCGTCCCTCACTCGATGGCGTGGCCGACTTCTGCTGCGAGGAGACCGACTGCGTCGTATGTCCTTGGCTCGATCTCTTGAGCGCTCACGTTCTCGACTGCGACGACGAGTAGTCGAAGCGCTGGGGTCGCGGCGAATAATGGAGTCCCGACGGATGACAGAATCACGACGGCTGTCTCGCCTATCATCCTTTGGCCGGTCCCGCTCCTTGTCCCGCTCCCGGTCGCGATCTGGCCTGTGCGAATCGACCCGCGCCGGCGGCACGTAGCGATCAATGTCTTCAGGAGCACGCCGTCTGACGTCGGGAGACCGTTCAGAACGCTCGCCACGTTCGTCATCCACCTCGAAGTCGATGCCAGGTACAGGTTTGCCCTTCTCGCGTGCTTCCTTCTGTGCCGCTAGGTATGCTTTCGCCTCACGCTCGCGCTTCTTGACCTCATCTTGCTTCCAGGCTTCTTTCTCATCCTTGTCGAGGTACGCTGGGGGGCGGTCCAGGCGGCTCTCTCTAGACTTGGATCGCTTTCTCGCCCTATCTGCACTCTTGGACCTCTTTCGGATAGATCTCGAACGGTCTCTCCTCCTCGATCTGGAGCGAGACTTGGCTCGGACCCTCGACGTTGAACGATGTCTCGTGCGAGATTCAGATCGCGACCGTCTCCGTCTAATCGGCCTTGATGTGTCACGTCGATCTGCTCGATAAGGACTCCGCCTGCGTGGTGACCTTGATCTCCTGTAAGATGTGTAGTGGTCACCGCGAGGACGCGAAGGGCTTCGAGTTCGCCTCCTGTCATCTCGCCTGACTGAGCGACTCCTTGATCGGCGTCGACGGACTGATCGGCTCCGTGATCTCCGAGGATGGCGATCGCGGCTGCGGCTGCGATCACGCCGGGAATCTCTCCCTTCTCTCGGAGTCTTGGTATCATCGGCATTTCGTCTGTCGCGTGAGGTGGGTCTATCGCGACGCCTGTGAGAGCTAGAAATGCGGTCCCTGTCATCTGTATCCCGACGCTTCGACGGAGAAGAATCACGGTGAGAGTCCTTTCGCGGGTCCTCCTTGAGCGACGATACCCTCGCTTTGGGACTCGGTGTCCGATGACGGCTCCTGCCGCGAGCGTCTCGAGACGCCGCAGCTGGGGCTGGAGAGCGCGATTTGCGCCGAGGCGGCGACCGATCTCTTGGAGGCGTAGGCGCTCTCTTCTTCTCTTCCTTAGGTTTGGCATCCTTTGGCTCCTTGCCACTATCTGCCGGTTTGCTTTCCTTAAGAGGCTTTTCATCTTTCGCCTCCGAGGGCATCTCGGGTTTCGACTTGGCCGGCACCGTTTCAGGGGCCTTTTTCGTCTCCGCTACCTTCTGGGTTGTCTTCCGGATAGGATTGATCGCGGACGCCGGCTTGATTTTACGAGGCGGCGGCTTCAATTCCTCGTCGATCTCCAGCTCAGGCTGCTTGGACGAGACTCGTTTGCTGTCCCGGAGCAGGTCAGCCAAAGCCTCCTCCTCGAGACGAGACAGCTCTTCCTTTGATAATTCCTTCTTGGCTCCTTCTTGACGGCCGCGGCTTTCCTCTCTTGGGCTTCGGCGCCGTCGGTGTCGGTCCCTCGAGCGGTTGCGTGAATGATCTCGTGAGCGAACTCTTGACCGAGCTCTGTCACGGCGATCTCGATCCCGACTCCTGTCTCTGTCTCTGTCTCGGTCGCGATGGTCCCGAATCCTTTCCCGGCTTCTTTCGCGGTCCCTGTCCCTCTCACGGTCGCGCTCCCTTCCTCGTTCACGTTCGCGTTCGCGCTCTCGTTCGCGCTCTTTCTCCCTTTCTCGCTCTTTCTCACGCTCCTCTTTTCGTTTCGCCTCCCTCGCAGCCCTCTCAGCTTCTCGCTTTTTCTGTTCGGCGCGCTCTTCCCTCTCGGCGATTTCTCTGCGCTGACGAGCGATTTCCTCTTCCATGGCCTTCAGGTCGGCATATTTCTTGTCACGCTCGGCCCGTCTCGCACCAATCTCGGCAGCGTACTCCTCATCTGTCTTTGCGCCGTGGATGCGTTCTTCTTCCGCATCTTCTTCGCCAATCTCAGCCTTTCTGAGTTCGCGGATCTGTTGTTCAATCGCGCCGACATCGATGAGGCTTTCGAGGAGGGCTTCAGCTTTTCTGTAGACCCCAGTTCGGTCCAGCGCTCCGTCGATAAGGGCCACAGCTTTGCCGCGGTCGAGTGTCAGCAGCTGGGTTGGGTTTCGTTCGATTTCCTCCTCGGCGACTTCAAGCATCGCCTTGGTGATCTGCTCCCTCTGATCCTATAGCGCACATTTGCATCAGCGAACTGTACTGTCACGACGAAAGCCTTGTCCATATGTCTCAATAGTCGCCTCGCAACTTTTGAATGAACGGGGGATAATTCGGCACGTACGCTTGCCTCAAACGTATCCCAAACCTGTTTGCGCGTCGCGTCATAGCCTCCCTTCTTCTTAAAGGCGTGGGCAAGTCCATCGATGGCTGTGCGGGTTGCTGAAGTGAGGGGCAGCTCGGAGGCCTTGAACTTTCGAGGGCGCGCGACGGACGGTGCATCGGCCATTTGCACGTCGACTTCTGCATGCTGGTCGCCAGCGGCGGTTGCAAGGTTCGCGACTGCTGCTGCCATCGTGAAAGATGCCAGTCCGGCAGCTTAACAAGTCACACCTGACATGGATATGCCTGCCTCGCCGTAGACCGTCGCAAAATTGCGGGTCTGAAGAGGCTCGTCCAAAAGCGACCGTGGGTGGTTGGATTTGGAGTTTGTTAAAGGGGAGAGAGTTGGAGCGATTGCTCCCTCAAAAGAATCAATCGCGGTCTGATGGAATGGCAGGCAGGGATGGGAGAAGTTGTGTGGGGGTGCCGCCCATGCAGTGCGCTTTAGCCGCATGTGGGGCCCTGTGCTTCACTGCTGACTCCACACGGTAAGTGGCTCGCGCCTGTGACTGCAAAAAGACCTCAGGCCGCCAACGTCGACCGAGCGCCCGGAAAGCTCCAACCAAGCTTGAGCCATAAGTCATCAACCCACCCTCGAACCGACGACCGCCTCTCCCCACACCACGACTTCGACGAGTACAACCGACGAAGGACTGCTCAGTAGAGCTTCGCTGCTCCGATTGTGACACATCTCCACTCACAACCCGGCTGGTTCACTCCCAATCGCGACGTCAACATGGTCTCCCGCATCCTCTTCTGGACTGGCTTCGGTACGCACCGCCCTCAATGACAACTACCAACGCTCAGAATTTACGTATTGCGTGGGGGAATGGAGCTCTAATATGTTTTCTACGTGCAGGCGTCGCCACCCGGCTGTGGCAGCTGGGCCTCGAGATGCGACCGTTCTTCAACAGAAAATCGCTGTGGGCATACCCCGTCTTCGCCGGCTGCGGAGCAAGCTTCGGATACTGGCTCCAGACTGTCGACCAAAAACAGACAGCAGTACTCACCGAACGCAAAGAAGGAATCCTGGCGAAGCGAGCGAGGAGGGCGGCTCGGGAGGCTGCTGCCGGCGAGACGGCATAGTGGGACAGCACGAGGTGTGCATGGGGCCTGGTCACAAAGAGCATCTTCAGATACGATGAAAGAATCAATGGATTAGAGTCGACAGCACATGGGTTTGCGCCGACAAATGTACTCTCATCTACGTGGCTGCAGTGGCAATCGACGTGCCCGTCCCGTAAAGGGGCCGAGCTATTGTGCACCTGGGTGCCCGACTTCTCCCGCCAGAGCACATCCTTGAGATGCATGCTCTGGCAGCCTGATGACCTTGAACCCTCTTGGTTGCCACTAATTCGTGTTACCCATAGCTCCTCTGGCGTGCCCTCTTCGCCTTTCCGCTGGGTTCGGCCGGACTGCCTGACAACGGAGCTCACGCATCGTCTCAAGCAATCCGGCTTCTGCAAGACTTGCCAACAAGACTCTGCAGGCCGGATATTGCTGATCATACTGTTGATGATGCTTTGATGAGCCGTAATATCAGCAACCAGCCGCTGTGCCATCTTTCCTTGCCCACCTAGGCTGCTGACGCGGCCGCGATGGAATGGGCACACAGCGGGGGACCGCGTCCAGTTCCGTTGCGTGGATGAACCGTGTGTCTCATAACGTGCGCTCTTCCATTTTCCTCATCACCGGTAACATGGCGGACGTAGAGGCAGTGGCATTGCCTTCCTCACTCTCAGTCACTATTGCTGTGATGTACTTGTCTTTTGTTGCGTCAAACAGCAGCCGCAAAGACTCAGCACTGTACCGCTCTGGGTCGATCTCGTTGTACGTCAGGGAATCTGCCGAAACGCGATCCCTATCGAAATTCACCGTCTCGAGCAGGGCAACGACGGCGACATCGGCGTCGTTGGCAGCGATGGCGACGTCGCAAGTACCAGCCGGGCCGTAGAGTGACCCATTGGCGAACATGGCCTCGGCCCCTAGCAGAACCTTTGACGCGCGCTTGAGGTTGATTCCCAGTCCTGCGAGGCTAGGATAGTAATAGACCCGTACCCCCTCGTTCCTCAGAATCTTTGCCAACTCCTGGCCGGATCGTTCATACGGGTCGTCGAGTACGGCGACTTCGAAATCCCGTCCCTGGGCGCGTGCTGTCTGAAGCGCTTTGCGAACGAGTCTGTGGTGGCCGTAGGTGAAGATGGTCTCGCCATCCGCGATCATCGACGCAGCCTTGGAGACTATGGATTCCTCTGCGTAGAGTATTCTCTCCTGGATGAATAAGTCTATAGCATCACAGAGCTGCTCCTTGGAGGCCTCGTCGGACTGGTCGAGCTCAAGCTTCGCGATCTTGGACTTCAGCATGCGAATGGCGTTACCCATGGCAAAACACATGGGCCGACACTCGGCAAGATAGTCAATTTGCGGGTTGAGAACATGTGGGAGGAAGTGACGAGAGAAGACATGTCCTTGAGGACTCTCATATTCCTCAATGACCTGGATGAACCGTCAGCCTCAAGTCATAGGCGCAAGACCTGGCAGGAGACGCGCACCTTTTTGAAAGCCACGAGGGTGGCCTCGAGCCTGGCGACGTTGTCTTTCAACGTGAAGGTCGCCATCTGCTGGCCGAGAGCCAGGACGGCCGGGTGGACATCTTTGTCGGTCTTTGACAGCGTGAGCTTCTTGGCCATGGGCAGATGGCTGAAGCACTCGGGCACGACTGGCCCAGTGGGCTGCTTGGGTGCTGGCGGGGGAGTTGGGGCTGGTTTCTTGGGCCGGCTCGCAAGTGACGTCGCCTGCGCATCCTGCTTCGACTTGTTCTGCTTTCCGCCGCCCTGCTTGTCGTTCGTTGCTGAGGCGGCAGCACTTGGCTCTACCGCCTTGGACTGTTCTCTGCGTGCAGCCTTCTCGGCCTTTTTCTGTGCTTTCAGCTGGGCGCCGGTCAGCTTCGCAGCGGCAGGGGCAGCCTCTGAGGCCGGGGCTGCTGCAGCGGCCTGAGCTGGAGCCGCCGTTGCTGCTGGGGCAGCTGGAGGGGCGGTTTCTGACATGCTGGACAGAGGCTGTGGACTTTATGCGTTTGGGTTGAAAGCAGGACGAAGGAAACAGGCAGGAGTGAGAAAGTTACGGTGCGGTACTGGGGCGAGTGAGTCAAAATCCAACTGAGCTTGTACCTCCGTGATGTACCTTTTTGCGCATACTGCCCCGCGCCCGCATGAGCTGGGATCTGCCCTGGAGCGCTTTCTCTAATTCGCACTAAATTCGGCTGGATCCGAAGTCTTCCAGCACTGCTACCCTCAACTTTGTCAGATTCAGTGAGTACCTAGACTGCTTGACTTGCCGGTGGGACTGGTTCAGAGCCCCATAATAGCATCTGCAGGTCTAAATGGGCTGAAGGTCAGAGTGATCCATGAATTCTGGCAGAATAACTCTTATTCTGCCATTTTCAGCCGTGGCCTAAGTGCTTTAAATTCACTGTAGAGCATACGCCTTGACCTTGCACTTCCTACACATCATGCGCGAACGGAGTGATTCACCATGTGCCACCCACCGGGTGCCGATACAACGCTTTTGCGCCAACATCTCAACTTTGTAAGTGCGTGTCAGACGCGTTGGAAATCGAGGCACCAACTCTAGGGGTGTGTCCTGGCAGGTTCAAAAATACATGGCCGCAAGTTTTATTTGTGCTATGATCCTCAATTGTATTGACATTACATTGACCAAAGTTATCATACTTGGCTCTGACTCCCGCTACTTGATCCTTCGCTTTCTTCTGCCGCATCACTGCTTGCAGTTGGAGTCTCCTCGACGGCATCGCTACTTGTAGTTGGGGTCGCCGTCGGCACAGCAGCAGCTTCGGGCGCAGTTTCCTCCTGAGCCTTGCCCTGCAAGAAGATCCTGTAACTTCCCAAGATTTGGCCCTCTCTTCCCTTCCACTCCTTGGCGCCCGGCACTTCCTTGATGGCGGTCGTGATTCTCTCAAGAATTGCATTGGCGTCTTCTGCCTTCGCAGTTGCCTTGCCACGGAGCTTCTTTTGCAGAAGAACCTGCACCTTGTAGCCTTTGCCCAGGAACTTCTGCAACGTCTTCAGCTTGTGGTCGAGGTCGTGGGATCCCAGCGTCCAGTTCAGCTCTATCTCCTTCTCCTTCACAACCGCCTTCTTCTTGCGATCCTTGACATCCTTCAGCTTGGCCAGCTCCTCCTTCTTGTTGACGATCCTGCAGACCGGCCACCGCGGCGATTTCTTGTCGTCGCCATTGGGCACGACGATCGCCTCCAGGTAGCTCGTTTTGGGGTCCAGCTCTGCCAGGACCTCCTTGATGGACTGCGGGGTGCCCAAGGCCTCCCGGCCTTCCACCCCGGGCGTTTTGACGTAGACGTACGGCCAGGATATCTCGTTGTCGCGCGGCATGCGGCCGAGCTTGACCGGCACGCGCGCCACCGGCGCGTCCGCCTTCTTCTGCCTCGGTCGGACTGCGCGGCGGGCGTTTAAGCTGTTACCGCTCGCGGCGCTCGCTGGTCTCGCGTAGGTGTCGCGGTCGAATATGTTGGGGCTGGGCCGTGGTGCTGGCTGTCTCGTGCTATTGTCTCGGCCTGCCCAGTACGCGCGAGCTTGCGGTGGCAGTGCGAGGAGCGCCGGGACGAATATCCTTGTGAGGTGTAGCGAGTGTGAGCTTCCGACGTTGGAAGGCATGAAGACGCGACGCAGGGCCGTCGCCGGGTTGAAAACGCATTGGGAGCTCGGCATGATGGCAAGAGGTGAGGAAGCAGGCGAAGGGCAGTTGTGTTCGTGTTTTGGTTTCGCGGTGAGTTTTGGAGACTGAGCAAGGAGAGGCTTGGTATCTCTAGGTGAACGGCTTGGTGAAATTTTCGAGGTCCAAGTTTGGAAAATAGCTAGGAGCTTCAGATTCGTCCTCGAAGAAGGGTGTAGCTTCAGAAACCAATCAGAACGCAGCAGACAGGTTACGTAAGTGATATTGTATTTCACAAGGTCAGGGTCCATTTCCAGCAAGTCTGGTAAGTCCTGTTGATTACGACCGTGAACTTCTCTCTCCAGAGCTATCACTCATCCTAGGTGAAACATGGGCGACGCGACCCCATAATTGAAGGCGTTTACCGACATGCCGCTCTCATAACACTGCCCCAACATGTCGTCCTTCGTCCGTTTCTTCCGCCAGGGCAAGGGCCGTCTCACGGCCGGCTTCACGACTCCCGCGGTGCGCTTCTTCCTCGGCCGGTATTACGGCCGGCCTGTGGCCCTCTTTGCCGACGCCGGCAAGGTCCTGGCCGCTGCGCACATTTTCTGGACCTACGGCTATGACTGGGGCACGGTCTCCGGCCCCTCCATGCTGCCGGGCTGGTCCGTCTGGGGCGAGGGTGCCATCATCTCACACAGATACCGCCGCGGCAAGGACATCAAGGTCGGCGACCTGGTCCGCTTCAAGATCCCCGTCGACGACGGCGTGGCCATCAAAAGAGTCCTCGGGCTCGCGGGGGACTACGTCATGATGGGAACCCCTGAGACGGGGCAGGACGCTATGATACAGGTGAGGCGAGGAGCATGATAGTCATCTTGCATTGTGGAAAGACTGACACGTGGCTCAGGTCCCACCTGGGCACGTCTGGCTGATTGGTGATAACTTACCTGCGTCTCGGGATTCCAGACTGTACGGCCCAGTGCCCATGGCTTTGATCGATGGGAAGGTGATTGCTCGGACTGGCGCATGGCCATGGCAGATGCACCCCATTGAAAATCCGTTCGATGCTGGGCACAACCACGAAGTTGGCCAAGACTCCGCGACCATCTCGTGAGCAGACTAGACCGGCAAACCCTGAACCATCCGCTACCATTTAGACGGAAATATCAAACCGGAACGACGAAAGAAGGACCATACTCCCAAGAAGGTATGAGCTGTCCATCAGACTGGCCTGGTATGGGCTAGCGAAACCCGTACGGAAATGGGTGAAGCACCAAGCCATCAGGATTTTATTCACGTGCAAGGATTTCTCGAAAGTAAAGGGATTATCTTGTAAAGCCATGGGCCCGTGCATAGTAATTACAAAAGAGACACACAGTCAAGTGGGATCAGCTCTTTGCAGTAAAGCTGTGCGGGTTCGAACTCCCGACACAGAACAGATAGAAGGAACCATATATGCAGAACACAAAGACAAACAACAAGAAGCGCTCTCCCCTTCCCTAATGTTGTATATAGTCATACGCCAGGGAACACCGTGCCGGTTTGCCGAGTCCAAAGTAAATGCAGGTAGGAGACGTAGAGAAGAGACGCCGCAGACCCCAACCGGTAAAAGTAACAAATGCCATAAGTCTCCATACAATCTTCGAATCATCAACCCTCGGTGTTCACGGGGCTTTAACCCTCGATATGGGCTTTGGAACCACTCTGTCCCAGAAGCTCCAGACACCGTTGAGCGAGATTGACCACCTCGCCCTCATCGTCCTCCTCGGGCTCGTTCTCCTCGGCCTCGATTTGTTTGTTCGCGATTTGCTTGATCATGTCGACAACGTCGTCTGACTTGCCAATCAATCCGATCAGCTTCTTGTCTTCGGACTCCAGGAGTTGTAGCAGTGTCCAGATCGCAATGTGTTGGAAAGTCGCATCGCCGCTCGCAAGAAACCTGCTCAAATATCCATGGATTCCTCCGTGCGGTTCAGTCCACGCCTGTATGAAAATGGCGTATTCTCCCACTGTCATTTGATTAGCATTCCAGCCCAGTACAAGCTGGTGTAAGCAAGACACGCACCTTTGGATGAGAGATTGCCTAGAGCTGCAGCACTGTTGCCTTGGACCTCAATGCTCGACGACTGCGTCAGTGGTATCAACACATCGAAGACTCCGAGATCCAAGAGGTGTGTCTTCAGCTCGTCACTCAGCGCCAGGACTGCTATGGCGGCAGTCATTTCCGATTGCACAGTGACTGGCACGTCGAGTACCAGCTGCTTGCACTTCTGTACCGCCCCAGCCTCCAAGACAAGCGCCTTGTTTCGATCTGAGCTGGCAGCTAGATTCCTCAGGGTTGAAATGGCATGGCACTGGATCTCTTCGTTATCGGTAGAGCCAAGGAGGTCCACGAGCGGTTTCAGGAAGCCAGCTTCGATGATGGGTGACTCGTTCAAGGGGTGTATCGAAATGTTTCTTATACAAGCAACTGCAGACAGTATGAGGGGAAGGTATGATGACTGGAGAAGCCGAAGAAGAGGGTGCAGGCCATGCGACCTCACAATATCGAGCTGATATTTTTCATCCGAAGCCAGGTTTCGAAGGGCCAGGGCAGCCTGGCACTGGACTTTGGGAGACGACGAGTCCATCAAATTGACCAGAGACTGGACCAGTTTCGGCTCCGATTGTGCCAGCTTCTTTCGGTTGGTCGCGTCGACGGCTATATTGCTTAGAGCTGTTGTGCAGTAGTACTGGACATCGACGTCGGACGAGGAAAGAAGTTGCACAAGAACTGGTATGGCGCCAGCGTTGACAAGTTGTTGGCGGTTCTCGTCTGAAGAGCAAGAAGAGAAAAGGTCAGAGAATTCTACGTGAGCAGTGGGCGCCGAAGCAACGTACCGGAATGTGTCATGTTCAAGAGAGCTCCTGTGGCATTTCTCTGCACACGCATATCCCTGGACTTTGCCAAACGGGTGAGCGGGCCAAGAGCGCCAGATTTCGCAATCTTGGCCTTGTTTTCTTCATGTGTAGCGAGGTTTGTGATACACCCGACAGCATTACATTGGACTTCAACGTTGGGCGACAGCATCTGACGGATGAGAGGCGGGAGACCTCCCAGTTGAACGATGAGGACCTTGTTCTCCGCTACGGGGCGTCAGTCATTGTGTTTGCATGCCTTGGTCGGATCAAACTTACTGTTTACCGCGAGATTTCCCAGAGCTGCACTGGCTGCCCGTTGCACCTCAATATCGGAGCTTTGGAGCAGGAACAATATTGGTTCGAGGGTGTCGCGATCGACCTCCCTGACATCTGCTCGGCCTAACATTAGCGATGGCTGATACAACCGACCGTATGCCAGCATGCACCATGCTGGCTCGGGGGATCTTCTCTTCAAGCCTCCTCTTGCCGCTTTCTGCCTGCCGCCTGTAACATACGCACCTCTCTCGGTTATCTCTGCGAACGTGAGACTTGCGCTTCGTTGTAAATCTATGTTGTCGGAGAAGACGAGGGTGCTCAGGGCTCTGAGAGGCTCGCCTGAGAAGAAGTCGGTTTCGCCGCGCTTGGACTTGTCAATATTCGGTGCGATGAGCGAGGGGTCAGAAAAGAACGGACATTTTCGAGGTACTGCAGGAGGTCGGCGACTGCCTCCCGCTCGCTGTCAGCGAGGACAGGCTCGTACAGGCCATCGCGGGATTTGGCTGCTCGGAGATTAGTAAAGGCAAGACGGTGTGATCTGGACGGTGGAGAGGCGTACCTCCACAGCAGGAGGAGCTGCAGATGCCCATCTCGAAGGTGGGCGGCGGGCTGTTTGGACCGGCTTCAGCGTGCTGGGGCGGGCCGTGTCAACAGATTCGAGACGCCGGAGGAGCGGCAGCTGTGTGCCTCGGAGGCGGGATCGCTGGCTGCACTCAGGCTGGTCGGGGTTTCTTGCAGTGATTGCTCGAGTAACTGTTTCAGTCAAAGATGGGGATGGAGGAGCTCGAGGCGTTGGAGCCGGGCGTTGAGCGCTGCGCCAGAGCGTACGTAATTGTATGGGGATGTTGTTTTGATGAGCAAAGAAAGCTTCCCTCTTTTGCTCCCCGTCTGAGTTGCTCTGTGCTCCTAAGGTGCTGGGGCCTAAGGTGGCGCGGTGGGCAGCGGTGGGACCCAGCCGGGCCCAGTGGAAAAGCTCCCGCCCGGTTCCCCCAGCATCTGGGTCACCGTGCCTACCCAGTAGGTACTTGCCCGGGAAGACCACTAGCGCACAATCTAGACGGGGAAAGCTACGTGCTGGCAGTAGACCCCGAGTACCTGCCGCCTACCAGGGCATTTCGAGCTGTTGGACTGGGGTTGGATTGCTGATCCATTCAACATGGTTGGTGCTTTCTTTTGATTTCACCCTCTTGATCAGGAAGTTATCTGGATGTGCCTGTCATCGGCCATGTCGTCCCTGGGCCTGGCCTTTTCCCATTGCCCAGGAAGCTTGTAAAGCACTTGCTTGACAATCAAGGAGGTATATACTCATGTGTGTTGCGAGAGATATACTAATCTGCCTAGCCATGTAATCAATCTGTGAACAGAACGTATTAATGCCTAGTCATCTCGATATCCAGAGAGCATATCAAATGGAGATAACCACACCAAGGAAACCACCACCCCTACTCAACCAGCGGTGACTTGCCTAGGGCCATGGTGCATATCTCTTTCAAACGGCGCGAGTTAAATCCCTTATCGCTGTATATTAGAGCTTGATTGTAATAATACATCCTCCCGAGCTAGGGCAGCGCAGGGTTAACTATCAAATCAACCATGTATGCGGAGGTTCAAAGCGCAGCTCACCGCCCAAAAAGTCCAAATATGGCTCTCGTCTCATCGTACCTATAGGGCCTCACAGCAAGTCAAGTTAAGATTGCCTATCAGTAGGCAGAGTATCTCACAAGTCTAGGAGGTTATCCCACACGTGGTTGTCTTCGCAGCATTAAGCCCGGCCGTCTCTAAGCCTCCAGCGTTCAAGACGAAGGGCGTCAGCTTTTCTGTTGACTGTCTTGGTGATTCGAGAAGGCTTACTGTTGACGGCTAGACAATCCCCTTAAAAGATGGCTGGTGCTGGCAGAGACCGTGCTGGCGTTTCGAATCTTGGTTGCCCATAGACTTTGCTGGCAGACATAGGCAATAGACTTGGCTGCAGGTTTTATCAATCAGTCGGCTGTCTTTTTGCTGGTGGTCAATCTACCCTCTGCTGGGCGGTGGACTCTTCACCGATCCGTAGACTTGGTTGATCGAGGGGTTGACATTTTGCCCAGCGATTGACTCTAGGAGAACCAAGCTGTTGACCTAGTTATAGTAATAGTGGTCTAGGAAATATCTGGTGTTGATATGCTCCCTGGGGCTTGCGTTGGTATATTCTTAGTCCATGTGATTTCAAGCTTTGTCAATAACTACCTAGGTACCTGTTCGGAAGAGGAGCGTTTCTGGGACCTTTGAAGGGCCGGTGGTTTAAAGGAGAAGCTGTCTCGGAGGACAGATTTTTCATCAGTTTTCGCAAAGAGGTTAACTCAAAGCAGGTTGTTTTGTAGGAGATCATCCAACGGGAGGTCATCCCATGCAGCTGGGTAGCTGCGCGACATGCTGGGTAGCTGCGCGACATGTAGACTAAGCGAGGTATCTACTGTTTGTATGTAAGTAGTTACAATGGTGGCAGGGTGGCAGCACTTTTACTGTGATGCAATGCGATTGCCTCTTTCGGCATCCTGCAGGATACCAGGGGTAGGCATGGAATATGCCTTGTTGCCATCAGAACAGTAGAGACGAGATGTCAGTTTTTGTGTCGATCCAGGATGAATCAGGATAGCACTGCAGCACAATGCGGAGGAGATGTCCAATGTCGCCCTCGTCCGCCGTCGTCGGCACATGTGAAGGCAGCCGCTTCCCAAGCTCGGGGAGGAACCACCCCGGGGGGTTGCTTATCTGATAAACCGTCCGCTCTCACAATCAGGTCCAGTTCGGCCCAAGTCCCTTCGTCCACGGCCATTGCTCGGGCGAACTGCAGCAACTGGGCAGTAACACGGAGCACCACCTGCGAGGAAGAAGCATCAATCATCCGTTGGTGGGTTGGACACCGCAGCAGCAGTCGGTGCCTGAGAGGAGAGACAGATATTGCCCTATTGCCCGCAGCTATCAGATCGAGAGCCTGACTTGTCCTCTGTCCTCTCTGTTCTGTTCTTCCTGCCACTTTACTCCGTACTGCTTCGCTGCCCACCGCCGCCCATCTGACCTCACCAACGCCACCGTCAACACCACCAGCATCAGCCCCAGCAACCAGCTGTCTGTTCTCCCTGCAACACGGGCTGGCCTACCTCGCCTCTGGCATCTGACCTGACATACCCAACCCGAGAGTGCTGCTGGGAGGCGCGAGGCTGAAGCCAATCTTTCTCCAATTCCCCGGCGCGGCACACATGTTTCTGAGCCAGACCAACCCGACGGCCTGAATCGGGAAGCACTAGTTGACCCGACATTTGAACCGGCATCCCCCCTTCATGTGCAACCGTCGCAGACCGCAGTCATGACAGACCCCGCGAATCCCAGCGAGGGTGGCCCCCCAAAACAGCCTGCCGCCATCGCAAGCGCAAGACACCCGGGTCACGAGCCGTCGCTACCCTTCGTCGCGGCGCCGTCAACCTTTCTGCAATTGCGAGCTCCAAGGCCTACGGCCAGCAGTCACAGTCGTACAGAGTTCCCCTTGGCAGCAGAGACGCCCCTCATGACGCCGCTCGACAAAGAGCAGATGCAGGGTCTGGTAAGCCTTCCTAAGCTTCGGCCCGAGGCGCTCGTCACCCGCGCGCCTCCTTCATTTCACCTTCGCCTGCGCCGCTTGCCATGGGCCGACATGCTGAATCCTCACATGCCGCTGGTGCCACGTCTGCGAGGCCACTGCCGCCTGCCTTCGCTGCAGGGTCTATCCAACGTGGCTCAACGTCGTCGCGCAGCCTGCGTGGAGGTGCGGGGTACTGCCGGCGAGCATAGCGAGCTCGGTGAACAGGAGCAAGTCGCGCGCGCCTGGCTTGAGCACCACAACCGTCGAATGCAAGAAACACACTCGAGGTCCGGTCCGGAAGTGCTGACTTGGTTAACAGAGGGCTATACGCGAATTCCTCAAGGTCCGAACCAGTTACGATGTCCTGCCCCTATCCTTTCGACTCATCATTCTCGACAATGACCTCCTGATTCGCACGAGTGTGAACATCCTCATGCAAAACAGTACGCTAGACCCAGAGGCCGCAATCTCGTCTATACCGCACTGACGCATCTGGCCCAGACATTGTGTCCGCTCCGCTGTGGGACTCGAAGACGTCGACCTTTGCTGGCCTGCTTACGAGCACAGACTATATCAACGTCATCCAATACTACCTCCAAAATCCCGAGAGGTTCGAGGATGTGGATCGACTCCGTCTAAGTAGCTTGCGAGGTACGTCGACAGCATCAGCCAGTATTCGTGACAACGGCGGAAAGCTGACCTAGTCGTTTTTCATCATCAAGAGGTTGAAAAGGCCATTGGTGTCACGCCTCTGGAGACCGTGTCATTCCACCCAGGGCGGCCCCTCTATGAAGCATGTCGGAAAATGCTGCAGACCCGAGCCCGCAGAATACCGTTGGTCGACATCGATGATGAGACGGGCCGGGAGAGTGTGGTCAGCGTCATCACGCAATATCGAATACTGAAGTTCATCGCCGTGAACAATGAGAAGAACACGATGCTCTTGAAAAAGACCGTACGGGAGCTCAATCTCGGGTCGTATGATGATTTAGCGACGGCGAGCATGAACAGTACAGTCCTCGACGTGATCCAGCTAATGGTCAAATACAATATCTCGGCGGTCCCGATAGTGGACACAGAGAACACCGTCATCAATGTGTTCGAAGCCATCGACGTCATTCCATGCATCAGAGGCGGTGCCTATGATGAGCTCTCGGGCACAGTTGGAGAGGCGTTGTGCAGACGGTCGGACGACTTCCAGGGCATTTACACTTGCACGGAAGAGGATCGGCTCGATTCGATTTTCGACACGGTTCGAAAATCCAGGGTGCATCGTTTGATTGTGGTAGACGACGAGAGCAAGCTCAAGGGCATCATCTCCCTCTCCGACATCCTGAAGTATGTCCTGGTCCACGGAGAAGAAGAACACATGCAGCAAGCATGACCAGGCATGGAAACAGCCCTCAGCCCCTGGTCCACAATTCCCATCATCCCAGGCGTATGGGACTTTTCTGCGTTTCGAGGCATTTGCAGGGCGTTCGGGGAGGGTCATGGGCGGAAGAGGGGATTCAAGGAGGCTGGTTGCATTCGGTACAATCTAATTGCTGTCTCCGGCTATTATAGACCTTTGGGCGACGTACCGGTAACGCGGTCTCGGGGGACCGGCACCTTAATCTTGGGATATCGGAAGGAAGACCGTCAACACCAAAAATGAATGTGCGCTTTAGATATACTCAGAAGGGCAGAGGGCTCGGCGGTCGACAGCTGAGGACGACATCAGCATCTCTTCGCGACTAATTCACTTGACTTTTGTCTCCTATTGCACGTGCCAATGGGCAGGTTTCACAGCATGCCGGAGGACCGTTGAGAGGCCCAAGGCAAGTTTGACAGAGACACGACACTGCCTTGGTGCCGGAATGTCACAAGTGCATGCCTCCAGGTGAAGTTGTACCAACGGGAGCGAATTGACTTGCTGTGCGATATACTTACCTAGGTACTTTGATTCACTGACGGAAGTCTGAGGCCAGCTGCAGCTGAGGAAGGTGCAATGCCGGGAAAGGGCAGGCCCCATCTAAGCTGATCTGGGTTCGAAGAGCACATGGAAAGGACAAACGGTGCTTCGGGTTCCTCCTCGCTCGGCTGCAGAGCGAGCCAGAGCAAGCAAGTAAACATGTTGACCAGATCCCAACTCTCAACGGACACCTCCTGGTCCCTCTCCATCTTCTCTATCATCCGCGGTGGCTTACCTCAGTTCCTCTTGGATTGCACCAACTGCAGTATCTCGCTATCGTCCTCCTGTACTTACCCGTCGGCAGTGTTGGCTACCCACTGCACTCCAACTTCATTATTGGGCATTCTTGAATCCTCGGCATCAATCCCAACGCCGGCAACGGATGGCGACTGGACCCATCTAATCCGGCATCTGCTACGTTTCCCACACATTGTTTCATGCGCAGTGGTGCCTTTCATGTTTGTTGTCAATGTGATCATCCCCTATCTCTTGCGACTATGAAGGCGTCTCGAGAGCTGTCCACGCCGGATCTGCATCCCAGGCCGTCGGTCACGGGATATCATGGCAGGCTGTCGGTTCCAGTCAAAAAGACATCCAGTGGTCTCCAGAGCAGCGCAACCTGGACTTCAAACAGCGGTGATTTGATGTCCGACACTGACGAGATCGCGAACCGAGATGGCTTCGTTGAAGAATACAACAGGCTGGCGAACAAGGTAACTATACCCATGTCAAGCCATGTAATTCGTTTGACTGACCGTACAACAGCATGGCGTGCGTGAACTGGTCCCCGACCCGCCCGAACATACTGAGGTCGGTTTCAGCTCATCCAAGCCGGACGTAGGCATATCTGCTTAAAGAGTCTTCCTAACATATATATCAGTTCGAAGGGATCGCTCCGAGACGGAACTGGTGGTCACGCACCTTCAGGAGAACTTCCAGCCAGTCCACGGAGCATAGTGTGAAGCGCAAACGCAGTGTTGGCCATGTGACGGCCCACATGATGCATCCGAAAAGGGACAGTCTCAAGGACCAAGACCTGCAGGGGCTTGTTCGCCTGTGTGGGAAGAGCTTCTTATATCTGCCGCCCGAGTATGCGCCCGGGTCCTTGATTCTGCCAACATGCTTCCGCGCCACCGCACAGCATCTGGTTCAATCTGGTTAGCAGCCTGCTCACCTCAACGTCAATGTCCAGTGACTAACACTTAGCAGCACCAGAGACCCGTGGAGTTTTCAGAATCCCAGGATCGGTCCGAGTCGTCAACGAGCTGTACGAGTTTTACTGCGCACACCAGGCAGGAGGCGATGTCGCCAACACAGTTCGAAGCCCAAACTTGCCCTCTCACATCAACGCCGGTATCCATGACGTTGCTTCCCTGTTCAAGAAATTCTTGGCAGGCCTTCCTGGAGGCATCCTTGGCTCTCTTTCACTGTTCGACGCACTGGTTGCGATCAACAGCCAGTTGTACACTGACCCTGAGTTCAGCAGGACAAAACAAAGCAAGCTCCGGGCGCGGCTAATTGCCCTTGCTGTTGGAACATTGAGATCGCAGTACAGGAGGGAACTTATTTGTGCTGTCTTCGGCCTTCTATGTCTGCTCGGAAGAGCTGCAGAGACAGCTCCACGGGAAGATGAGTCGGGAAGGCCGTTGCCCACTTCCGACCTTATGGGCTACAGTGCTCTTGGTATCGTCTTTGGTCCCCTCCTGATAGGCGACATGCTTGGCTCTCATTCCGTAAAGCTCGCAGATCCCAGCTCCGGGCTGTTCCTGGTGCCAGTGTCACCTCAGCAAAAGTCCAAGAAGGAGAAGAAGAAAGCTAAGGAGCCGACTAATGAGCCGCCGCAAGCTTTCTGGGATGTTGACAAGATCCACGTTGTCAATGATATCACGGAGATGCTCATCACAAACTGGAGAGATGTTGTCAAGCAAATGAGAAATCTGGACGGGAACTTGAGCATTTTGCGACACCGCAGCCGTGCCTCAATTTCTGATGACTCAAGACGGGTAAGGAGCTTCACGAGGCCTTCGGAAGATCTCTCTGATCATCAGAAACCTGTCGACATGCGGATGTCAGAGGACCTTCCGCCTAGCCCTATAGCTTCTTCCTCTAGTGAGTTCAAGAGCGAGCTCCTGAATGTTGAGAGATGTACCTAACGTTTTCATAGGGGCCGTGTCTTTCAAACAGACGGATAGAACCAGCGAAGCTCTTTCTGTGAAGAAAACACGCCAAAGCCCCGCCCGCCACCCCTCGAATCTTACCCGGGGCTCAAACTTGGGAGTCCTCTCACCCCCAAGGGAAGAGCCCAGCGACGAGAATCAAGAGATGACAGTCTCCAGGCAGATGACGCCTTTGAAGAGCTCTCTCAGATCGCCCAGCAAGAATGCAACACATGATCCAAAAGCAAGTGGACCAATGAATCACGAAAATATTTCACCTAACAACAAGGGTGAAGACCCAACGGTGCAATCGCTCTACATCTCATCCGTGCCCACTAGACCACTAGAACCGACAATACCACACAATAGAGCCACGCCGACGAAGCATGTGGCAACAAATACAATTGAAAATGGCAAATCAACACATGAGGCTAAGACTGATACCCCACAACGTCGTGATCATAGCAGAACCGCATCGAGGATTCCGAAGCCTACACACCAGGATGACTTTGGTGCGACTCCTGGGAAGAACCTGAAGCCCACGTTCTCATGCGACTTGGACTCGATGACTGCATACGCGGTGGTCCCCGGTGCAAAAATACTGAGTGGGACTTCCACAATGCGATACCAGCCCAAGTCGTCCCACACAGACACTTCCGCTGAGCTGAGAAGTGCCCGTTCTTCGAGCCGGTCACTAAAATCCACATTTGAAAAGGAGAACAGTCAGGCGGAGAGATTGGCCACTGGTCCAACACATATCGTCACCCCTGACCAGATGGACGGGGCGGCAGATATTGTCTTGACTGGAAACTTGTGCCGTGGATCGTTCCGTGATCTCAAAAACCAGTTCGAGGGCCGGAATACTGCTTGCACTCGACCATCGTCCTATCCCATCTGGAAGGCCAGGTCTAAGGCCGATTTACCGCAGCCCAATGATGCGCATATCCAAGACCAGAGACCGTCCCTGATAACTCCACGGAAAGCCTCCCCCGTATCAGCCATTGGCAGTCGTGATGATCTCAAGCGGGGCGCTGGCAAGGTTCTGGGTTTGGCCGCGAAGTTCGACAGTGCCGCCAAAGCCTCGCGGTTCGTGCCTACTGTGGAGGGTGCCGAATACAAGTTTCGACGAGAGGCTGCCGGATTGGTTTCCCCATACACCAGCAACCCATCTCCGCTTCACTCCATCACCTCAGCGTCAACCCCAGCTTCCTTGATGTGTCAGCCACGAGACACGATGGTCCTACCATCAACTGTGGAGAGTGCTAGGAAGTCTAGGATTCCAAGACCACAGCATGTGGACAGTGGTAGCAAGACTGAACGTGAATCCAGGCCTACGACTCCTCGAGCCGAATCAGGGCCTCCACTGGATACGATCCGGTCACACCCTGCAAAACTAACATTTCTCACTCCCTCGAACTCACCGATGAAGAAGGAGGTCTCTGACACAGCCTCGGTATCCTTGGCACAGCTGGATGGCTCATCGAAGATACCAAGACTTCCTCTGCCACTTACATCTCGACACGGATCAAGACCCGTCGCCTACTACTCCAGCCCCATAGTACCTTCAACGAGTTGCGCTGATAACACTGGCTTGCCGCGCCTCTCACAGCATAGCATGACATCGGACTGCAGCGAGACTCTGAGCCACAGCCAAGACGTAAGCTCGCACAATTTCATCTCCAGCCCTAGCACAGGTATAGGCCGAGGTCGCAATGCCTCCTCCCTTCGAGATCAGATCCGGGGTCTGAGACAAGAATTGTCGTCCAAGAACGAAGAATATGCTCAGCTCCGTCTCGTGTTTGAGGAGAATAGAAAGGCAAGCCAAGTGAGTGAAATCCTCCTACGGGAAGATCTCGACCGTGCCAAGGCGGATCTGGCCAGATGGAAGCGGAGGGCCGAGAGGGCCGAGAACAAAGTCGAGAGAATGGAGCGGACGGCCACGGGCCCCCAGGAGACGCGTGCGCAGAGTGGTGGACGCAATCACGACTTCTCCTTCGTCAGCGGACTGCCCGACGACATTGATATCGGCGAGCGGTCTCAGCAGTACCAGCCACTGTCAGCAAGAATGAACCAGAGCGTAAGGAGAGCTCCTGAGAATATCCGACCCACTGGGCCTTCCCTTTTGATGAGTAGTGACGCCATGTCAGATTGTTCCGGGAGTACGGTCGTGAGAAATACGCATGCGGCGGAAGAGGGACACTGGGCCTCTGTCGATGAAATGGTTGAGACTCCTACTCCCACCTTCATGGATGATTTGCTATAGAGAATATTTGCTTGATGTGGCCGTTTCGCCAAGTCGACTTTGGTGCAGGTGGCTGGTTTGGCTCCAGAGATAGAACAAGACACCAAGTAGGACCGGTTCCGGCTTGTTAACAACTATCCTTATGCAGCCTAAGAATTCGCCGCTTGATTGGGATGGAGGGGGGGGGCGTTCATCACATTGCTAAACTGGTGAAAGCGGCCAGGTTTTACGTCAAGTGCTGCTTGATGGACGAGACGACCACCTATTGAATCTAAAGATATACCCAGTTGGTTCTGCATGAATGTGCTGAGATAACATGCCACCCCAACGCCGACCAAAAGTTGTGCGGTAAACCGTATGAAAATGCCTTGAAAGCTCTTCTGCAACCACCGAAATTTCCATCCCAGACTGCCCTCGCCATGGGTCTAATATAATCGTGATTTTATGAGTCTAGAACCTGGACGAACCTCGCTACAAAACCAGATTCAACCATTGCCAGTCTACCGGAAGCCCATAAATCGGCCCCAGAGATCGGCGGCGCCAAGTTTGCTCTGGGCGATCCTCTCAGGCGAGAGGACCGTGGTGTTCCAGGCCTCGACGCCATCGATGAAGAGGCGGTAAGAGAGGCTACTTCTGCCGCTCTCGGGTACCTTCTCGATAGTGATCGCGCCGAACTTTGAGTACCCTCTGTTGATGTACCTAGGTTTTCGATCAGCATTGATAAGTGTGAAGTCTCCAGACGGGTCAGGGGGGATAGAATAGCATGCGTACTTGATCTTGACATCCTCGTCGTCAACTTGTCTGTAGGTGCCGATGGGCGAGTAGAACTGGCTCAGGGGGCTGGCCGAGAACTCGTATACCGTCGCCTCCTCGGTCCACTGGGACTCCTTGGGCGGGGGGAACTTTGTGGCCGCGAACTCGTGCCTGTCCCCGGACAGGACAACCACGCCGATGCCGCGGGACGCCGTGTCCCACATGGCCTCGAGGATCACCTGCCTCTCGGCGAGGAAGCCGCCCCACGTGTCCTGCACGTTGACGGGCCAATTCTTGGTGAAGGGCACCGACGAGGCGACGACCTTCCAGTCGACGCCCCTGGGCTCGGGCCTGCGCAGGAACTCGAGCAGGTCTGCCAGCTGGGCCGGGCCGAGCATCGTCTTCTCAGTGTCTTCGAAGTCGATCTTGTTGGATGATCGGTAGGAACGTGTGTCGGCGAGGAAGAAGTTCGCTGGGCCCTGCGCGAATTCAAACCACGTCGGCCCGGTCTTGGAAATTGTCAAGGCGGACGTTTTTGCTGCAGGCGGGTTCACTGCTGTGTGGTAATGGTGCCACGGGTCCACGGCAGCAGCATATACGCCAGTGGTGTTGCTAATTGCTATGTTATTAAATTATCCCCTCCCAATATCTGCGCAATATTTGGGGATATGCTGTGTCCCCATGTGAGAGCGCAGCTCGTTATCTTCGAAACACGCTGTAATACGCAAGATTGGCAGAGGGAATACGTACCCATCCCAGTCGTTATGAATCTCGTGGTCATCCAAGACGTGGATCCAACTCAAGTTCTGTCCAACACTAGGCCACTCAGGTGAAGCATACACTGCTCTGTACTTCTGGCGGAACTGTAAAGCCAGCTCAGTCAGCCTCGTTGCCAAAGAGAAAGTGAAAACTCCTTTTCCATGGTTGAGTGTAGGACGCCAGATATCTGACTGTACTCAAACTCCCCGAAAGAAATAGAAAAGATGAAGTGATGGGCGTGAAGAGGTGGTGTCACTTACGTCGGCGGCGTTCTCGCCCCATTCGCGGGGGACATCTGCGTAGATGAAATCGCCTAGAAACAACATGAACTGGGCGCCCAGGTTGGGCAAAACGTTGCTGAGATATCGCATTCCGGGGATAGCAAGAGGATGGTCCAAGGGATTGTAAGGAAGACGATTGACGATGCAAGAGGTTGACAGGAAAGTGAATTTGCCATCGAACTTGTCCGGGTATTTGCCGGCCTCGGGCGCTGATGTAAATTCGCCCTGGTGGCCGTTGGAGGTCCTCCATTCGTAGGTGCGTTGCGAATGATGATTCAGAGCAACATCAACCACAGCAGTATAGTCTGTGTCGTCAGATGTACTTTGAACCATGCCGGCTGCAAGGTACTCGCCCGTAGCGAAGGGAAGTTCGTTTTCCTTGACACGTATCTCAAAAACGACGGGCATCTTGGTCTGGTCGGGCTCTCGGACGAGGAACTTGACGTCCTTGTGAGAGATGAAGCCCGGTCTTACAAAGGACAGGTCCTCAGTCGGAAGCATGTGCTCTGAGTAAAGGCGGTCTGCAACCATGGTCACGCAGGCGAGGTTGATCAGAAAGGTGAGCAGTGTGAGGACGAGGTTGCGCGGGTTTGGGACGCCTGTCAAAACTGTGCGCCACAGACCAGAGTTCGGGGGTCTGTCTACAATTAGTTCTGTATCAGTGATTTCGACGTCCTCGATCACATCGCCGTCGACCTCCTCGAACTGTCGAACCCGAGTGGTTTGTGTGCTGACAACATCTTCCTCGCCACCCGACAGCGTGGAGAAGAAGCTGGTAATGAAGGCGGGGATGTAGATGGCGAATGCTGTGAAGGCCACGGGGGCGAGTGGCTGGTAATCTCATCAGAATCACATGTGAGTTGATTCTGTGCTGTGGTATGAACTTACAGGTAGCAGACCCTAGTCAAACGTGTTAGCTATCTGGGCTCAAGGAGACGACAGTCCGCTGGTGGGACTTACCCAGCGCAGGAAGAAGTAGGACACAGCTCTCAAGACGATGGTCGAGGTCGTCGTGAGAACATTTTTGGTGGCCATCGTTGCGGCTGTGAGACTCGCCGTCTGATGCCGGGCTCGATCAGAGGTGGTGATGGTCACTGCCTCGGTTTATCTGTTCCGGGTAAGCAAGTGTGCCAGCTCTGTGACAGGTCAATTTGGAGTGAGTTCAGTCCAACAAAAGACGAACCAGAACAATGAAGAGTCAGGACACAGATACATACAATTATCCACTGGGCTGTTGAAACAAAACCGAGCAGGGGGGTTGAAGCAGGAGGCTCTACGAAGGCTGATGTCATTAATTACCAACTGCTTGCTTCCGTCTGGTGGCCTACATACGGTGCACTACATACTACGGAGTACGTGGAGCTACTAACAGATACGCTGCACCATATGTACCACAGGCTGCATGTGCATACCCTCTTTGGGGCATTCCATCTTCGCCTATTACTGCAAACTCGGAATCGTAGAGGTGCCCGGGTACCTTTTCGACGAGATGCAAAGGATATCAGCTGGGCATTGTATTGTAGCGCTGCCATGTTGTACTGCAATAGTCGAAATAGTACCTACAGTACAAGGTACGTACCTGGATGGCAGAAGGTCTCCAGGTCTCCACCCTGTGGCCCCTGCATGGAGCTGCTCCGCTTCAGGAATAGCGCCTGAGTAGCTGGAAACAGGTGCACCGTGGCATGTCGCGACGAAGCTGCTTGCTTGCTGGCCGTCCAGAGCCTCGACCACCGCCCAACCGACTTCCTTGTGCCCCGTACCCAAACCCACCACAACCAGCTGCCACCCGACGATGAAGCTGACATCTATCGCTTGCGGGCTGGTGGCCCTGTTCGCCGGCCATGTTTCAGCAACAGCACTGACGTACAAGCTTGTCGCGAACGAGAAGGCCTGCTTCTATGCCAACAACCAGGACAAGGGCCAGAAGATCGCATTCTACTTCGCCGTACGACGCATCCCAAAAGCGCCAGCTCCCCAGAAAAGCCCTTGGCCCTGTGCTAACAAGTTACCCAGGTACAATCCGGAGGCTCGTTCGATGTCGATTTCGAGGTGACAAGCCCAATCGGCAAGATTGTCATTGACGGACAGAAGGAGCGCCAGGGAGACTTTGTCTTCACCGGCAATGATATTGGCGACTACATGTTCTGCTTCAACAACGAGATGAGCACCGTCACAGACAAGTTTGTCGACTTTGAGATTGCTGTCAGTACCGCCGAGCCTCGAACGCTACTATAACGACTTCCTAACGCCTGGTTTCGTCTACAGGTCGAGAACGAGGCCCGGGTCAACCTTCCCTCCAAGCAGGGCAGCTCGCCAGAACAGACAACATCCCTCGAGGAGTCGGTCTTCAAGCTCTCCGGCCAGCTCTCCACCATCTCCCGAAACCAGAAGTACTTCCGCACGCGCGAGAACCGCAACTTCAGCACAGTCCGTAGCACAGAGAAGAGGATCGTCAATTTCAGCTTGATCCAGTGCGGGTTGGTCGTATGCATGGGTGCGCTGCAGGTCTTTGTTGTGCGATTCTTCTTCCAGGGCGCAAGAAAAGGCTACGTGTAATCGCGCGGGTACGGCCACGCTCTTTTTCTCTTTGGACTCGTGCACGGCGTAGGATGGATACTGGAATGAGGGCTTATCCAATGTATTTCCCCGTAATGAGGGGCTAGACTGACTTTACGAAGCATGAAAAGTGAGCTGGACTTGAGCATGTTCTTCTGTCAGGGCAAACGCAACTGCGAGAGTAGATGGCCGAGTATGGCAACTACCCGAGGCATAACAAGGGGTTTGTGTCAATAAGAAAATATTTTGGGATATAGAAGACGAGAATCGACCATAAAACCTGCGTTGACCAGACCTAGAGACCGAGGCCAATTTCATTTCACTTGAGTACGCTGAGCGTCCAGTTCGATCAGTTATCAAGATATCTACTGGGCATCTACGTAGCAGGTACTTCCCAGAAGGTATTGACATGCTGTTAGAGCAGCCGTTACTTGGGCCCATGCGGGGTGGCCCGTGCGTCTGCAAACGTCGGGACCTGATTTCTCTCGTAGCCTCGCGAACCGCAAGACCCAGTGCACACTTCAAACCTCCACAACTCGTCCTCGCCATCCACCCAACATGGCTTCTCTCGCAGCGGCACTCTCCCAGTCCATCCCCAAACCGAACTACACGGGCGAGGAAGAGGAGCTGCCCTCCCGCGCCAACCAGCGTGGCCCCAGAATCGTCGGCCCCGGCCACCTCGACGAATCCCAAATTGTCCTCAAGCGGGCCGGCGGGCCACCGCCCTACGGACAGCGCTCAGGATGGCGACCACGCAATCCCGAGGACTTTGGTGATGGCGGCGCGTTTCCCGAGATCCACATCGCGCAATACCCGCTCGACCTAGGCCGCAAGGGCGGTGCGTCAGAAAAGTCCAACGCGCTTGCTCTCACGGTCGACGGCGATGGGAAGGTCAAATATGATGCCATCGCGAGGCAGGGCCATGCCGAAAACAGGGTCGTGCAGACAAGCTTCAAGGACCTGATACCGCTGCGGCAGCGTGCCGATGCCGGTGAGATCAACCTCGAGCGGCCGAGCGAGGAGGAGGTCGCCGCCACAGCTGAGAGGACGAAGGCCGCGCTGGAGAAGCTGGTCAGCGGCGCTGTGGCGTCGCAGAAGCCCAAGAATGTCAACGTCGGAGGCTCGCGGGACCCTACGTTTGTGAGGTACACGCCAGCGAATCAGATGGGCGACAACTCGAAGAAGCAGGATCGAATCATGAAAATTGTCGAGAGGCAGCGTGACCCTATGGAGCCGCCCAAGTTCAAGGTCAAGAAGATTCCTCGTGGCCCGCCTTCGCCTCCACCGCCAGTGCTGAGGTCGCCGCCAAGAAAATTGACGGCGCAGGATCAGGAGGACTGGAGGATCCCGCCGCCAGTGTCGAACTGGAAGAACCCAAAGGGCTTCACGGTCCCGTTGGACAAGCGTCTGGCTGCGGATGGACGAGGTCTACAAGATGTACAGATCAACGACAAGTTTGCACAGTTCTCAGAGGCGTTGTTCATGGCAGACAGGCATGCCCGTGAGGAGGTCAAGCAGCGAGCTCTCATGCAGCAGCGTCTCGCGGAGAAGGAGAAGCAACAGAAGGAGGAACATCTACGCTCTCTTGCCCAGCAGGCCAGGGAGGAGAAGGCGGGGCACAGCAGGCGTAGGTCAAGATCAGGCAGCTACGATAGCCGCTCAGATTCTGGGTCATCCTACGACAGCGACGAGTCGGCAATGCGCGAGCGTGAAGAAGCACGAAAGGAAAGGCGCCGCGAGGAGGAGCGAAAGCTCCGGCAGTCCCGCATGGGGGCGGAGAGGCGCGTCCAGGTCATGGCCCGCGAGCAGAACCGTGACATCTCCGAGAAGATTGCGCTCGGCCTGGCGAAACCTACTCAGAGCAAGGAGGGTATGTACGATTCACGGCTTTTCAACCAGTCAAGTGGCTTTGACAGCGGTATCAATGAGGACAACCCCTACGACAAGCCTCTGTTCGCAGCGCAGGACGTTATCAGCAGTATCTACCACCCCCGTGCGAATATGGATGAAGATGATGAGACGGCCGGAGACAAGGAGATGGACAAGATCCAGAAGTCGAGCCGATTTGGCGAGGTATTGGGCAAGGGCAAGTTCAAGGGGACGGAGGACGCAGGGGACCGCGAAGGGCCAGTGCAGTTCGAGAAGGAGACGGCCGATGTGTTCAACGTGGACAAGTTCCTGTCCGAGGTGGAGCAATCGTCGGGCAAACGGGGCTATGGCTTGCAGGAGACCGATGACCGGAAATCAAAGCGGCCAAGGGTGGAGGATGACGACGACGATTAGGATGGAACAGCACTGGGAGCCGTACGGTTACGGAGCTCCGGTAACCTCGGGTTGCATGAATATCGAAGAAACATATCAACACCTCCTTATGTTTTACCGCCCGGGGTGTATTAGTGTCCATCCAAGATTTGTGTCCATGGCTGAATGGTGATCACTTCTCGCTGCTCTGACCCAAATCCTGGTTCCCATCTGCGACACCACACGCCCCACACGAGTCGTGCGCGCAAGCGAATGATCGTGATGCCTCACGATTGTTGAGTTGGTCACACGCAGTAGTCGTAATCTGACTTTGGCTCCAGAGGTAGGTTTTCCCACTGAGTAGCGATCACAGCACACATATATAACCTTCGAACCCTCCCCTGCGCCTAAGTTCTCTCCTCGCGTCTAACCTTGGAGCTTCTTTGATCTCCGACACGGGGGCAGCACGGAAGTTCAGCAAGCCTTATTATTGTCGGGTGCGCACTCAAAGTGTCCCCGGGTTGCGGTTTTAGCTCGGCCACTGCCGCTGTCACAAAAAGGCGCCGAGACGCCTGAAAAAGCACGGATCTCGGAGTCGTCCCTGATTCGCGCTTGATGAGCACGGAACCTGGGCTACATGAGATGAGGAATCGATGTCTTGGTCCTGGGTCTTTCACTGCTGAAACCCCTTCGATTCAGGGCATAGGCCGCATAGTAGACAGTTGCCAGCTGCCAAGACCAGTCAACGTCTGGAAGTCGACCCCTTCCCCATCGATTCCTGGGGACGATTGGGTGTTAGTTTCCCGAGATTTCCCTGTTCCCATTGATGCCACATATCCTCTGATATGCTGCCTCGCAACACAACACAGAAGGCGTCAACAAATATTGCTGAATTATTACCTGCTGTGACACTGGTTCAGACGCAACGGCAAGATATCTTGGACAACATCCCGCAACAACAAGCTCTGAGTCACTCGGAGCATTCGTGATCTCTCAACGGCGCCGATCGCCATCGTCATCGCGCCAGCCCAACCCGGCCCAGCCACCCGGTCTCGAGCCAGGCCCCGCGAAACGCATGAAAGAGCTTGAACCTGAAGCAGCCTGGGGTTGTCCCAGCTGCTCACGAACCTGATCTCCCCCGGAGGATTGAGCTTGATTCCAGTGCACCTCGCTTCGTCCCGAAACACCGCCTTCTGCCAACCCTTGTCCCGCGCGCCATTGAAGCTTCCATCTGAACTTGGACATAATCTGATCTTTTAGGGTGCCCCGGCATACGCGTCTGCATGGCGTCTGGTAACCTTTGGCAGCGGTGATCGCATGGACAACACAGTCCCACATGCGACACGACGGTCTCGCTTATCTGGGGTGTCGTTGGCTCGCTCTCCCAGACACTCTGGCAGTCAAGCTTTTCTTGCGTGCTGCAAGGCATGCAAGCAAGCAAGGCAGAAGAGGGCGGGCAGGTCTGTGCATTACATGCAGAGCCAGGGCGGACACATGAACGACAGCCCCGTGGGGGTATCATCTGCATTTCGAGACAGGCGCGGCAAGGCGTGGCAGGGCCATGGCAGGGCACGACAGGGCATCAAACATCCGAAGCCATGCTCGACCCACGTCGATCAAAGAGATATCTATCTCGAGACCGTCCCTCGCTCCCAGCCTCTTGCATGTGGTACGATCTTGTAGGTTCTACTCTCTCACGTCTCTCTCACTCTCCATTTTATCTCATATCATGATCTTCATATACATTCCATCTTCTCAAACATCCCCACCGAGAGGCCATCTATCTCGAACAGTACTTGTCAAATAGTACCGATTTTTGTCGCCACATTGGGCCACAGCAGGTACCTCGTCAGGACTGGCATGCAGATCTCGCTGCCAGATCTGGTGTCATTCACAGTACCCTACTGCCTGTCGAGTGCTCGTATCCCCGACCTGCAAAGGTACCATAGGATCTCCTGCAGCCATTCTAGGGCTCCATGGGCTCGGCCCCACGCCGGCTAAATAGAAAACATGCCACGACCCCCATCCTCATTCTACAGCCAAGACGATAGGACACCCAACAATTTGGGCTATAAGCCGTTTGAGTACTGGAAAGGACCCAAGCCGGTGGCCTGGCCGTCAACCCGCCCGCCAAATACTCACGGCCGAAAGCACTCAGGCTCGCGAGCCGCGGCCCGGATCAGCGCAAAGGTTCACCCGGGCGGCGCAGTAAACTCGCTAAGGCAGTTCGAGCCAATCCAGCCGTCCAAGCTGTACTCGGCGCAGCAATTCGTGGCATCCCTGCAGGCCGCGAAGCTTGCGGATACGAAACACGACAGCCACACGCACGTGGAGTACGTCGGGAGCAGGGGTGACATTGGCCAGTTCCGCGCGTCTGGAGACATCAAGTCGCCCAGCCATTGGGATGCGGATGATAAGGGGAAGCTGCCTAGGCTGGCTGCGATTCAGGAAACAAAAGGATGGGTTGACTCACACCACGGCGACTACAAGACGCCCGGTGTGCGGATCTCCCACAAGGAACTCAGCCGGAACCACTCTACTCGCTCCAGCCCTCCCGATTACGCAGACCTCCCGCCGTTGAACATGAAGAAAGGTTCAGGAAACCTCCCGCCAAGGTACGGCGATGAGCGCGGCGACCGGTGGTGGGACTTCAAGACGTGGCGCAGGAGGACGTGGGCTATTCTCGTGGCCGTCCTCGTCGTCATCATCATCGTCGTCGTCGTCGTGGTGACGATGCTCCAGAAGAACAATGCCTATCCCAACTACAAGAGGCTGGTCTACACGCTCTCAGATGAGTACTCAGGCCAAGATTTGTCAGTTCCGTTTTCAGTTAGGGACGCGCAGCACCTGGGCTCTCCCTCGGCAAGGGCTGGCGTCTTCATTGCTCGACATCTCGCGGGGTGAAAACCAACAACACAGAAAAGCAAGCAACAATTAACTGACAGTCCCGGGTCTTTACTCCGACATACAGCTTTGATAATTTTGACTACTTCACTGGCTATGACCCAACCAACGGCTTCGTGCACTACGTGCCGCGCGAGCAGGCCGAGCAGCTCAACCTGACGTACGCCAGCACGTCCTCGGCGGTGCTGCGGGTGGACACGTCGGTAGGCCCGTCGTCGAGCCCGGACGCCTCGACGGGGCGGTTCAGCGTGCGCGCGACCTCGAAGCGGCAGTACAGCAGCTCGGGCCTCTTCCTGTTCGACGTCAAGCACACGCCCTACGGCTGTGGAACCTGGCCGGCGCTGTGGCTGGCGGACCCGGCCAACTGGCCCGACAACGGCGAGATGGACGTGATGGAGGCGACGAACCTGGCCGACGAGGGCAACGCCATGACGCTGCACACGTCGTCGGGCTGCAAGATGGACCGCAGGCGCAAGATGACGGGCGACTCGAGCAACGCCAACTGCGCGTCCAGCGGCACCAGCAACGTCGGCTGTGGCGTCGACGGCGACCAGGCCACGTACGGCGAGGCGTTCAACGCCGGCGGCGGCGGGATGATGGCGCTCGAGTGGCGCAGCGCCGGCATCCGCATGTGGCAGTTCGCGCGGGCCAGTATTCCCGCCGACATCACGGGCGGCGCCCCGGACCCGAGCACGTGGGGCACGGCGCTCGCGGATTTCCCCAACACGGGGTGTAACATTGACAACCACTTCCGCAACCAGTCCATCATCATGAACATTGACCTCTGCGGTGACCTCGCCGGCAACCTCTACGGCGATACTAGCTGTGAGTTCCCGCCGCTGCCCTTCCTCATTCCTGGTCCTGGGCACCCTGGCCAAATGCTGACTTGTCTTTCACAGGCCCGTCAAACTGCACTGATTATGTGGCCAACAACCCACAAGAGTTTGTTAATGCGTACTGGGAGGTGGGGACCTTCCAGGTATATACGTCGACTTAAGGGTGGTAATGAATATTATTGAAAAGAGTGATGATTCCTCTACTTCTTGTCTTCTTCTAGCTTGGTGTTCTATGGTGGGAAAAGTATGTCGCTTTGGTTCAGTGTGATTGTTTCGCCACATGGCGATATAATATTGATGATAAGAGGACGATGGGAACTAAAATTTATTGTTTAAACGGGAGAGACGTCGACTGCCAAGAAAGACAGCGACCGAGAAAGGGACATTAGATATTTCAGAATCTGCTTCGAAATGGAAGAGAATCAATGCAGACAGAGTTGTTGAAGCACCTTCTGACGTTGTGCGCCCTATGACCAGTCATCGCGTGCCTGTTTCATTCATGAATCTGTCTCCAACGTTGAAACTTCTCTTTCCATTCAACACTGGTTTTTGCTCGCATACGTTAGAAGCTTATGCATGTCCACGACCAGCCCGATCAAGTCTCGAGGATGGACAGACGGACCTCGTTCAAAATTAAGGACTCATGGAGATATCCAAAAAGATTTACTGTTTGTGTCGTCATCTGTGTTGTATTTTGTTGTGTTTGGAGAGATCGTGGGTGCGGTGGCTCAGAACGGCAAAAGAGTTCGGCGACCAGCGCTTACATCTCTATTGCGGGCGTCCAGGGGGACACACCACCGTCGCGTACTTTTATCTTGCTATTCCGCGGTATACTACCAGGGAGGCTCGAACCTGCGAGCTCTGAGTTTAATCCCGCGGCTAGTAGTATCTCCTGCACGAGCTCGTCGCCGTGGTCGTGTAACCAGTTGATCTAAACAGGGCTGGCAGGAGGGCCGGTATTGCTTTGGGACGGTTTCGCGGGGCTTATAAGACTAGGCAGGCAGGCAGGCAGACAAACGGGGCAGAGACCCAGTTGGGATGAATATGATTCTTCATGCTCCTTCTAGTGAATGACCCCAAAAGTAAGTGGTGATGATCAAAACCCTCCAGTGCGTCTATCGCCGAGTATCTACCGACTTGATATCAGATCGCCAGTCCTGAACGCCAAAATCCCCGCCCCGTGCGCCTTGATCATTCATACCTTGCTATGCGTACACGATCGACTCGAAAGCGGAAGCAGACCAAAACGCCTCTATCCAACCCACTCCTCCCATGACTTCCCGTTCGGCTGTTGTGCCAGCAGGGCGACCCATCCCCCCCACCCAGCCCGCCTCTCCCCTCCAAGCATCGGAGGGTGCCAGGTGGCTGGCCCTTACTCCTCCTTGGGCTGCCTCATCCACGCCTCGATGGCAGCAGAGAAGGCCGCGAAGCCGACGCACCCCACGGCGGCGGCCTGTGGGCCCGCGTTGCGCGCGAGGATGGCGCCCGTGACGCAGCCCGACGCGACGCCGTTGGTCATGTCGTTTTTGGCGCGGAACCCCTCGATGCCGCACTCGATGCCCGTGAACAGCGCGCCCACCTTGCCAAAGTTCTTGGCCGAGCTCCACGACCGCGCCCCCATGTCCTTGAACCCTACTTTCAGCTGCTGCTTCCACGGCAGCGACGACACGGGCGTCTGCTGCGCGCCTGCTGCGGCCGCCGTGTGGTAGGGGGTGTCATAGGCCATCTAGAACACGCGCGCAACATGTGTTAGCTGTGACCTTTTCTCCTCGGGGGTAGATGGGTTGATGGGCGGGAGGTGGATGTGTCGCCAACATACCGAGGCCATGAACATGCCAAACACACCGCCGAGACCGAACCCGGCGACGCCGGACATGGCAGTCTTTGTGAGGCAGTTGTGCTGCATCTCGCTCATGAACTTCATCGTTTTCTCCTGTGCATTGCCGACGTCAGCGTGCTGCACGAACCAAAACACCAGGAAGGCCTTCCCTGGCCCGGCTTCCTGCTGCTCCTCGGGCAGGGGGCTTCACGAACCATTTGCACGGCGTTGGCATCACTAGGGTCCACGTTGCTGCCGCCGCCGGTCATGCCCGGTAGGCCACCTCCCATGCCGGGGAAGCTCATGATGTCGTCGCGCGCGTCCGGCGTGTCGCTGCTCGTGGGGCTCGTGGGGTGGCGTGAGGGGTTCGTAAGTCGGCACGCTTTCCGCTTGATGCAACCGTTGGTTGTGGGAAAGCGTTTTCGCAGGAAAAGGAACGCTGGTGGGATGGAACGAGCGACGTAGGTGAAAGCTGTCGTCGTCGGCAGTCGAGGAGAAGATGTTGGTCTGGACGTGGATTGAGATGCACTGAGAAGCCCGGCGCGATAAAGAATTTTGGTCCTTATCGCCGTCGTTGCATTTCGCCGTCTCGGAGCCGCCGAGCCAATGCAACCTCGTCTGTCCGCCCGACTGTCCGCCCGCATTCCTCCGAGGATTCATTTAACACTCACAGGCAGAGGACGCTGTATGGGAATAAATCTCCGCCGTTCATTGTTTGGTAATTCGCATACAGGCCTGGTCTAAGGATACCGTTTATGCAACGAAGAGACCAGTCTTTGCCTTCGCCAGCTCGTGCTAGAAGTGCAAAAAACAAGTCCGTCTGGCTGTCCACTTCTCCTTCCTTACAAACCCATTTCCGCCTATTCATGTTACCCAATCCCCTTTCCGCGTATTGAATGCCCCTCTCCCTCATCCTACGCCGAATTCCTGCTGCTGAGTATAAGATAATGTGCTGAGCCTGGGATCATGGGGTCACCTTCCCCGCCTAGGACACATGAGGCTTTGAGTTCCGCCACACCAAAAACACCACAAGCCACGGGTCATGAGAGCGACATTATGCCGAGCGCTTCCCTTGGTGCACGCTCCTCCTGTTTCTTTTGATCTATTTCAGGAACAGGTCTCCCGTCCCATTGCGCATAGACCGTGTCCGGTCTACATGGTCCAAACCGAGGAAATCGTCATCATCTCCCGACAGGATCTCTGTGAGGATCTCGTCTGTATTTCGTTGCGTTAGCTGTCCGTTCCTTCCACTTGGGGCTCGTGCAGACGTACCATCCTGGAGATAATGAACCTTGGAGTATGCAGACCGTCTCACGACGGCAAACTTGATCTTCTCGAAGCTCTTGCCCTTGAGGCCGGTCCGCCTCTCGAGCCGCTTCTTGGTGTCTGCGAAAGTCTCGCCCTGCGGTATGTGTCAGCAACGTTTCTGCTATGTCCTGGCGCCCTCGGTGCAACAACTCACCTCCTTGAGCAGGAACCTGAAGGGCATTCCGTGCACGCGGCTCGGCTCATTTTGGAAGTGGAAGCAGTTGATGAACTCCTTGTCCGAGGCCTCTGCTTCTTCCGGCGACATCCGCTCAGCCACGAGCAACGTATACTCGTTGATGCTGATGACTGGATACTCGCGCGACATTTCCCTGAAGAACTTGTGGTTGTTAACCTCGAACACTCGGATCTTGCCGGCTTCGGCTTCTTCGGGAATTTGCGCCTTCTTGATGACTCCGTTGATCAAGTCTTCCACGATCCCGTTCTTGGGCACCAGGATGTCAAAATTGTCCTGTAGCTCTATGTCAGCAGAATTCCCCTCAGGCGTAGGAACGGAAACTTACCTCTTTGGTGATGCCTTCGCTGAGCCATGTGATCTTGACATTCTTCTTGGTGTCAAGCTCTGCCAGGCTCATATCGAGCACTTCGAAGTACAACGCATCGCTTCTCTGAGTTTGGTTCATCTGAGAATAGCCCGACGGATTCAGGATGCTCTGCAAGGTTTGGTTCGTAGACAATCGTTTCACAGCGACCCGGACGTTCCCGCTGTTGGTGTTGACGGTGTAGAATCGGAGATGTGTGGGATCCACACTCAGCGCGCTCCCAACCTTCTCAGCCAGCTGGTCATAGCTGATCTTCGCGCTGAGAACGAGCTCGAATGGAGGGAATTGATTGGGGTCACACCGGGTCGGGTGAGCATGGAACTTGACTGTCCGCTTAAACATGAGAAAGTCGTAGTATTCGCGAGCGTCTTCGCACCGGTCCGATTTCCTTGTCCTGGTCAAGTTAGCATATGCGAGTCAACCATACGAACAAGACCAAAAAAAAACTCACGTATCCTCGGGTGTCTTGTCTCCAAGTCCGAGCCTCTTCTCAAGTCCAGACTTCTTCTCCGTCACTCTCTGGAAGCAGACAATATCCCCGTCTTGCAGCTCAGCAGCCTTTAGCGTCTGTTTCGCCCGGAGAGCCTCGATCATATTGGGCTTGATCTCCTCCCAGAGCATGACCTTATCATCACCTGGCAGTTTCTCGCCCCATCCCATTTTCTTGCAGATCAGCGGCACGATCTCCTCGACCTTCTTCTCCTTGTTGATGTAGGCATGTCCAACACCTCGGAGCGTCTGTGCTTCGGCATCAAAATGCTTCAGGAACAGCAGTATCAGGTCATTCTTCACAACCATGCCATTGCTTTGACCTTGGTAAGTGGGCCAGACAGCATCGCCTTCGGCGTTGGCCTCTTCTGCGACTTCGACCCAGACACGAAGGACGTTGCTGTTGTGAGTGGTCGACTTGTTATAGCTCTCTTCCACTGTCACTCTAGTATCCATCATCGGCGTGTCGGGGCGCGTTGTCTTGTTCTGACGGTTGACCATCATCCAGAGCCGCAGTCTTCGTGGATCCTCGTTGACATCTTCAGCAATGCGGTTGACTAGATCCTGGACAGTAGAAGACCGCAGCGTTCTGTAGAATCTCGGTGCTGCAGGGTCCACGTCAGGGTTCGCGTCGAAGGATGCGAGATCTGTACCGCCGTGTTCCCGGAACGTCGCAGGAAGGATAGCCTTAACGCCCATGTAGAGATGCTGCTCCTCCCTCTCCCTCTTCCGGGTTTCCCTGATGGCCGCCTCTTCGTCAAATCGGTTACCTGTGACAAATCAGTACAGAGACCTCCTCGTGGCGTCAGGAGCCTCAACTCACGCAGATGCTCGGGGATATCCTCCTCAGTGACCGGGCAAAGAATCTTGTCTACTCGTGATTGGCGGATGTATACCAACATGTAGGCACTGTTAGGCCGCATAATAGGTGCCTTCCTTTGTAAGGGACTCCGAAGGTTGTTTGTGGCCTGTCGGTACTCGCCACCAAAGTTGTCTTCCAACACTTCTCGCATCGTTGCCTTGGTCACCTTGTCGTCGTCATACTTGTAGAACCATCCGTCCTTTTCTGGCTTCAAAAACGCATAGTAGTGCCCGGCGTTTAGGTCGCCACTGTGTACAAGGACGCCGTGCAATTGGTATGTCCAGGATTCGGAATTGTCGGCGTCTTCTGAGAGGTATGGAGCCGCGTCGAAGATTTCAGGGAACTCGTAGCGGTCGTTGATTTTCGTCATGGTGTCCCTCATGTAGTCGTATTCGAAACGTTTCAGCTGCAGGTGGAGGACGTCGGGAAAGCCAACGAAAATGACGCCCTTGTTGGCGTCCTGCAGCTTGTACTGCTCACCTGCCATGTACTGGTTTTCGCCTTCCATCTTCTCGACCTGTATATAGTCCTGAAAGCTTGCCTGCAGGTTCTGATTCCCGGAAACGTTGAGTTGAACGTCCCAGAAGTCTTCTATGCGGCTGGATTCGTAGTCGACATTTATACAAGAAATGTATGTCTTGATCTTGCCACTGAACATTTGCGGCAGCATGTTCTCGGCCTTTGTGCCCTTCATCCTTTCCTCCATGCGCTCCATCAGCTTCCGCGAGAGCTCCTGGACGTCTTGTTGTTCAAAGATGTGCCTTGTCTCCCAGCCGAATGACTTGGTCAGCTCATTCGTACCGACCGCCGCGTTGGAGGTCTGAAGCTGGTAAAAGAGGCGCTGCAAGGTGTATGCGCTGTTGGTCATGCTCTCATCGTGTTCTGTCGGTATTTCGTATACAGCCTCCTCAGAATATCAGCACGGGCCAGTCAGAAAGCTAGGAGTGGGGTTCATCACCTTGCGGAATGCGTTTGTAAAGTAAAGAGACTGAAGAAGGGAGTTCAGGTAACATGTTGCACCCTGGTTCTTGAGGCCGACAAATCCTGTCTCCTTTTTGGAATCATAGTTGTTGAAGTTATGCCATAAAACCCCGGTCTCGTCCTCGACGATCCTGACGTACACGGTGATTTGTGCGGCGTCGTTCTCGATCATGGGTCGGTTTGCATTGTCCCAGATCCCGTACATCCTACGAGACTCGAGGAATTTTGTAAAGCCCCAGTCGCTCTCTTCTTTGGTGAACCGGTGATGGGCACTGTGATGGGCAAAGATTGTGGGCTCTTCCGGATTCCACAGAACCAGTGCGAACTGAACGCAGCAGCTCCAGTCCTCAGGGACCTCGTTCGGTTCGAAGCCATGCTCTAGATATATGGAGCACTGGTCGACGTTGTTGCCGAATGGAAAGAGCAATATCCGCCTGCACACGGGTGTCAGTTTTCCTTCGAGGGCATAGCTTGCGAATGGCTCAGTGAAGCTCATACCAGGGGAAGCCGCCGGCTTGGAAGACTGGGCCACGTTCTTTCTTGTTCAGCGACCTCCAGTTTGTGATTTCCCAGGTGCTAACGACATCTTCGAGCACGCGAGGCTCTTCGACGAGTGGTGTAAGGACAAGCTCTTTTATAGCCTCGTCTGCAGGGCGTCAGCATCTCGCCCGCGTAACACACAGCCCTCTGTTCCGGTTCACGTACAGTCATCCGCCCTGGCCAGGTCCTGCAGCTGCTCTGCCTCTGTTTCCAGGTTGTCTGGGTTGATGATTGTGAGGTTGTCCTTCTCGACACCGTTGGCTGCCGGGTCGACGATGTGCTCCTCTGTATCGACGAGCATGTCGTTTGGGGAGTGCATGTCAGGGTTGAAGGCCTCATCAGAGATTGCCATGTCAGCACGGGTGCCATCAAGAAGGTTCCAAAGCAGTTCGGGGTCAACGGGTACTGAGGAAGGCGTAGGGGACTGTGAGGCGTATGGGAAAGGCGGCGACGCCGAGGCAGACGGAGAGCCGCCCACGCACGGCGTGGATGATGTCGACCTTGGGGTGGAGAGGGAGGGCGAGCTCTCCTCCGGAAGACTACTCCGTGTGCGCCGCCACATCTTCCAAGGCCTCGTTGGGAGGGGCATTGGCAGACGAACCGATGTGCAGACTCGGCCAGGATAAGATGCCAAGATAGGTTGCAGCAGCGGGGCCGGTTAAAGCGGCGAGGGCATGCGGTGGATAGGTGGATGGAGGTGGAAGCTGGTGGAGTTGTGTACTCACCATGTCTTGAGGTGTGCGAGCAAGCTCGACTTGGGTGCAGGCGGGTTGAGGCGATGCGGCAGGGAAGGCGAGGCTCGCAGAGCAGAGTCCCGTGGGAAGGCACTCTGGACAGCCCGAGGCAGCTGCAAGCGACAGAGGTGGCGATGAGTGGTTGGCGATGGTTCGGAGGCGTGGCTGCTTGGTGTTTAGGAGAAGACGGGCGACCGCGGGCGAGATATGCTGCGCTGGGGAAAGCGCGTGTGGCCAGTCGACGTCAGGATCCACCTGAGGAGGGCGTTGCGAATCCTGGCCTGGCCTAGACAGGCTTCGGGGCGTTGGGGTTAGCGAGGAGAAGGAACAGGTGAGACACTGTAAGCCAGGATTCTTGGAGCAGCACGAAAAAAACGGGGAGCGAGTGCCGCGCTGGAATATGGAAGTGCAAAGCAGACGATAGCAAGGGTCAGAGCAGACAGGGCGACTGCAAGAACAAGTCAAGGCAAGGGAAGACGTCCCTCTCGGTCAGTCTGTCTGTCAGTCTGTCTGTCTTTCAGTTACTCGGCCCAGTCTTGGCCCAGGAAGACAATGCGTTGTGGTGGTGGGCGGTGGTGGTGGTGGTGCCGGGCAAAGCATCTGCATGAGCAAAGCCTGGCAAGCCAAGGTACGTAAGAATTGCGGGTTGGGGGATGATGCGGAGTGCTTAGCTTGCACGCTTGCTGCAGAAAGATCATTCAGAGTGTCCCACAAGGCCGGGTCAAGGCGAGGCAGGGCCCAAGGGTGCCACGGTGCTACCACTGTTCGTTCCTAGGCAAGATAGCTCCGGGACCACCAGTCTTCGCCCGCGCCCAGCCTGCCACAGTGCCCCTCGCTACTTGGTATATGACGTCCGCCTCGTTGTGGGAGCGCGGGAGCCCTTTGTCAGCTTTATGCGGGTGGGTGACTGCGAGTGACTGCGAGTTGCACAGCCTCCGTGTCTGCTGCAAAATGATCCTCTTGTCCAGCAACACAAGAAGCCCCTAGAATAACGGCTGCTTCGTCTGGGGCAAACCATGGTTGACGATATCGATTATCTGCATCTAACAAACGACTTACATTGTATCGTAGCACACGGACATTCTGGCGGCACCTGGGGTATATATTTACAGTCCCAAAGTAGACCTATGCGCAGTATATGTCTACCATATTCGGAAACAGGCCCGTACCGACCAGGGGTGGCAGGGCAGGGCGCGCCACCAGGTCAGAAGGTCCCCCGAGCTTATGGAGCCTCTTGGATCGGAACATTTGGTCCTGTTTGGACTCCCATATCACAGTAGGTACTCCTAACACTACCTAGGCAGTGTACCTGCGGGTGCTATGGCAATATTCTGCATGCGCTGTCTCTTGCTGTTGTACACCAAGTTTGCTGACACGTGCCATGTTGGCAACAAGACGGAACCCAGCACCGACTATTATGCGATGCTTGCATGCATGGCACACACGGTTTTGAGGCTTGTGACAATGGCGGGGTAAATGCTGTCCCGTTGGCTACTCAGGTACTACAGCGCTCGGTACAGGCCATATCGTAGTCTGTGTGGCCAACACGCAGCATGGCAGCCAGCAGCTTCTTGAGGAAATGAGATTAACCCCTGCACCATTGACACAGGGAGCTGAAGCTCCCCACTTTTCCGGCAGCAATAGCACCATGCCAGGCGACCTACCCGGGCTAGTAATAGACTAACACCAGAGCATCTATCACCCGACTCATTCAACACACACTCGCGGGCGAGGTGCCTGAGAGCTCTTGACGAACGAGCTACCATGAGGCTGCTCTGACTACAGACACAGACACATACATACACACACCACTTCGCCTTTCTCGAGTCCCGGGGCCCCAACAACCAGCACACACTCACCATTCGCATGGAATCATCGCCGGGATGTCGAGCTTGGGGGGCAGCATTGCCTCAGCAAGCTTGGGGATGAGACCAACCCTCAGACCACCGGCCGCCAAGCACCTGGCAGAACAAGCTCGACGGCCAGTGTACAGCGCACGCGACCGCCAGACGCGCTCCATGATGCACAACCACATGCACAACCACAGGTGGAGGGCCTTCTCCGCCCTCGACGAGTACGTCTGCTGCCGCCGCCGTTGCTGCTGCTGCCGCCGGCGGCCGGCCAGCCATGCCCACCCTCCCCCGAGAGAGCCTCGGTTCCGCTGACCGTGACTCAGCTGGGTCGGGAAGGAGGCGAGGCCCATCAGCCTGCGCCAGCTCATGGTCTTTGGCCGCTCCCTGAACGAGCAGAGGCTGATCAGCTCCGCCAACTATGTGAGGACGGAGCTTCCGAGGAGGTACGTGACGGTGACCCAAGGAGTGAGCCATGAGTCAAAACCTGCTGCGCTGCGCTGCGTTGCGACGCAGGCGGTTGCGACGCACCTGCGTTGTCCGGCGTCGGGGTCGGCCTTGTTCGCTAAAGCTATGACCAATGTAGGATCGCACATCGCATCCGAGACATGCAGACTTTGCCGTACTGTGTCGTGGCCAATCCTCACTTCAACGATGTGTACGAGCTGTACTACGACGCGTTCGACAAGTTCAGGAGGGTGCCCGAGATTCGCTCGCTCGAGGAGAATGACTCCTTCTGCAGCGCCATCAGCACCACCCTCAAGGCCCACCTGTCGGTGATCCCGAAGCTGGCCATGGGCATCCTCGAGGTGAGCGCCGACGACCTGATGCCCGCCGAGGAGCTGGACCGCTTCATGAACGCCATCCTGCGCTCCAGGATGTCGCGCCGCGTCATAGCCGAGCAGCACCTCTCCCTCACCGAGACCTTCCACTCGCCCTCCTTCGCGCCCGGCGTCAAGGTCCCCGACAGCGACTTCGTCGGCAAGGTGTTCTTGAAGTGCAACGCCGCCGACGTGATCCAGCGCTGCGGCGAGGCTGTCCTGGACCTGGCCAGGTCCGCCTACGGCGACGGCGTCGCCCTGCCCGAGATCAGGCTCGCCGGCCACCAGGACGCCAACTTCCCCTTCATCCTCAGCCACATAGAGTACATCATCGGGGAGCTCCTCCGAAACTCGGTCCAGTCCCTCATCGAGCGCCAGATCCAGGACGGCCACGCGGGGCGCCCGCCCCCGCCCATCGAGGTGACCATCTGCGAGTCGTCCAAGCACGTCGAGATCCGCGTCTCCGACCAGGGCGGCGGTATCCCGCGCCACGTCCTGCCCTATCTGTGGTCCTTCTGCAAGGGCCCCAAGAGCCAGGAGATCCTGGCCAACCTGACCCGCGTCCCCAGGATGGCCGCCACCCTGCAGGAGGTGCGCGTCGACGACCCGCCCGCAAGCGAGGTCAAGGCGAGCGCCGCCACGGCGAGCTACGTGAGCTCCCTGTCGTCCCTGACGAGCAGGCCGCCCAACCTGCGCCTCGGCATGGGGCTGCCCCTGAGCCGCATCTACGCCGAGTACTGGGCCGGGGGTCTGGAGCTACAGAGCCTGTGGGGCTACGGCGTAGATGTGTTCCTACAGGTGTCGAAACTGGGTAACAAGAACGAGCAGTTGCTCACGAGGGCCATGATGGACGCTGTTTAGGAGCGGTGGGACATCGGCCGTTTACTGGCATTGCCTAGCATTTACCAACCCGAGGTTAGGGTGTGTGTTTGATTTACTTATACCTACCTATGTAACGTGAATGGAGCTTGGGAGGTATTATGAATGGGATTAATTCAAGGCCGAGATACAATCACACCGCATGCATACCCATGTCATGCCAGTTTATACAAGATCAAGTCTCAAGGGGCAGCCATTCTCATTAATTGGTATCATGAAAAGGTCAAGGGAATTACATCAAGGCTATCTCGAAATGGAATAAAAAATGGGGGTCGGGTCTGAGAAAGGCTGCGAAATAGTAGCAGAACGGCACAAAAAAAAAGATGGCCTTGCTCGCTGCTCCAATATTTCCACCTTACTTTTTGATCTCAGCCCTGATGAAGGACGAAGAAAGAAAACGACGGCGTGCCGGAGGAAATTATTATCCTCTCTTCCCCGAGGCCGGTCAACGCGCACTCCAAGTCACAAGCAAAGCTCCAGAGCATGTTCGCATCGCGTCCTCTTAGCTCCCCGTGTCAGTGAACCTTGTTGAAACCAGCCCCTCTGGCTACCATAAACTCCGGAACGGTGAATTTGGTCGTTCCCAAGACGTCGACGGTTGGATCTAAGCCACCACTTCGTGACCCTAGCGACGACCATGGCTGCGGACCGCGCTGCCCTGCATCTGCTCCAGCTCCTGCTCCAGTGTCTTGATCTGGGCATGCGTCTGCTCCAGATCCTTGTTAAGGCGATCACGCTCAGCAATGAGCTTCTGCTCCCATTGTCTGAACCGCTGCTCCTCGATCTTGACTTGCTCGGTGAAGCGCTTCCGGAGGGCCTCCTCTTCCTCCTTGAACTTGGGGTTGTCCAGCTTCCGTGGGCGGGCCTCGCCGAACTTGCGCGTCTCCATCTGTTGGGCGCGGTAAGCCTCGTAGTGAAGCTCCTCGGTGGTGTGAATGAGGTCGAGCATGTGAGTGCGGATCAAAATTGATCGGAGCTTCTTGAAGTCGCAGTGGTCCTCGTTCTCGACCTCGGCAACACCCCACGAGTACTGTCGCCCCTTGACGATGCGGCCATCGCCAGTCTTAACATCCTTCTCGGATCCGATGACGGCGAACGGCATGGCGGCCATCAGGCTGCGGGCATGCTGAGCAGCGGCCTCGTCGTCCTCCTCAACAGGTGGCTGGTAGATCTTGATACTCTGTGCCTCAATGACAGCTCGGATCTGATTGAAATGTCAGTGTGGGAACACGTGCTTCGACGCAGGAGCTACATACGCGTTGCTTGAACGTGGCCAGGTCAGCAGGGCTGAGAGTATCAGCCTTGGCAATCACTGGAATCAAGTTGACGCGAGAGCAGAGCCTCTTCATGACCTCAATGTCCAGAGGCTTCAGTGTGTGGCCGGTGGGGCGGATGAAGTACAAGCAAGCGTGGACACGCAGGTCGATCTTGTCATTTCGGCGGGGCTGCTGCTCTTGCAACATGTAAGACTCGTGCTGATCGTCGAGGAACTCGATGATTGGCATCCAGGAGTCGCGGTTGTTGACGTAGTCGCCGAAACCAGGGGTGTCGATGACGGTCAGGCGGACTGTGTCGGGTCAGTCAGTAGGTGGTACGCGATCCCGGCATTTCGCCAGAAACATACCCTTGAAGAACTTCTCCTCCAGCTCAGCCTTTGTGATCTCGATCTCGACGGTCTTGTCGACTTGCTTCTGGTGTCTCCGCTTGTGGTCGGCATAGTTCTTGATGGTCGTGGAGAAGAGGGTGTTGATGAAGGTCGTCTTGCCGAGGCCAGATTCGCCAGCAACCTGTAACAGAGGTCAGGAGGGTGTTGTCACAAGCTCGAATGCCTTTTTTACGAACCATAATAGTGAAGGCGGCACCCCTCTTAGCAACAATCTTGTGTCGCTGGTTGGGCAGGTTGGCGATACCTGTGGCAGGGAGCATCGCGTTAGCATGACATTGGACGCCGTCTCCACGTTTGGTCGTGCGTGTATGCTTGTAAGTCTAGTCATGCGTACCTATGGGGCTGGCGCTGCTTTCGGTCGACATCTTGACGGTTGGGTTCTTGTGCGATGGCAGAATAGGGTTCAGGGAAGATGGCGTTCGATTGAGAAGCTCTCAAGAAATGGCAATTGAGATGCGCCTCCTGGTGTTTGACGGAGCAATTGGTCTCTGTTGAGAAGGGGAGGGAGCAATTTCGGTTTGGCCAGTCTTCCCCTGAAAGCTCGAGCCCCTTACTTAGGTTGGCAACTACGGGCTGGCCCAATTAACAAGGGTCCCTCCTTTGCAGGCACCGCGATAACGGGGCGATAAGGGAGGCCCCACAAATAACTTGAGAAAGGTTCGCTAAAGTTTGGGAGATTTCGTCGCAAGACGCAGTTGAGGACAATGGCTGTACTTTGAAAATGAAGACGGATTTCAAGGTGCGCATACCCTACAAGGGACTATTTCTATGTCATATTCTCACTGACTCTGCATGTAGTTCTCCAACCTCCTCGGAACTGTCTATAGCAGGGGCAATCTGGTCTTCAGCCCAGATGGGACCGACCTCTTCTCGCCCGTGGGCAACCGAGTGACGGTTTTCAACCTTGTTGAGTATGCTACACTGCGTCCCTCATGATCGTCCTGCGTGTTTTCACGCAATGCGCTCCCGTGGACCGCCACTGACAATGCATGTAGCAACAAGTCTTACACACTTCCTTTTGCCCACCGAAAGAACATCGCGAGAATAGGGCTCACGCCCCAGGGCAACCTGCTCCTCACAATCGACGAAGATGGCCAGGCCATACTGACCAACGTCGCCCGTCGTATCGCCATCTACAACTTCTCCTTCAAAGCTTCCCCCACAGCACTCTCGTTCTCGCCATCCGGTCGTTACTTCGCCGTCGGCCTCGGTCGCAAACTCGAAGTATGGCACGTGCCGTCCACCCCCGACGCGCACCCTGACGGCGAGCTGGAGTTTGCGCCGTTTGTCAAGCACCATACACATACCGGCCACTTCGATGACGTTCGGCATATCGAATGGTCCAGCGACTCAAGATTCTTTCTCAGCTCCTCGAAAGACTTGACAGCAAGGGTATGGAGCTTGGATCAGGAGGAAGGCTTTGTACCAACAATTCTGTCAGGGCACAGGCAGGCTGTCGTGGCCGCCTATTTCTCAAAAGACCAAGAAACAATATATACCATCAGCAAGGATGGTGCCGTCTTCGACTGGAAATATGTTGCCTCAAAGAACGACGGCGACGACGAGATGGACGACGAGGAAAAGGAGAAGGATTTGCGATGGAGGATCGTCAACAAGCACTACTTCATGCAGAACAACGCTCAACTCAAGTGCGCCGCATACCACCCCGATTCAAACCTCCTGGTCGCGGGTTTCTCAAATGGAATATTCGGCCTGTACGAGATGCCCGACTTCAACATGATACACACGCTGAGCATATCGCAAAATGACATCGATTTTGTCACGATAAACAAGACGGGAGAATGGCTGGCTTTTGGTGCCTCAAAGCTGGGCCAGCTCTTGGTTTGGGAGTGGCAATCGGAGTCCTACATATTAAAACAGCAAGGACACTTCGATTCCATGAACTCGCTCGTCTATTCACCCGATGGCCAACGGATAATTACGACGGCAGATGATGGCAAGATCAAGGTTTGGGATATCGAATCCGGATTCTGCATTGTTACCTTTACAGAGCACACCAGTGGCGTCACGGCGTGCGAATTCACCAAAAAAGGCAACGTGCTCTTCACATCTAGCTTGGACGGATCAATAAGAGCATGGGATCTCATCAGGTACCGAAACTTCAGGACTTTTACAGCACCTACAAGGCTCTCATGGTCATGTATGGCCGTGGACCCCAGCGGGGAAGTGGTGGCCGCCGGCTCTCTTGATTCTTTCGATATCCACATCTGGTCTGTCCAGACAGGTCAGCTTTTGGACCAGCTTGCAGGCCATGAAGGGCCTGTGTCGTCTCTTGCGTTCTCTCCAAATGGCAACACTCTGGTCAGCGGTAGCTGGGACCGGACTGCAAGGATATGGTCTATCTTCGACAGGACACAAACAAGTGAACCGTTACAGTTGCAGGCAGATGTTCTTGATATTGCGATCAGACCCGACTCGACACAATTCGCCATCTCGACTTTGGACGGCCAGTTGACATTCTGGAATATGACAGAGGCGCTGCAGGTCTCAGGTCTGGATGGCAGAAGGGATGTCTCTGGTGGTCGGAAAATCGGTGACCGGAGGACGGCAGCCAACGTTTCCGGGACGAAGGCCTACAACAGCATCAAATACAGCGCAGATGGCAGTTGCCTTCTCGCAGGTGGCAACAGCAAGTACATCTGCCTGTACTCGGTCACGACGATGGTGCTCTTGAAGAAGTTCACAGTCAGCGTCAACCTGTCGTTATCAGGCACGCAGGAATTCCTGAACAGCAAGCTCTTGACCGAAGCCGGCCCGCAGGGCGAGCTTGACGACCAAGGCGAGGCCTCTGATCGGGAGGAACGCATCGACAAGTCCCTCCCAGGCTCGAAGCGGGGAGATCCGTCGTCCAGGAAGAACATGCCCGAGGTGCGGGTGTCGGGTGTCGGGTTTTCGCCAGCCGGCACGGCGTTCTGCGCAGCCTCGACGGAGGGTCTCTTGATCTACAGCCTCGATAATGTGCTTCAGTTCGACCCCTTCGACCTGAACATGGAGATCACGCCAGCAGCGACACTGGCAGTGTTGGAAGACGAGAAGGATTACCTCAAGGCACTGGTCATGGCGTTCCGTCTCAATGAAGCCGGCTTGATCAAGCGGGTATTCCAGGCCATCCCGCACCAGGACATCCTGCTGGTGGTTGAGGACCTCCCCGTGGTCTACGTCCCAAGGCTGCTCCGGTTCGTCGCCGCCGAGACGGAGCAGTCGCCGCACATCGAGTTCTGCCTGCTCTGGATCAAGGCTCTGGTGGACAAGCACGGCGCCTGGCTGACGGCCAACAGGGGCAAGATCGACATGGAGCTGCGGGTCGTGAACCGGGCGGTGACGAGGATGAGGGACGAGATCCGCAAGCTGGCGGATGAGAACGTCTACATGGTGGACTACCTCCTGGGACAGGCCGAGACCAAGGCTGCCACGCAGCAAGGGGATGCATTTACTCGGTCACTGAACGGCGAGAAGGGCACAAGCCTCCTGACCTCTGGCCAGGAGGGCATGACTGTTGCCGACCTTGTGAGCGAGGGCGAGTCCGAAGAAGAGTGGATTGGTGTAGAGTAGAGTAGAGTAAGGGTGCTACAGGATTAGAGAAAAAAAGCCATGAATACTAGGCCACTGATACCCATACCGTCAATCTGGGTCCGCGATGATTTAGTCATACAAAGTAATGTACAATGGGTAAGAGTTTGCCAGCACCGACAAACTCGCCCAGGAGGAACCGGCCCCGAAGTAGCGACTGTTGCGATGGTCCTCGAGCACAGACTCCTCGCCAGTCTCGAGAACTTCGATGTGTGGTTGGTCGCCGTGCCAGAGAACAAGAGCACCGCCATTTACAGCTTAGGTATTTCCTGGTTGTCATGTGTCAGCAAAGGTTTCCCCCTGAAGAACAGAAGAGTCCCCAAACAATCACGACGGACTTACCGTCCACGCCTCGTCTAGCCCCGCACTCCTCACCCAGTACTCGCCGGACGACTGTAGCGAGTCGATGATGAGGTGGTGGATCTTCGCCCACATGTCTTCCCCCTTGATCAGCACCCAGTCCCTGTCCTGGTACTTCCTCGTAACCTCCTCGCACACCCCCGCCGCCCTGGCCAGCTTGATGGCGTGGCCGTCGTCGGGCATGGGGTGGATCTTTGACGCGACCTCTGCGGGGGGCCGGGTCAGCTTGGTGTTGTGTACTCTTGTGCGGTTCACTCGGTGACTTACCAGCTATGGAGGGGGTGGTGCCTTGGGCCCTGGGCTTGTATCCCTTGATCTGGTCCAGGGACAGTTCAGGGGCTCCCCTGGCAGCATATTCCATGAGGTCGTACCGTATCTTCCACTCCAACAGCCGCGCCTTGGTCTCGGTTGTTATCCAGGACTGGGAATTGAGTGTGACGTAGATTGGAGCTGAATTCAGGTGGTGGCTGGCCATACGCAGACTGTAAGCCCTCTCTCCTTTCGTGTTCGGGAAAGCGTCTTCACATAGAAGACCGGTGGAGGTTGCACTCACATGATGAAGAAATCGAACTTGTTGACCTTTTGTGGGTGGAAAGAAGCACCGGCAGCCATGAACATGATAGCATCGAACATCTCGGCCGTCCTCTCCTCCACCTCATCAGGCCTCACCTTGACCTTACTCATAATCTCGAGCATCTCGTCCCCGGCGCGGTTGAAGACAGTATCGCGAAGACTATAACCATCCTCAAACTTCAACCCCTTGGCCAGCTTAGGCTGGTCACGCACCTCCCTAAGCAAAGACGCGATGCTCGGCATCCTGGCCCCGGGCGCCCGGGCGTACGCCTCGTCGGCCCTCCTCTCGGCGGCAAACAGCTCCTTGCTCAGGTTGGCATGGTGCACGCACGCCTGGGCCAGGGCCTCGGCGACGATGGCGGGCTGGCCCCACTCGACGGCGTACATGAGCTGCAGCAGGGGGTGTAGCACGCCGGCGTACAGGCGGACGAGGAGGTCCTCGGCGGCGTCGGTCCGGGAGAAGAGGTACTCGGCCACGACGGCCTGCCAGCCCTGGCGCTCGATCTCGCGCTGGAAGAAGGCCAGGAAGTCCGGGTAGTACTGGTCCCTGCCGAGGTACCTGCTCGCGTGCGACCACGTCCGCAGGTCCTCGGCGACGTGGCCGTGCGTGGGCCGCGCCGGCCGCTGGTAGCCAAGGTTGCTGTCGAAGCCCTGCTGGATGGTGTCTGCGCTGGCGCCGGTGCCGAAGAGGGCGAGCAGGTGGTGCACTATGTGGTTGTGGAAGCCGCGGTCGTTGAAGTAGACGTGGTTCACCTCGAGGTCCTTTTGCAGCAGCTCGGTGACCTTGTTCGCTACCTCGTCGGTCTGCTTGACCCCCCACAGGCCCGTGTTCTCTTTGCTGATATGGATTCTCTGAGCCGTCGCCATGGTGCTTGTTCTTCGCAGAAAATGGGATGAATTATTTCTTAGAGTATAGCTCGCTAGCCTTGACAATATCATCTGCAACTATGTATAGTTGGCCTGATGATGGTATTAAACTCCATCACCAGCCCCTTGCCCCGGTCAGTGCTTCCTTTATGCTCTCGACTACGTTCTGCAAAAGGTTGCATGAGGTCGCAAAGTGTCCTTCCTGCCGCTCCTCGGACAAGGTGACTAATTGATGTCCTGCGCCCTGGTGGTGAACGTGTAGGGCCTCTAACGGTGACTGGTTCGGATCACGTAGAGTGGTCGTCACCGAGCGGAGATGGCAGTCGATGCTCGGAGCTGGGCATAGCTCCAATGCTCGCGAGGCGAGGTGGCCCGAGATATGTCTCTGAAAGTGTGACTGAGGGTGGTGCTTGGTGACACGCTACGTACGTAATTGTCACAGCTCGCCCGGGAGTGGGCTTGCTATTTCGGAGAAGCTGGCTGGCTGGCGAGCTGGCTAGGCTCTGCTACGGTGTGTGGACGAGGAACTACTACCTGGACAAACGGCCTGGACCAGACATGGCCGACGGATGAAGCTTACCATCGAGGATCGCAGTTGCTCCGTTGTCCGAGTTCCGAGAGCAATGGACGTCTTGCCGATTGTCAGCAACAGTCCACATTCCCCATATTAGCGTTGCTGCCGTTGCGGAGTTTGTGGGATTTAAGTGTGCCAAGTCGACGATATTCCCTGCTATGTGCCACTGTTACTCACACACTCTCTCTATTCGAGCCGGAGATGTAAGTGCATTTCCGGACGCGAGACAGCGGGAGGGAACAGGCAGGTTTGAGCTTTTAGCTTTGCGGGAGCTAACGGGCCCTAATCTAGGTTGAGTGCTTCAGTACAGACAAGCTCTGAACAGACAGACAGGCCTGCGATATGTGAACCTTGCCCTCAACCTAAACACATGGACCGAATACGGACGCGGTGCCATGCGTGCACAGGAGCAGCCGCGGGCCGGTATCCTACCAGGAATGACAGGATGCAATACCCATTCGGACGGATCTACCGTCCAATTCATGCATCGCTGCTCAACTTCCTTTTCTGGCCGAAGCAGCAAGTTCAGGAGCAGGCCTCTGTCGCCGGGCAGAACACAACCCGACTGACGTCGGAATATAGCCAAGGGTGCGAGGGGAAATAACCAGGGAAAGTTTTCATGTTACCTGGCTGTCTTGTCTGCTTGTGAGGCTCTTCGCTTCGCGCCGGGACAAAGTCAGACCTGGGCTGGGGAGGACAACAACCCCGAGGTATAGCATAGGCCGATCGAATGTTTCCGAGACGCATTTCGTCGACTGCCACCTCAGCCGGCCCTCAAAAAAACATGGTTGGTCTTTACTGGGATGTGGCGGCTCTGCTAAGAGCGTATTGATCGTTGCCAACTTGTTCCCAATACGGCCAGACAGCTTGGACTCGCATACACATCAGTGGCATGGGACGGCCTCACCTGCACGGGTCCTCGTTTCGAGCCCAGCCTGACAAGCTTGGCTCATCGCGTGCCCTCAAGACTGACTGACTGACTGACTGCTACTCCACCCTAACGTGGTCACCTACCGTGGTCATTGTCCCTGCCTCCCCAAGGGGCAGAGGGGTCGCCGACGAGGCCGTGAATCCGGTCCACGCTTCATCGACGCTCCTCACAGCAGAGCATCAGACGCGGCTCCGCTCGCTACACGCCACGAAAGCGGAAGATGTTGCCAAAGAATACGACGTGATGCACGTGAGAGGAAAGGGAGGAGTTGCTTTCCCAGGTTTGCAGGCTGACCAAATGGGAATGACCCCGGCTACCCGGATCCAGATCTGCATCCCGTACCATGGTCCTGACAGCCCGCCTGAAACCACCAACACCAGGCATCATCGCGGCACCCAACGACAGATACACTTTCTGCCACGCAAGACCTCCTCGGCCATGCTAACCGAGTCCAGCCCTATCCGCAGACCGCCACCGGATATCCCAACTCTCGATCTGGCATGCGAGTCCCTCGCTTCGCTCCCGGATCTCTCCTTCTCCCCTTGTCCCCGGGTCCCCCTCCTCTGTGCGCCGTGTACGGCCCCTCACTCGCCGGGGCCAGCGTGATCGACGGCCGGGATCTTGCGACGGTTTACCCATCACAACCAATTCGGCGCCTTGAGTCTGTTTCTCTATTATTGTTCTGTCCTGGGCGGCGGTGTGGGCCGCGATCTGATTTCCTCACCTGTCAGCCTGTCAAGTCTGCGTGCGGACAATACTCCGCAGTGTCTCATGTGACAGCCTCTTATGCTTCGTGAACCTGTACATGGCCAGAAACATGAGGCGGCACGGACGGTGGACCTCGACATCGGACGAGTCTGCGGGCCTCGTCGGTGGCGCCTCGGTCTGGCCGCCCCGTTCTTGGAAGTCAAGGTTTATCTTTGGCAGCAGAGTATCCCGTGTGGAGGCTTCATCTGGCAAGTGTCAGGAGGCCAGTCCTGTAGTAGGTCAGGTCCCGCAGTTCTCGCCGTGCCGTCTGCCCTGACATGAGTCTGTATCTTTCTGTCTCCTACTGTGTAATTCGCCTCCTGGACATTTACTCCTCTCTTTTGACTCTGGTGGCTTCGATTACATGAGTATGGCTCTGGAGCCCCCACTGTCTCTCTAGACTACCTACCATGAGGAAGCCGTGCTTCTCTGAGGTGGTAAGTTTATATTGGCTGGTGACATGCTGGCTTGACGTGAGCGTGGCATGCGCAGCAGTCCTCCACGGCCGTCAAAATCCTGGCGCCCCTTCCTCGGCCGGAATTGTTCGCCGGTCTTTTGCTGTGGGGACAGTCCTGGGTGACTTTGCATATATCGACGGCGGTGAGGTATCGCAAGCCAACGGGAACCAGCCATCGGGCAATAGTGTCCCGAATCCAGGTAAGTTGAAATACTGGATGAAGCCTTACAGTAGTAACAATATAATTGCTGAGTCTATCGGCTGATATCTCCTTCTAGAAAGCTCTACGCTGTCAATAAATCTCCGGGAGTCCTGGACCAACTCCACCGTGCCCATCCAGGTGATTTCGAAGTCAGCACCCCTCCTCAACAGCCAAGCCATATGGACCGATGAGCCAGGAAACTCTTTCTGGATATGGGGAGGAGAAGCTTCCGACGGCACTCCGCCTCCTCCGGACGAAACGTGGCAATTCTCCGCCGACGGTAATGGAGGGGGCTTTTGGAGTTTGAAACCGCCATCCAATCCGAGAATATTCAACGAACTGTCACGCCCCGTCGGGTGTGCCTACACGCAAGGCAATAGCGTAGGATACTGCATGGGCGGACTCCTCACCAGCCAGTCGAATACCTCTGTGGGAAGCGACACCGCCGTGGCAGGCCTTGTGAGCTTTGGCATGAGCTCGACGGTGTGGACCAACACTTCAGTCCCTCGCACGCTCGTGAACGCCCAAGCCGAATACGTGCCATTTGGTCCCAACGGCCTCATCTTACTACTAGGCGGGACATCAGGGGACCCTCCGCCCGCGCTCATTGACATGGCCAACATCACGTTTTATGACCCAATCACCAAGCAGTTCTTCTCCCAGCAGGCCACCGGGGCCATCCCCACGGGCCGCCAGCGCTTCTGCTCGGTGGGGGTCCCCGGGCCAGACAAGACCTTCGAGATATTCCTGTACGGCGGCCTCATGGCCGACAACACCGTCTCTGACGAGGTGTTCGTGCTCTCCCTGCCGGGCTTCGTCTTCACAAAGGCAGACAACCCCGGGGCGACCACCGCCCGTGCCGACCACGCCTGTGTCGCCGTGGGCGGTGGCAAGAGACAGATGCTTTCCATCGGCGGGACTGATGCCTCTCAAGGCTACCCTGCAGACTTCGCCGACCCGGACCCCTGGGCTCAGGGGCTTGGTGTGTTCGACATGACTAGTCTGCGTTGGACGGATGGGTATAGCAGCGATGCTGCGGCTTACGACACTCCGGATGTTGTGAAGAAGTTCTACAGTGACGGAGGTCTGGCCAAGGTTCAGTGGACAAGTGGCGAGGTAGAAAACCTCTTCAGTTCTAGTAAGTCAAGACGTGCGCATCACGTTCTTCAAGTCCTTCATTTGGGTAAGAATACTGACATGTATTCCAGCCACACCAGGCTCTGACGGAGGTTCAGGCAATAACAGTCCTGGCGGCACCACTGATGGCATCACTGGTGGCAATAATAATGATAATAATAACGACAACAGCAACAGCAACAACAATGGCAGCGGACTAACACCAGGTCTATCGAGGCAAGCCATCCTGGGAATCTCAATAGGCGCAAGCGCAGCCTTGCCCATGGTGATAGCCGGCGTGTACTTCTTCTGCTGCCGACCGCGGCGGCGGCGGCGGTCCAGCTCCTCCAGATCGATATCCGCCACGACCACGACGACAATCCACCACCATCCCAAACGCCGCAGTTCAGAAGCCAGCAAGGAAAGCTACAACTACATTAATGATGTTTCCGACGTCAGCCACCAGCGCCCGGCAGCCCCCCGCCCCGCCGAGAGCAAAAGGAAAGAGGAAGGATACCTAGCCGTCCCGCCCACGTCCCTGGCGCGCCGGTCCCTGGAGCAGCAGTACAGCGTGCACATCAAAGGCAACGCGACGCCCATCGTCACCGACAGCAACGCGATGACAACAGCGACGGCGAGGCAGCTCAACCTGGGGACGGCTCCGCAGCAGCAGCAGCAGCTACAACGGGGACCGTCGGCGAAGCGCGTCAGGTTCTCGGCGCTCCTGAGGCCGCCGCAGCGCAAGCCCGTGCCCATCCTCCAGCGGCAGCAGGCCCTCGGCGGGAATCCCGTGACCATCCACTCGGAGCTAGCAGACCGCCGCGGCCGCCCTGCGCTCAAGGCCATCCGTACTCGAGCCGCAGCAGCGGCGGCGGCGATGGGTGAGGGAAGTGAGGGCAGCGAGGGAAGCCTGGGCGGGGCTGTGAAGGGTGGCGGGGGTCGTGTATACCAGGACCGGCGGTCGTGATGTTGTGGCCGGAAGGGAGGGATACACTGAACCTCTTGCTCATCTTCTGCTTTTAATACTTCATACTTTTTGAGGGGTGCACCCTTTCTTGACTTGGTTCACCTAATAGCCGTCTGAATGCAAGGGCATGGGCCACCGAGACTCCTTCATCTTATCCGGGGGACAAATACTTGTTCCATCACCATACAAGTGGGAGGAGCATCAGCAATGAATACCACAAGGGGCAGCCCCCTCGTTATTCACAATAGTAATTATGTAGTCACCAACCATATGGACCATCCGACCCCTGATATCTGGATATGCTCGCTTAAGTCATCGCATCGGAACCCACTCCAAGAAGTGCCCGCCACCTTGGGCCCTTTCTCAACCCCGCCCCATCCTCCCATCCCGTCACGCTCTTGGTTGTCATTGCGCAAGACCACAGATCTAAAGCTTTTTTCTTGTCACTCGCCCCGCGGTTAATGAAAACTGTTGCCACAGCTTGACCTTGAACCTTGACCGAAGATGATTGATTGATGCCTCCTTGCGCCGTGCCCATGTCTCTTTTTTTCTTTTTGGAAATCGTTGACGTTGCCCCCGTTGTCTGGGTATAAGAGCTTCTTCGATGTCGTGATCGTTTCGTTTCATCTATTAGGTCGCTGCTTTCGTGATGGCTCCAGGCCGCAATGACAGGATGTGTTCAACCTGCCGTGGCCCTTCATGGTTGACCTCACTGGTTTATCGATCACTGATCAGGCTTTGGCCTGTTGCTGTATCATACCCAATGACCTGGGTCAGATAGTACAGCCTGCCACGATTCGTTAGTTTCCCATAACTTGAGACTGCGAGGGGTTATGACAAGGGTGCTTACTTCTCGACCGTGAGCTCCTCTGCGTTCGCATCTTCGAAGCTCTGCTGACACTGTATCCAGGCCATCGTCCTCTTCTTAGGCGATATCTTCTTGACTGTAAGTTTAAACTTGCCCGTGACAGGCCTGTGATCAGACACCCGGACCTCGTGCCTCCTGTATTCGACTTGCTGTATCCTGCCTCGGCCGCGGTACAGCAGACGGTCGCACCATGCTGGGCTGCGCTTCTTCTCGCTCGAGTCGTAGTTGTCTGTGCCTACGTCATACTTGTACGTTGGCGCGAACGTGATTGGCATCTCCTCGAAGGCACGGAGCTTGAAGTCCGGTTTTCTTCGACGCGCCACCAGCAGTTGGTCCCGCTCGAGAAGCTTGGGGAGGTTGCCCTGCTTCACCGCCATGACCACCGTATCACGGCTCATGGTGTCGATTCGGTAATTCAAATCGCCGTTGAGTATGACAAGCTCGTGGTCCATGATCATGGTGCCATCACCACCTCCGGTATAGCTATCAATGCGGACACTTGGATCGCGTTCTGAAGGTAGGATGGGGGCCTCGAGTATTGCAGCGATGTCGTTGTTGCGGCTTTGAGCTTGCGACTGCCCTGCTGCCAAATGGCAATTGAAGAAGCAGAGGGACGTGTCGTCGACCATGAAGCGGACGATGATAGCACCTTTGTTCCCGTGCAGACCGCCCATGCCGCGCTTGACTTCGGCTGTGCTGAGATTCGAGATCCGATCCCTGACATCGGCCTTGACAAAGATGCAATAAAAGAGACCAACCATGTGGGAAGTTTGCAAAAGATGGTATAGATCCCCAGCCATGTAATCATCCAGGCTTCTGATGAGGAAGTCCCTCCAGTCTCGGTATTGATGGCTCATGCGCTCCTGGTCCGATTCCTTCTTTTTGGATTTGAAAAATCGCTTAGCAGTAGCGGTCTTGTCCTCCAGATCAACAAGCTCCTGGAAGGCGAATATTAAAATGTCCGGAGAGCCGCTGCCCTGTAGCAAATTCTGTATGAAGACAGAGTCCGACTCGGAATACCGCAGGCTATTGGGTGTAGAAGCGCCAGCGTTCCATGTCATTATCATGGCCTTGAGCGTTTGGAACTCGCAGTATTGCACGTCTTTGGCCTTCATTTCCGCTTCAAGCCAGTCATCTTGCAGCATGCCGTCCCATACCCTGATCATGTTGTCCGCACCCAAGGAGAGGACCTGATGCCGCTCTAGCCTGTACGAGCTCGACCGGTCGGCGATGATCTTGAGTACCGGTTCGTTATGAGCTTGCCACTCCTTCTTGATAACCCACGGGTTCTGGTGCACGTCATAGACAGCCATCCTGCCGTTGCTGTAGCCTGCCCATATGTTGCCGCAGCTCCCAGATAGCGAGTTGATCTTGAACGCGCTGATGTTGAGGACTTCCAAGCATGAGTAGTCTTTCTTCGAGTACACGGTGACTTTCCCGTCGCTGTGGCCGAAGAAAACCTTGTTGGGGTCCGAGGGGAGCAGGGCGCCTGCAGTGACGTCGCCAGCAGCGTCTTGGAACAATGAGCGAAGGAGCACCTGGAACTGGGCCTTGCCATCGGGCGTCGGAAGGAATACGCGTATCTCCCTGCCCGTGGCGTGCCAGAGCTCATCCCCGACGACCATGGAAAATGTGTGGCCCTTGGGCACCCGGAACGACTGGTGTGGGTGACCCGACAAGTCTGGCGTTCCGTCGGGCCCAGGGGCCCAAACGTGAAGGGTGCCGGCCTCGTCCAAGGTCCACAGCTCGTTGAAGTGCCGATATATTTTGGAGACTTCATTTTTTTGGTGGGCACCAGTCTTTGTGAAAACAAGACTTTGCGTCAAGATGTCCGCCTCCATCAGGTCTCCATTGTTGTTCCCGATCCACAGTCGCTTTCCCTCCTCGTCAACGTTCAAGCCTGGTTTGAAGCTCACAGCCGTAGCCTTGAGTCCCTCACCATGGTTGAAGCTCATGACGAGCTCTCCGTCCCTCAAGCTCCACACCCTAGTAAGATGCCCCGAGGTGCACACGAGGTCGCCACATGCATCGAAGTTCCTCGCGTCTGACTTCGTTACGACTTCTGGTTGCCCATGTTTCATGTAAGGAGGTCTCCTGTTGGTGTTTGAAGCATCTGGGTACACTCCGTTGACGGCCGCAGCTGAGTCTGCTGGTTTGGCAAGCACGACAGCTTGTGAATCCGCATTCCGTGGCTCGGTGGGAGGGGCAGTGGCTGCCGCGGATTTCCTGGATTCAGGGGGTGGCCTTTCGGTGCCCCTGTGAGATACTGTATTTGCCCTGCCGTGCATTGTTGGTGGTGGTTGTTGCACGACAGGTGTCGAGACAGTTCGCTTCTGATTTGCTGCCGGAACCACTGCTAGACTCGAAGCCGGAACTCCTGGTCTCGGAGGTCTAGGAGGCGGTATTTTCTCAGGTGTTGGCCCCGACTTCTCTATTGTTACGCTCAGCGGTCTGTTAGGCAGTGTCGGCCGCGGCTCCCCTGTAACATCTGGAGTGAGCTGGCCCCTTGCGGATCCGTCCATCATCTCCTGCTCTCGATCTCTCCTCTTGCTTGCTATCGACGGATGAAGCGGCGGTGGATCAAATCCGACCTGGATAGTCTTGGCCGTGGCAACGGGCTCCCTAGGTGGGCGCGGCCTTTGCGGCAGTGATGGTGGCGAACCCTCGACGCTGACGGAGCCACTAGTTGGCGGACTGCTGAAGGGTGATACCTTGTCGGGCATGTTCCTCCTCGACTCCATCGCACTGTCTGCCGTCCAAGAATTCCTAGACCTGATGAGCGCCTTTCCGGAGCGGTTGGTAGGCGGGGGGACAGGGTCAACTTCGCGCTGTCGTCGAAGTTCGGCAGACCGTCGAGGGGGAGGCGGTGAAGGAGGCTTGAAGGCCACTACTTTTGGCGATCTCCGAGGATCCAGGTTCGGTGTGCGCGAGCGACTTGGGATCTTGAAGTGCTTGCCCGGCACGGCCGGCGACGTAGCCGGTTTCACGATATCGTCCGCATTTAGGAAGCTGGGCTGGTCGTTCACAGCTATATTCAGAGACCGGCCCTTGGGAGGGGACTGTGGCGGTTCGACGGTGAGAGCGGGAGCTGGCACAGGGCGGGGGGTGAGCGGCGGTGGAGGGAACGCGTTGCGCGCAGGAGAGCACGGAGTGCCGTTTTCTTTGGGTAGAGGAGGCGCAAGGCCAGGCTTGTGCTTGGGTATGGGAGGTGGCTCCTTGGAAATCGCATTGGTGTCGCGGGGCTTGTCGGGGCGTGGCCCTGGGGAGGCATTCCGGCTCGAGGGTTGAGCTGGCTGTGGTTGTTGGGGCTGCGACTGGGGCTGCGGCGGGTCGCCAGCCTTGCCCATATTCTCGAAGTGCGATCGGAGGGAGGAGACGGGTTTCTGTAGTCGGTTGTCAGTCATCCGCATGTAGCCGGGTTGGAGGGCGACAGGAAGGGCGGGGATGCCCTCTTGAACATGGGCAGGGGCCCAGAACTGTGGGACTCACGATGGAGGATCCATCAGGCCCTCCTTCCTCTGGAGGGGCCGCCATGGCGTGGTGTTGCTGGGGAGAGATGCGGAACGGAGGTGTTCGACAGCGACGGCGACAGCAACGGCAAAGGCGCCGGTGACGGTGACGGTGATGGTGGGGCTCACGGGCGCGGGCTTGGGCGTGGGAGTGGGCTCGTCGTGGTTGGGGTTGGGCGTGGGCGTTGGACTCGGGCTCTGGCTCTGGCTCTTGGGGCGCCCATCACTCCAAGATTGAGCAGCGACTCGCAGGAAACATGCACTTGTGACGAGACCAGGCAGCGTGGCTGTTGTTGTTGTTGTTTTTTTGTGACTGTCGAGGAGGGAAAAAGGGGGCTGTTGGCCCCAGGCGCACTGGGTAGGCTAGACTTGAGCAGACCGAAGTATAGATAGCACTCTGTGTATTAAGATGTGATGCTGGTATGTGCTCCGTACCACCTAATGTACGTAGGCATGCAGAGTCCAGACTAGCTGACTAGGTACCCGTTCCAAGGTAGACTACAGTGGCCAGTGACCACCCTCCTGACTGGACGAGCAAGGTTGTGCGTGGTTGGGATCTTTGGTGGGCTGGCTGGTGTGCCTGGATTGCAGGTACCCCGTACAGTGTGCTCGTGTACACTTCCTGCAGAGGAGGGCCGTTGGGTACCGTGGGCTCGTACTGCGCAGGGCGTGTTCTACTCTGCTTAGAGAGCCATGTGGGCAATCGAGGCATCCGGATGGGGCCAGCCGGGCGGTGTTTTGGGGCTGGCCTTTGAGGGATTGCGTCAGAGGCCCGCCCAAGCCCGTCTCTGTGTGGCTCTGGTCTTCTCTTCCCTACTGCACGGCGGTAGTCTCACAATCTCCTCAGTCATGCTCACCATCCAGCTGACAGCCTGATAAATGGTGATAAAAGAGGTCAAATGCAGGTACCTGGTTGCTCTTCTGGGCCTGGTCGCTGCGGCCGTGCCCTTTCTTTTCTATGTTTAGACATGTTTCCGGCCTAGCTCGAGGCCTTGCCGGCCTCGCTGTGAGAGCATGTCAGTGAGGGTTTGAGTGCCCAGTCACAGCATAATCCGTTTCGGTGGGTGTTATTCCAAGGTTGTTCTGTCTGCGAAGAGGCCCTTCTCGAGGCCACCCAATGATCGCCTCCGACTCTCCCCTGAACTGCTGGTGGCCGGCCTTGAAACATGGTTGGCCTGGCCAGCCGTCGGGTCTGCCACGCCTCTATTTAGATTGATGGATATGCACATTGAAATAAACACATGTCGCTAGAAAATGACTGGCCGCCAAATCTGCATCTTGCAGAAGGTTACTCGGTCCCGCCCAAATAATCACGGTGGGCCTCCAACCACTCATTCATTCAACTAACCACCCATAGCCAGGCAGCATAGACACATCAGCTGTACTGACAATTGCTGGATCATGTGTACCGAGTATGTACTGTAGTATTCAACATGTCCATACATAGATGCTCAGACAGGTGGCAGATAAAGATGGGATGAATAGGGGCCAATGTAGTGGGCAGCCGGTAGTTTCCCTGGCACGTCACTTCGTACCCAACTTCCTGCCCCACTAGCTGTTGCTGCAGTAGCTAGCGCCACGGCAGGCAGGCAGGAGATGCGGGAGCTAACGGAGCTCTCCCGCGACATTTTTGGAGGACTGCACCCCGATTCGATTCGCAACTCACCGGCTCGCAACTCGCAGCGCCAACGCAACCACACAGCAAATAGCTCTGTTCAGTTTGACGCATCTCTCGACGTCACCCCACCCGCCCGATAAATACCAGGCAGATATCGCGTCGATCAAAGATTGATCTTCACCTCCCAGCAACACCCATCCATCCCGACCAGACCATTCTTTCTCGGACCATAACTCCCATCCCAATCGCAAAATGAACACTGTACGCCTGCTCTGAACCCTACCAAATCTGCCTCCGCACCATGGGCTGTTATCGCTGACGAGTATTCCATAACAGGTCAAGTCTTTCTGGTGAGCAGATCGCCACGGCAAAAACATTGACTCTAGACATACTGAACAGGTCATTTTCGCAGGCTGGGCTGGGGCTCTCTCTGTGTTGGTAAGGCGGCCCGAGTGCTCCTGCTACCCTCCCCGAACCACATCCAGAAACACCTTGCCGGTGACTGACCTTGGCTAAACCGTCCCTACAGCCGGAGCCGGCGCATACGTTGTCGCCAAGCGAAGCATCAATGCCGACCGCCAGGCCCGCCTCGAGGAGCAGCGCAAGAAGAAGTCCATGGTCGAATCCCTCGAGTATTCCCAGAACGTCCCATCTCACCCCGGCTCCGCCTCCGCCATGGGTGGCTCTCGAACCCGGACCGACAACCAGAAGGAGCGCCCGAAGCAGGAAGAGGAGCGCGTCGACCATGCCTTCCGGCCGAGCCTGGAGCAGGCTGCCAAGGAGGTGACGCCGACCGAGCCTCTGTCTGACAAAGAGTACAACCGGCTGTATGGCAAGAGCAAGTACGAAAGCTCTACTCCTTTTAGGAGCCAGAAAGGAGACCGCTTTTCTTAGATTGCGAGGACAACAGCTTATACGGCGTACAGGAGGTGACAGGTAACCGGTCGCCCAGCCCTGCCCGCCACCACCGACGATCCCACCCGCGAACGCCGGCAAGACCTATATGGGGCCGGAGAATTCTAGAGTCCCAGCGGAGAGCTTCTTTCGTTTGGAGGCCGGAGAGGCCCAGCAAGTCACTGCATTTCAGGCGACTGGCGTCTCGTGGCGCATGTACATTATGATGACCGAGACCGCATATCGGAACTGCGGCAATGAAATGGAAATCGCCACCCAATCCTGCACAATTGTTTTTGCAGCGACTCGCGCCCGTTTATTCAGCTCGTCTCGTGCGCAGTGGCATGCCTCCTCTCATTGATAGTAAGAGCCTTTCAATCTCGATCGAGATATGCCGATACACCTGACAGTCAAAGAAGATCCTGTATTGTATTATTAGAGTACTTAGTCCACATCTGCCGTGTCTGTTTGTCTGTCGCATCGGGCCCGAGTCGGCCGACTTTCCAATCCACGGACGGGCGGGCCCAGCCCTTGCAGCCCAAGCCTGCCCTGCCCTGGCCAGCTCCAACTCTAGTGCATCTCAATCGGAACTTTCCTCCAGCTCGACCCCTGGTCTCCCACTTGCGTCGAACACCTCCCCGTGCATCGGTTCATCATCCCCGATCCCTTCCACGTCACTTTGTCAGATCATTCCCTTCCTCTCGAGAATGAGCCCATGATACCTTGAAGGGCGCGACACCGTTTACGACGCCCGTGCGCAACTGCCCAGGGCCACTCAATCAACATGGCGGCTGCACAGCTCGCCATCGCCAAAGCCTCCCTCTTTGCCTCCCTCCTCAAGGCTGATGCAGACGCCGACCTTGCGTCGTGTTCTCGCGACGAGATCGAGCAGTTCCATGGCCTGCTCAACGCAGCCGTCGCCAAGTGCTCACCAACCAACGTTCAGGTTTGGAACACACACGCCACTCCGTTTTAACATGAGCCTTTGAGCCCCGGCTAAACATTTGCTTATATTCTCTTTCGCCGGCAACAGAAATGCAAGCAATGGATCCTCCAGCATCTGGTTCCCTCTACTGCCCGCGCGACCGCCTTTGGGAAATACTTGGTCGCCCTCGCCTCTTCTTTCCCCGGCGGCCCGCAGAAGGCGCCTGGCCCATCTGCGAAGCGGAGGAGGCTGCATGTGCTCTACGTGCTGAACGATGTGCTGTTCCACGTCAAGTTTCGCACGCGCAACCAGGACTTCTCCGACAAGATTGAACCACACCTTCCCGCCTTGTTCAAGGTCACCGCCTCTTTTTCGAATGCACCAAAGCACATAAAGAAGTTGCACGACCTGCTCCAGCTGTGGGAAAAGAAATCCTATTTCCCGGCCGCCGTGCTTGAGTCTTTGCGCGCCGCCGTCGAAGAGGGGCCAAAATCGGGAGGGGGTGACGCGAATGGCGGGGATGTAACAAACAAGGCACATGCAAGCTCGACAGCACGAGAAGCGCCTTTCATACTGCCGTCCATGCACGGCGACCCATCAACGCCGTGGTACGATCTTCCCGCCGCCAATTGGCTCCCTGTGATAGAGCCGAACTCCACAAGACCTATGAATCCGACCATGATCAAGCCGCTCCAACTGGCAGGTGGATCGGCCGACAAGAATCTCATCGACGCAGTTAAGAAGCTGCTGGGCGATGTTGACAAGATATATGCGAAGGATGCGCTTCTGGATGGTGACTCAGCGGTCGATGTCAGCCAGATGGGTGAATTCATGGAGCGAGACGAGCTGGGGGATATTGTCAAGGGGGAGACATACTATGGCTGGTCAAGGGCTTTTTGTGAGAAGATGAAGGCACGACGGCTCAAGGGAGACGGGATGGGCATGGATGATGAGCAAAGGGGCCGACGAGCCTCTTCGCGCTCAAGCAGTCGGTCCCGGAGTCCCAGCCGGCGGCGCTCGTCGAGGCGAGGCTCCTCACACCCGGCCACCAAACGGCGTCGGCTCTCGCGCTCGCGAAGTCGGAGTTGGAGCAGCGCGTCACGGTCTCGCAGCCGCGCGAGAAGAGGAAGCCGCAGCCCACGGCGACCGCGAAGCTATTCCCGCTCCGTGTCCCGCTCCCGGTCTCCGCGGCGTGGGCAGAACGGCAGAGACAGGCCGAGCTCACGTTCGCGCGACTCATACTCCCCAATACCAGTGCTCTCGACCACCCAAAATACGCAAGCAGCAGGCTATGGCCCCCCAAAAGGCTTTGCGCCGCCAAATCCACAACAATATCAGCAGCCGCCGCCGCCGCCGCCATCAGGCCCGTATCCGCATCCGAACTTTCCCACCGGGGCACCACCACAGCCCAGCAGGTTCAACTCTTGGAACGCGGCTGTCCCACCACCTCCCCCACCTCCGCACTATCAAGGCCAATGGCCTCCACCTCCACCTCCACCACACCTGCCTCCCACGGCAGGCAACCACGGTCCGCAACAACCACCTCAGGGCTGGTTCCCACCGCACCACTCCCCAGGCGGGCCTCTTGTCCCGGGACCTCCCCCGGGCTCGTGGGGCGGCGGCTGGGCGCCTCCGCCTCCGCCTTATCCTCCTCAAGGACACATGGAGCAGCAGCAGCAGCAGCAGCCAGGGGGTTTCCAGTATGGCAGGGGCGGGAATGGCGGCGGCGGCGGGTACCGAGGGAGAGGAGGTGGCGGCGGGTACGGCCGGGGAAGAGGATGGTAATTAACCCGGAGACCAGGATAGCGTTGGATGATACTGCGCTGGATGAATGATGGCACACCACACGGCATTGGAAGAATGCGCGTTTTGTAGCAGCTCTATGCAAGTACCGCCAGAGAGCAAGGAGGACTCCCAAGCTGGCAAGATGTCACGAACATCATCCAAGAACGGCCCATCCTCACTAATTGTTCATGACAAGAGTATGTGATATGCACCGCAGAGACATTGCGGCGACGTCATAGCTTAGCTGAGAAATGAACATGCTTCTACCTCGCATCGTCGTCGTAATAAACAGTATGTAGACAAGAAAACAAAAACAGATTCAAGAAAGAGAAGAATGTGAAAAAAGAGCTTCCTTCTTTTTTAAGCGTTGTTCGTTCATCTCCCCCAAAACCACGATATCGGTACGCCGACACGCCAGTATGTCCCGTCTTTTTGCCCTAGAGGTGGTTTTGCAGAAGCTTTGTTGACTAAAAATTCGTACAGTTAAAAATCCTCGAAAGGCTGGCCTCTTGCCTTCGCCCCGGTGCCTCTTTGTTTTCACCATCCACTTTCCCCGTCCCGCAACCCTCCTCCTGCCCAGTGGGAGCAACTCACGACCGGCCCTGGCGAATGAGAGAAAGAGAGCTCGACTCCCCTTGCCTGTAACCATCCGGCCTTTGTTGCAACCGACATTCAGTCCTAATGCTAGTTGGTCTACCAAATCCACAGCAAACCAAAAAAGTGTGCTAGAGTACTCGAACAGCCCCTTTTGACAGCTCGTGTTTTCTAAATCGAAAGTGAGAAGCAGCGCTGGCAAGCACGCCCGAAGTTTTGCCTGGGCCTGCCAACAGAAAAGAAAAAAGCTGGTTTGGCCCTGCGTGTTGAGTCGTCCGGGCGCGATTCCGAGCCCCGAGTCCCCGAGCATATTGTTCCTCCTCCAGCCAGGCCCGCGGATGCTCAAGAGACTTTCTGGCATTAGCTTTGCAAGAGATGCGAGAAAACGGGCTTTGTCATTAATCGCCGGCTGAACTCTCCACATTGTCGATTTCCAAACGCAACCCTGAGCCTGATCCGGTCTGACGCACTGCTGAGGCAGGACACTATGATCTCAGGTTATCGCCCGCTTCTCGACGACCCCGCTGAGCTCTGCCTCTCGTGCGTGCCCGGCCTCCGATCTCTTCGGTCTCCGTCTTGCAGGTTCAGCGAGTCGAGCCGCTTCTGGTTATCTTCTGTGCCGTCAGTCTCTTCCGTCTGCTCATCTTGGGGTGCCGCTGACCCATTAGCCTTTTGTTTGTTGGCCAAGTCTTGAATGGCCGCCCATTTCCTCTCTCGCTGCTTCTCCCTAGCCGGCGCGCTGTTCTGCTGCTCCGTGTACTCCTGGGAGCAGTCGTCGAAAAGTTGTGGGTTTATCTCCATAAAGAGTTTCATGGCATTGTACACCATCCCGTGGATAGTCCTAGCACTGGGTCAATAACGCGCACACCAAGTTTCCAGCCGACAACGCGATGAATCTCACCTATTCCAGTGCCCCTTTGAGTTCTCGTACAGCGGCGCGAACATGATCGGGAGGATGATCTCGACGTTATCGCTAACCAGGTTGCAGAAGTACTCGTTGTTCCAGAAGTACAGAGCACGCTCCGCAACCTGGAAATGCGGACTTGCCACCGACTTGGCGAGCTGGTGGAACAGTGGTTCCTGAACCTTGGCAAATTCCGCCGGGTCCATAACCTCGAAGATATCCTCTACTTCGTTCAAAAACATGACCTCCTTGGTGCTGTTTACCTTTGGCCAATAGCGCAGGAGACCAAGCACCACCTAGAAATCAATTAGGACTACATCTGCACGTGCTTGATTAGAATTTGAAGGCTCACCTCTTCCGTAAGAGACGCATCCTTCTCCAAGAACTGAACGATGCAATACGCAAGCTGTGGGTGGTACATGCTGAGGCTCTTTGCTTTGTGCAAAGGTATCAGCGTGCGTGTAAGGAACAACTTGTGCTCCTCCTTCAAGGGTAGTGCGAATCCGTTGATAATTGACCCCAGAATTTCGAGGAGCTCGGCCACGCCGTTGAACCTTTCCGTCTCGTACACAAAATGGAAGAAGACATTGTTGATGGACCGTCGAATAAAGCTTCGCAGGTTGAGGAACTTCCCGTAGATCCTGTGCAGCGTAGTCTTCAGGAAGTCGCGCTCACGCGGGTCTTCAGAGTCGAAGAGCTCGAGCAGTCGGAGGACGAAACTGTGGTCAATGTAGGCCTTGGCGATGTTGGTGTTAAAGTCCTGGCTCTCGATGAAGCGCAGGAAGAACTCGTAGACGACCTGGATGTGGGGCCAAGCAACCTCTAGCACGGGCTCATCCTCTTCGGGGTCGAAGGCTTCGCCCGATGGGTTCATTGGCGGTGGCAACGGGCGGAACAGGTTCTTGGCGAACATCTCGACAACTCGCGGGTACATGGGCTCGGTGATGACCTGCCGGTTGTTGGCAACATAGTCAAGCAGCTCATGAAGCGCCAAGCGCTTGATCTCCTTGGACTTCATGTCTCCACTAGCATCGTTGAAGTCGAAAATGACATTGCACTGGTCGATCTTCTGCATGAACAGCTCCTGCCGCCGGTTAGGCGGCACCTCGTGAAACCCGGGAAGCTTTTCCAGCTCGCGATGCGCCGAGATGTCGAATCGAGACGAGTGCTGCCGCTTCGGAGTCCTCAGCCCCTCGGGCACGTCCTTCGGAGTCTGCTGCAGACGGTCGAACATCAGGGACTTTTGGCCGGCCTTTGGAGGCGCCAGGTCGTGTGGCATGGTCTCGGCCGCGCCGGGCGGAGGGACGTGGGGAGCACTGGGGCTGATGATGACTGTGGGCGGGAGACCGCCGGCGCGCTGGGGCGTGCCTCCGCCATTGGCAGCCCCAGAGGAGCCGCCAAAGGAGCCAGATCCCGAAGCAGAGCTCATGTTGCTCAAGGGTGACTGCCCTGGTACGCCCTGCTCTTGCCCATGTGCTCCAGCGCTGTTAGGGGGGAGAGGCTTGTTTCGGGTGTCGGGGAGGTTCGACGCGGAGGACGAGGGCGTGATTGTAGGAGACTGGTTGGAACCGTCCCTCGATGCCGTGCTGTTGGGGGAGGCTGTGCCGTCTTTGGAGTCCTTCTTCTTTGATGATTTGCTGGAGTCTTTCCCGCGCGACAGCTGTGGGATGTGCGAGCGATCGTTAACAGACGTCCGGGACCGGTCGAACCATCGGGACATTGCTGATGGAAAGGACCTCAAACTTACGACCCTTTGACTGAAGCGCTTCATTTTCGAGGAAAGGTGCTTCTCTGTGGTTACGGTGTCAGCAATGGCCAGCTGAATGGCAATGGCGGGGCCTGAGGGGGCAGGAGGACAAGCTCCGTGGATGGCGGGAGGGCGACGGCCCAGCGCAAATACGCGGGAGGGACCGCGTGTGGCTGTCCCGTAAACTTGGGGCAGAGCGCAGGCAGTGTGTGTGCTTGTATGGGGGCGTGTGATATTATGTGAGAGGTGTGGGATGATGCGGGGGAGAGGACAAATGTTGAAGATCTATCTACCTGTTCAGCCTCGCGGGAGTGGCAGGGGGAACGGCAGTAGGCGCTGACGACAGATCAATGGGTCGTGGTCCACGTCTAAGCCAGTCTCGCTGGGTGGTCCGGAGGAGAGGGAGGGTGATTGGCAACAGGGCGGCAGCAGGTGAGGGCAAAGCGCAACCAATTCGCCAGGAGGCAGGTCAGATTGATGCGCTTGGCGGGTCCCGAGGTGGGTGGGTGGTGAGGTTGTCGGGATGGCGAAACGATGGGAGCTTAGGTAAAGGTGAGGAGGGCTGGAGAACAACCTTGAGGCTTGGGCAGGGTGGTGGCTCAAAAGGGGGCCGCGGACAGGGGTCGTCGAGAGGTTGAAGGGAAGAGCAGGGAAGCTTGGAAGTGACAATAGGGTTTATTAGGCACAGCCAGCGAACCAGTCGATGATGGGGTGGAGGCCGAATTGGATGGGCTGGGGACGGCCGTGACGTGAGAGGAGCAGGACAGAGCAGTGCAGAGCACGAGATGCAGCAGAGGTAGCTCAGGAGGGAGGCAACGGCTTGGTTGGCTGGCTGGATCGCCCGCTGGTGCTGGTTCTGGTGCTGGTGCTGGCGCTGGCGCTGGTGGTACACAGTATTCGAGGTTGAAGCCCAGGCAGGCGTGCAGGTGAGTTGAGGGAGGAGGATCGGAGGTGCGTCTGGGTGATAGGCAGGTACTTATTTACCGTTTGAAGGGGAGGAGCCGTTGGCGTCTCTGGCGTCTTTGGTGGAGGGCATCCGTGATAGTCGAACAAGGCCCATCAAGCCTGGTTCAGCAGCCTGTGTCTAGAGGGAAGCTTCGCGATGAAGAGCAGCAGGCAGAGCAGATCCGAGAGAGAGAGTTCGAAGATGGCAATCCGCAATCCGCAGTTCGAGAAGGTGGGAAACGGGTAGGTTTGGGTGGTCTGGGTCTGGCGTCGGAGACACGATAGGCGGGCGCTGCAGGGTGTCGTTGCGTTGCGGTGCGGTGCGATACGGTGCGGTAGACAGTAGCAGGCCAGGTACCCAACCTAAGCTGCGAGGTGGGAGCTTGGGAGGGAGGCAGCAAGGTGGTGCTGGGTGCCAGAATACGGTATAGACTGGAAGTCGGCGCGGCATGGATTGAGTTTGGTTGCATGTGCAAGTAGGCATGTAGAGCACTATGTGGTGGTAGTCGTGGGCACAACACACTGCTTTGCTTGCTTGCTTGCTTGCCAGCCTGGCTGATTGCTGCTCGCCTGGGGCCACTCTGACCTCAGCGTCCAGCTTGGTGGTCTGGGCGGACCTGGAGCCCCACTGGTCGCCCGCAATTAGAGCCCTGCCGTTGGAGCCACCACCCGTGAATTTGGGACTGCGGGGCTTTGCTGACGGCAAGGGCAACAAATGTCCGTCACCGGTTGGTCCAGAGGTGACCCAAGGTTGATCGATCTCCCGCTAATCCGTCACCCGGTTAGTCGATGCACGCAGGGCAAGGTACGGCACTCGTCTGCAGGATGCAGTGTTGTTTCACTGCACGTAGGCCGCTCGTTGCTGTAGTCCTGTCCTGTAGAGCACTTGCTGCTGAGTGGGTAGGTTGTTAATTAGGTACAGTAAGGCGCACGGAGTGCGAGCAAAGCAAGGTGGGTGAAATATGGCCCACATCAACCAAAACACCGGAGCGAGTTGGAGACACTCAGGGACGTTGGACATTACAGTACCTCAAGGCCTGCCTGGGCCTGGTGTACCTCCTAACTATGGCAGGGACTGCCGAAACTACCTAGCAGTGATTGCCGACCATCACTCATATCCTGTGTACGTGTGTACACAGAGATGTACTGTATGCTCGTGGCCTACTCGCCCGTAACCAGGTAGGTTCATATTACAAGGCATGAAGCTCGTGGCTGTTTTGGATGATCTGTGAGACCTGATCCATGCTGTTGCCATGCAGTGCCATGCCGTGCAGGCCCAGGCTATCAGTGCCCATCTCCGAGAAAAAGAAAGGCAGATCCGTTTCGAGAGAGCACGGGAAGCTTGGGTGTTGGCTCCGGGCCCGCAGCTCCTGCAGGTGCAGGGCCCATCCCGACCTCCAGCGCGATGAGGGTCCGACCTCCTGAGAAGCAACCAAGCAGCTTGTTTTGCTTGGTAGCAGTCTTCAGCCCGCCTCGGTTTTTGACATCTGGCTGCCAGCTGCAGTCCCAAGTTCTCATCAACATTGGGAAGATTCATTCATCAATCAATACATTTGGGCTGCAACATTTGACTGTCTTGAACTTGAAATATCTTTGCATTGCCCAGGTAGATATGATTAGCGTGGTTCCCATATCGCCCCGTTGCCAGAGTGAATGAGCCGACATTTCAACCTCTGAGTTCTAACTAAGCAAGGCCTAGGATCTGCGCCGAATGCACCAAACACCACCGCAGGGCTGGCACTGACAACGAAGTCCTATCCATGATCTTACTTGATGGACTCCTCAGCCTGCTGACACGCACAACATGTCGTTCGTGGACTTCAATGATGTTGAGGATAGCGATGCCCTATTGAGTGCTGCATCGCCATCCGAATCCTCCGACTCAGATGGCCAACCTCAAGCTCCCTCTTTCAAGATACCCTCACGGACCATTGCCGCCGTTGAGCATCCTTTCTTGATCCAGAACCTTGACAAGGGCTTGGAAACATTCGGCCCGAACCCTCAGTTTCAATCAGTAAGATCGCATCACATCCTTCTCCCCCATTGTCATTGAAAAGTCTGACCTGTCCCCCAGGTCTTGGATCCCTCCAGACCCCAGCTTTCTGTGCCTCTGTATCTGCAACCCAATGGTCCTACATCAAGGCCAATGATGTCCCACTATGCATCATCTCACAATGTACTCTTCAAAATAACAGTACCGAAGCGGACCGGCCGGAAGAGAAAGAGGGGCAGCAAGGGGCCATGGCAGGGAGAGGTCGATCAACCCGCTGAGCCCTCGGGGGTAGGACCCGAAAACTTGCGCTCAGAGTCAAGGTTTGATGAGCCCAAAATCCTGAGGCGAAGGCTTCAGGACAATGTTGATCGGTATCGTGCCGAGGCAGTTGGTGTCATCAAGCATACCCATCGCTACAGAGGCATGGCCGACTTCAACTACTCCATGAAGAACAATGAGTTCATGAATAATTTCACGGACAAGATCTTGTCTGGCGACAGTAAGTTTCACAAATGTTCCTACGGCAACCTCTTACTCACATGAATCTTGCAGTTTCCAAGTTCCGCCAATTCTCCATGAAGCCAGGCATAGACAACACTCCCAAACAAGACATCGTCGCTCCGCCTCTTATGACGCAGATCAGCGTACCATACTACTACTTCTACTCCCAAAATCCCTATGTGAGGGTGATCCACACCAAAGACGGTGGCTTCGAGATGGTCAACACAACCTCCAGGGTCAAATCCGTGGGGTACTTTATTGGCACACAGGACCCAATACCCACTGCCCCTACCGGCAGGCCGAGAGTCAGGGATCCATTATTTGATGTTATTGTCAAGGCAATGAGAACGCTCCTGGACGAGCGCCCAATCTGGACGCGTCGTTCGATCATCAACAGGTTGACTGACTTCGCATACGACCCTGAGCACCCGGAGAAACGCTTCCCACCAAACCTGTCACAGCAGCTCCTCAAGAATGCTATCCAGTACGCGGGCTACCAGTACAAAGGCGGCCCCTGGCGCGACGCGCTCTGCCGATACGGCTATGACCCTCGCAAGGACCCTTCAAGTCGCGTATACCAGTGTCTCATCTTCCGGTTACGGCGCCTCCAGGTCGGTGAGATGGGTGAGATGTGGCAGGAGCTGCGCAAGCGTGACATCTCGTCGGTCAAAGCGACAAATGACGAATACACCGAGACCCACATGTTCGATGGCAAGAACTACGCCGACGACGGCAAGGTCTGGCAGGTGTGCGACATCACGGACCCCTTACTGGCTAAGCTCTTCGCCGAAGCGCCCATACGACCCGTATGCGACATCGAGGGTAGCGGCTGGTTCCACCGTGGGCTGTGGGCGAAGGCGAGGGCCATTATGAAGTGCAAGATGAGGGCAATCCAATTTGGGCGGGTCCTCCAGGACAGTGACTTCGATCAGGCGATGCAGGCGCGCGACGACAGCCCGGACCCGGAATCAACCAGGAGCATCGCCATCCCCACGCCCGACCTGAAGCTGACGGAGAAGGAGCTCGAGCTCATCCGCGGCAAGAAGTACAAGGGCGTCGGTAGGGTCCGGCATAACAAACGTACCTCGTACCATTTCCCAGGAAGGAGACTACAGACAGGCCTTGGGGCGGCAGGCCGAAGTGGCGGGCCGTCGCAGTCGCAAGAGGGAGACGGGGATGAGACGGCCCTGGAAGACGACCGGGACGACGCCGAGGAGGGAGACGAGACGGGCATCGTGGACGGCCTGCCGACGGACTTTGAGGATGGCAGCGAGTATGACGAGGACGATGGCGATGAGGACGAGGAGTTTGAAGAAGAGGATTATGGCGAGGACGACGAGGATGAAATGGCCGAGCCGGGAGAGTACCAGGAATTCCAGGTCGACTATGACGAGGACGAAGACGAGGAGCAGGGCCCCGAGGATTACGATGCGGATGTCTGAAGGCCGCACCAGAGACTGGACCAAGGGAACGGCTGGGCGGGCTGTGATTCTGCTATACCCACATTGATACCCTTTCCCCGACAGACAGCTATTGAATCACTGGTGCGTAGGCCCTCAAGTCATCTCCTCCAAGACAGTATACCGTGCGTTTTCTCTTTTTCGTACCTCCGAGTCCCTTTGTGATTGCCACATCCCCCGACGATCACAAATTAGAAAGGAAAGTTCCAATATCACACGAAATTGCAGCTGCAAGGTAAGAACAAAAGGACCACAATTACGGTAGAGAGACGTGGGACCACACCCTATGCCATATTTACTGCGAGGGGATGATGGCGCAACGAAAATTACCCAGTAAGACTGATTATTTTCATGGGAATAAAAAGCACATCTATGATTGGAAGTAGCCAAGCCACAGATTTTCGAACAACAAGAACCCTTACTCTTTTCATGTAAACTGTTTGTTCTGGGCATGTAATCATTCTCATGTCTCATGGCGTCTCTAATTATGCTAACGCCAGCCAGCCCTGTGCGAATGCAGATTCCGCGCACACTTTTTCGGTGATCTTGTAACGGTGCGATGTGCGCAACTTCCACCACGACAAACAGAAAAGTAAGGTAATGCCGGGGGAGTAACGCCTTTACTGCACCTGCAATACCTTGGTCTTGCTCGCCTTCTGCCTCATCATCGCGTCGACCCAGTGATCCGCCTCGGCGAGCGCCTTCCGCGGGTCCTTCTTCCTCTTGAGCAGGAAGCCCTGCAGCTCCGCGGGCGAGAAGCCGTCCGGTATCTTGGCCGCGAACTCGCCGGCCACCACCCTGAGCTCCTCGATAGTGATCTCGAGCCGGTGGTCGTCGAGCGCCTCGCTCGAGATGGTACCCGCGGCGCCGGCGTCGTGGTTGACCGCCCCGTTCGGGCGGTGGTCCGGCTGCTCCGTCTTCTCGGCGTGCCCGTTGGCTTCGTGCTTCCCGTTCGTCGCCGGCGGCTGCTGTTGCTGCGGCGCGGCGGCGGCGGCGGTGGGCTTTCGCATCGAGTCGGCCTCGTACATGCGCTCGAACAGCTCCCGGGACTGCTCCTGCGTGGCGTTCGTGAAGGCTACCTGCAGGTCGACGCGGCCGGGCCTGATCAGGGCGTCGTCGAGCGCCTCCGGCTTGTTGGTGGTCATGATCAGCACGCGGCCCTCGTGCGACGCGACGCCGTCGATGGCGTTCAGCAGGCCCGACAGGCTGATGCCCTTCTTCTCGTCCGGCCCGCCCTGCTTCTTCAGCTCGCGGGCGAGGTCGGCCACCTTCCAGTCGTTCATGCCGCCGTCGCTGCCATTCTCGCCACCGCCGATGCCATTAGGGCGTCCACCCTTGCGGCCCCTGCCGCCTTCTCTTTTGCCGCTTTCTTTGCCCTCCACTTCGGCATCCACGTCCTGTTCCTGCTCCTCTTTCGGCCGCGCCAAGCCGGCGGTGTCGATGTCCTCTAACAGGATGACGCATCTCCGTGGCAGTGAGTTGAAAAGCGCTAGCAGGTCCTCTTCTGAGAGAGATGGCTCCAAGAGGCTTATGACATATATATCAAGGCCGAAAACGCCGGCCAGCGCAAAAGACAGAGATGTCTTGCCAGTTCCCGGGGGTCCGTGGAAGAGGTAGCCTCGCCTGAGAGGGATTCCGCGGTTGGCGTACCACCGCGGCGTGGCAGGATGCAGGTACTCGTTGACGTCGGCCAGGAGCTGCACCTTCTGCCTCGCGTCGAGGACGACCGTCTTCATGGGGCGGACGGGGCGGTTCGCGACCTGGGCCCAGGCGTGGCGGCCGCCGTAGCGGCGCATGTTCATGGGGGACGGGCGCTTGACGATGGTCTTTGCGTAGTGGTCGGTGTAGTAGGACTCCTTGGCGTGGCGGAGCAGCTTCTTGATGGGCTCGGGCGAGCGGCCCAGGCACGAGATGACGACCTTCTCCCTGTCCTTGAAGGTCTGGCCGCCGCTGCCGCTGTCCTCGAAGAAGCTCTCCTGCTTGCGGTGCAGGCGGAAGTAGTTGCCCTCGAACCAGAAGCCGTGGACGCCCAGGGCGGGGACGAAGCGCGGGGGCATCTTGGCCTCCTGGTTCGAGAAGTTGAGGTAGACGCCCTCGCCGTCGGGCGATATCCTGGTGGCCAGCACGTCGGCCTCGTCCTCCTCCTCCCAGGCCGTCTTGGAAAGGGTCTCGGCGGTGAGGGAGCGCGAGTTGACGAGGTTGGGCTGCGCGGCCAGCCACTTGATCAGATGCAGGTAGATCTCGTCGCCGCTCGACACATGTATGCTGGCCATTAGGTACTCGACGATGAACCGGTAGATGACCATGAAGAACTGGCGCCATATTTTATTTGCGGCCCAGGCGAACCCAGCCAGAGTCAGAATCAGGGTCGGGTCGATGCCTACACGCGAACCGACCATCTGATGTAATACCATGAACAGCTGGACTAGAGGGTTGCGACTGCCAAGGAGGGTGATGATGCCCTCCAGACCAGGCACGCCCCCAGTCATGTTAGCCGCAGTCATGTTTGAGTTGAAGGCGCCATGATGCAGCTGTTTGCCAAATGCGGCCTTGAAATCCATCTCGTGAGACCCTGGTCGGGACCCTGGTCGGGACAGTCCAGTCTGGGGAACGAGATCAGAACAGGCAAAAAAGCCCTGGTCTTGGACTTTGCTCTGCTAACTCGAGTTGCCCAGCCTCACGCGCACGCCTCCGATAAGCCGTTTGATCAACCTGAGGAAGTAGGAAGCGGTAATTAGAAAAGGGTGTAAAGAAGCAAAGTACAGCGTCCAAGTGGGTTTAAATACTTTAGGGCACTTACAAGTTTGGAGGCTAAGAGGCAGCCAAAGAGACTCGTCACTCGCTGCCTGGGTGGAAGGAGTGGCGAATTATACGCGAACCTGTACCCAGTGCCAGCCTGCCAGCCTGCGAGCCTGCAGAAGTCCTAGGGCCCACTGCAGCTTTGTTAGTTCCCGAATGGCTCCCTATCATCTATTGGATTCGGATCGAGTCAGCCTTGGATGCAAGGAAGAGGACGCCTGCTGACCCTAGAAAGAAGCGGCCAAGACAGAGGAGCATCATCAGACGTGCCCCCAACTGCCTGGTTACGACGGTCCAGCCTCTACAGTACAGCACTCGCTGTCTTATTTCCATTGGTGCCTGGCCAGTGACTCTTACTGCCTGCTAGGTCCTGCTCTAAAGCCCGCTAGGATCCCAAGGGTTTGCCGAGTACCGGACAGTACAAATAAGTTTCCAGTAGAAGATGTCCTCATGGAAGGTTATTTCATACAGAAAGGCGTGCTTCAGAGACGAGGTTGTCAGGTAATGCCTTGTACTACTACTACAGTACTAAGTATGCCTCAAACACAGATCGACTGGCGCTGTGTAGTTCGCCACGTCACAATTCGGTGTTCGCCTTGTACTACACAAGATTGGGCGGGAAAGAGTCACACTTTTGCTGAGATGGTGTGTGTACGTGTGTTTCTGCTGTAGCGTACCTAGGTCAGAAACAACCTCCTGTAGAGCCTTCCGGTCCCGGGGGTTGAGGGGTGACAAGGACTACCACTCTTGCCTGCGGGGCATTGCTCGGTTGCTGGAAAAGAAGCTTTTAAGCCGCGAGAATGACGACAAATCCCCGCCAGCCCCAGCCTGCTGGGTACTACCACAAGTACCAACCTACGCGGCCAAAGTACGTGTTCTAGAAAGTAAAGTAAGCTGGTCATATTTCACCCGAGGCATGGACTGTCTTTCATCCGAACTCTATCAAAACGTAGTCTATCAAGTCTATCATTGTCTCGGACGCACATAATATGAACTATTGAGGCTCTGCGGCGTTGCTCATAAGCCGCGAGCCGGAATGATCCTGCCCCCAACACTGCCTCCTGCCATGCAACTAGGAAGGATCCGTTCTTGTCCAGTGCATTGAGCAAGCCCGATCGAGTCTGCTGCTTCGCGAGGACACCATTGGGACCTGCGTCCCGTCCCATCTCGTATTATGGCTCGACAGCTGCCATCACCCGCGAAGAAGCCCTGAACGCAGGAAAGCGCAAGTTATCACCGCATCAGTCACACATCCACCACAAGTTCCGCCGTCCAACGAGTGTTTGCGCCCGACCTGGTTCACCCAATAGTTCGACCCCATGCAGCCACCTGCATATTGCACTTCCAAACACAGGCAGAATCTTGTTTCTTGGCAGGCAATGTCCAGCCTCGTTGTGGGTATAGCAACCTGCATGGACAGGCAGGCTGTCAGGAGTCAGCAGCGACAGTCAACCATCCTTGGCTGGGGGGAAACCGCAGCTGGTAAGGCAGGCGATGATCACACTCCCAGGAAATTAAGGCAGCCGAGAAGCCTAACGGTAGTCGTTCAGGCGGGGATATAGACAAGGCGCATCACATCCCGGGAGACATTGGCCTGCTCAAGGGGAAGTCCGCAGTCCGCGGCGTCGACGCCCCGCTGCGGGCCCTCTCGTCCACCCACAGGTGGCCTCCAGCGCCCTCGAGCAGCTCCACGGCCTCCCTGTGCGCCGTCCTCCTGGCCAGGAAGAGCGGCGTGTTGTTTGCCGAGTTCCTCGCGTGGACGCTGGCCCCACGGGTGAGCAGCTCCCGTATGATCTCCACATTTGCGCTCCTGCAGGCTCTCGTGTTAGTCACGTCGTTTTCGACCCCTCCCGAAGTAGATAAAGACACATGAGAGATCTAGAGGGCAACTTACATCGCCGCCAGGTGCAGAGCCGTGTTCCCGGCATAGTCTGCCATTTTGAGCAGCTGGTAGTTGGTCTCATCCCCATCGAGGGACTCGCGAACGATCCGCAATTCGCCTCTCTGGATAGCATAACCCAGCGCTGTGAACGCCGATTCGGCGGCCGTGAGGCTCCCCACGAGCGCGTCCAGGGTACCGGACGGGTGCGAGAAGCTTGGGGTTGTCATCTCGGTCACTGTAAAGCAATTTGTTAATTATCTGCCCATGAAGACGCGTAGAGATCCCCGGGGAAAGCGGCTTCTTACTTTCACCGCGAATGGAATGAGCCATCTGCGTGGTGATGTCCGTGTATGAGAGGTTCTCAACGGCCAAGAGGTAAGAGAGCTTTGTCAGAGCAGCCTCTGTCGTGAGGTCGTAGCCAAAGACAACACCAAGACGTCCCAGCGCAAAACCCGGGGCATAAAGCGGTGACACGAAGCCGTTGGTGCACTGGCTCACGTTTATGACCACGATCTTCCTCTCAACGGCCTCCTTGATGACCTTGGTCAAGCTGCCGTCCACGCCGCCCGGGGCGTTGCCCATTCCAAACGTCTCAAGAATCAGTCCCTTGAGGTTAGGGACACGCAAGACAGAGTCCACCATCTCCGGCTTAATACCTGGGAAGATGCGCAGGCAGGCCACGTGTGCCGTGTCGATGTATTTCGTCACCTGGAACTCGGCTATCCTCGTGGGGCGCCGCACAAGCGACCACTTGACATCGACGCCGAGGCTGGTCACCTTCGCGAGGGGCTCGCAGTTGGGGCTGTCAAACGCCTCGAAGGCCGACGCCGAGACCTTGGTCGTCCTGTTGCCCCTGAAGAGGGTGTGTGAGAAAAACAGGCAGACCTCGGGGATCACAAAGGTCCCTGCGATGATCAGGGAGCCCAGCAGATTGTCCACCGCGTCGGATTGGAGGGCAAAAATGGACGCTTGGGAGCCTGTCAGGATGATTGGCTTTCCCAGATCTGTCATCATGAAAGACAGCGCTGATGCCGTATCTGTTCTCCTGCATTAGCACGGATGTCTGCCCGAATGCCAACATGTAGATAACGAGCTACAGCAAACGGCCCCGGGTGAGGATTTCTGAGACTCGAACCCGTGTACAAGAAACCAAGACCAATAGGAGTGTAAAGGCGGTGGTTCAAAAACCAGTTGTGATACACGCGGGAAACTCTAGCTTAGCCACACCATGAGCCGCTTCTTACACTTCTTGTGCTAACATTGTCAAGTATGTCCCTTGTTTGCCCCACCTGTACTGTCTCTGTCTTTGGCCAGGACGACTCTCCCGTTCATATGAGACTAACATCCGCTTTCCGAGGAGGCGCTGCCACCAAGAGACAAACAGTGAAGCAAACAGCTGGCGATCACATGTGTATCATTCTCGGGCACACTGATGAAGCAAGCTGTGTGTGCTGACAACAAAACAGAAAAAAAAGGAAAATCGACTACTCACATGCCAACGAGTCCGTCCCATGCAGAACCACGAACCCGTCAAAGAGGTGGTAGTTCTCCTTCACGGTCAGGGCGACCTCGGTCCAGCCGATGGACGAGATGGAGCTGGAGTCGAGCAGCGGGGAGAACTCGAGGATGCTGTACCGGACGTGGCGCGAGTAGGAGCTGGGCGGGGTCCTCAGGCTCTCGAGGCTGAGCTTCTCGCCGCCCTTGTACGCGCTCAGCTGCACGGCCGGCGAGCCGTCGTTGAAGGTCGGCCGGGGCGCCATGGCGTTCTTGAGGAAGCCCGTCATGGGCACCAGCCCGTCCTTGGACGGCTGCATGCAGATGGTGCCGCCCGTCATGATGACCAGGACGCGCGACTCCGGGTAGCTGGCGTCGGCCCCGTTGGCGCTGGGCGCGTGTGCATACCCTGTGGCCATGTTGCTGGTGGGTCGGTCAAGCCTTCTTCTCTCTGTGGAGTTTGGTGGTTAATTCGTGGAGCAGGACGAGGGAGTCTTTCAAGATTGTCTGATAGAGGTGATAACCGGCTGCAATGAGATACTATCTCAGAGATCAGAAACTTATGAGCCCGATGTGTCTCTTCTCTTTCTCGAAAATCAATGGGTCTGATTCGAGCCCGGGGACAAAGGAGTAGTTTATCTGGACCATCATCTTGGGCGGACCGCGGGCCGTTCCTTTCTTTTCAACGTTGGACTTGAGTCGCTAGCCGCGGTGTTTCTGAGGCAAATTTTTTGGCCTATTACCCCATAATAACCTAACTTCCCAGGTGACCGTCGAATCCACATCGACATGACAATCCGGGGCAATTTGTCTGGGGTAAGAGGGTGCATCGTGTGATCACAAGGCATCCGATAGCGGGAATATCTTAGATAATTGCTGTAGGAGCCAAGATTGAGCAAAAGCAGAATACATAACGGCAACCTGAGATGCCCAGTGAAGATATTATTCTCACCCTCAACGCTACGATAAATCGACTATGCCTCACTTGCCAGCAATAATTGGAGGACCAAAACCTCCTGCTCCAACCAACTTACACCGATATTTATGCCTAGTGTGGCCCCTACTCGACTCAAAATAATCTCGAAGGTGCCCTCCCGGATTGTTTCTGCCGGCCCAATTGATATCTAGCCAGCTGTTTTTCTGACACACCATGGCAGCGCGTGTCCTCAGCCGTGGGCCCAGGTGAGGCAGACCACCTTTCCCCTCTTATATTCCATCACGCGGCGCGGACTGGGACAGCCGCACTACGTAGCACCGCACACCATGTGGTTGAAACGGCTCGCTGATTATACATGTGGGATCTAGTGTTGCGCTGTCCGTCTTGAAAGGGCCAGCTTGGCGGTCCTCGGCTCGCTGCCCAGCCTCACGCAATGCTCTCGCCGGGGTGAGCAGTCGGCGGAGCAACTCCCAACTGTCCCCTGAGGTCCAAGATGGACAGAGCATCGGCTCCGTGACCAAGGGCAAGAAGAGAACGTCTGCTGGAGATACCGGCCGCGTGAGGACTTTCGATGATGTCCTCAAGAAGTCAGGCTTCAAGCAAGCAGTCGACGTGTCCGGCGGGACTGCCGCCTACAAAGCGTTGTTCAGCTCGCCAGGTGTCTCTTTTTACCACCAAGATGGCCGCCCTGCATCAGTCATCCATACAATGATGTGAGAGAATGTCTTTGACCCGATTTTGGATGCCTGATCCTACCCAAATTTCATTTCCGCCCTTCTTAAAATCAACTAACGTGACAACACAGGCCCAATACATGGTTGAGGTGAGATGTGACATTAGGTGGTCCCCAGGAAGCCAACGCTCACTTCTTACAGAGACAACTGCCGATGCCCTAAGTGTGTCAACCAGGAAACCATGCAGAGAAGCTTCAACATCCTTACAGTGAGTCGAGACCCATCGAAACCTAAAATATATTCTAAGACATGCGGTCTCAGTCGCGTATTCCCACCCCGGCGCCCCTTGAAGTCCAACTTGAGCAGCGAGGTGTAAAGATCACATGTGAGCCATCAAGAACATTGCATGAGAGAATTGGGAACCATCCTCACCGTTGTTCACGTAGGGAGGGAGGATGAACGCCATGAGAGCTTCTACGATTGGGGCTTCCTCACTCGCTATCTGGAATCCCACTCCAGGCCCGCGCGTCCCAAGAAGTGCGTCCCAACTGCAATGCTTACTTACCGCTATGCTTGCTGACGACCATAGACGGGATCTCTGGGGTGCCGAGATCAAACAGAACCCACCGACCATAACATATGCTGAAGCCATGGACTCGGAAGATGGCGTGGCCAAGATGACAGATCTTATTGTAGGAGCAGGGCTGCGCATCTTCCACAAAGAATATCCCTAATGGATCTGACTCGTTTCGCTATAGATGAGGCTTGGGTTCGTGTTTGTCGAGGGCACGCCATTCGACGACTCGATTCACACCAAGAAGCTGTTGGAGCGAATCGGGCCCATTCGAGAAACACACTACGGCGGCTTCTACGACTTTATCCCAGATATGGCCAAGGCGGACACGGCATATACCAACATAGCATTAGCCGCGCATACTGACACGACTTATTTCACAGACCCAGCCGGCCTACAAGCCTTCCACCTCTTGTCCCACACACCGGCCCCGGGCGAGCCAGACGCTATCGGAGGGGAGTCATTGCTTGTTGATGGGTTTCACGCTGCTAAAGTACTTAGGAACACCAGCAAGAATGCATTCAGGGAATTGGCCGAGAGAGACATTCCGTGGCACGCGAGCGGCAACAAAGGAATCACCATCACGTCGGAGAAAATGCACCCAGTCTTTGAAGTCGGGGCCCAAAATATGATGTTGAAGGTCAGGTGGAATGCTGACGATCGAGGTGGTAAGTTGTGCTCACAGGACAAGTGGAAAGAAGAGGCTCGACAGGTGGCACTGGTCAAGCGGATGAACCCGCCGATATTGGCTTTGAGCGCATGTGTGCTCGCACGCATCCCCCCATGCATCGGCTACGGACACTGACATGGTTTCGCGACTTAGTGGTGCCTCTGCGGGATCACAAACTTGCTGGTTCGATGGCCACGAAGTGGTATATGGCTGCGGCCAAGTGGGAGCAGGTACTCAGGAGCAAGGAATCGGAATACTGGTTCCAGCTGAGGCCGGGAACGACGGTCATCTTCGACAACCACAGAGTCCTGCACGGCAGGAGCGCCTTCACAGGGCTGAGAAGGATCTGCGGCGGCTACAGTGAGTCTTGTCTTGACATGTCAACCCAGAAAATCCCGCCCAACCCCTCGAGGATACGTGCAGCCTTTGCCCTAGATGCGGATACTAATTCATGTGATGTGCGGCTGTAGTTAGCATGGACGACTTCATATCTCGCTGGAGAAACACGAACCTGCCCCGAGAAGAGGTGCTGGCACAGGTGATTGGGTAGGTAGATGTTGGGGGCTCGAAGGGCGAAGGAGGGCAAGGCTGCGAAGGAAGGCGGCCTGTCTGCCTTGAGCCTTGGCGGAGCGGGATGAACTACCCAGGTGCATGTCTTGGGACCAGTGTGTGCAGCAGTGGGCGGTGGGAAACGGCATAGAAGGGAGGGAGCCTGCGATCCAAAAGCAGCTTGGCTCAATGGTCTACATGATATACCTATGATAGTATCTGCTTATAGCTATTGTGATATAGTCCACTATCGAACATTGGATGATGCTGTGGTATATATATTATAGTCTACCGCATACAAACAGTCAGGGCTTATGAAGCACACGGGCTGGAGGGGCAAGTAGCTCCGCCATGGCTGGATGTTCGGCACCCCTTTTTATTAGCTCTCTGTCGATTGGCCATACAGGTACCTCGAATAGGGGCTTCGTATTCCTGGGCAACAGTAGCCTGAGTTCAACCTGCTCAGTAGCGTGCTAACACTGGGCCTGGGCAGCCTGCCTCTGTCCCGATAGCAAGATATCCATATTGCGACAGCCTGACCCCGAGCGAGCCCGCAGCTGCAAAGACGGTCAGGAAGAGTAAGTCATTGGGGACTGAAAGGGGCAAATGCTGGGGCTGTCGTCGCTTGTTTGCTCTGGTGGTACCATGCAGAGGTACGGATGCACAGATAGATAGTCTACCAGGGTACCTAGGTAGCGAGCACACCGATAAGAGGCACTGCTGCAATACCTATGCTTTGTTCTGGGCCACAACTGCTACTGTAGGCGAGCCCAAGCTCGGGGAGAGGGGGGCAGGCGAAGGTCCCCTGGCCCGTTGGCGGGGCTCCACTGGCTCGGCAGTACCCCATCTGGCAGTCTGGCTGGCGATTTTCCAGCTGTCTGACTGTCTGGCTGTCTGTTCCTCCGTCCTCAGATGCCCTGGTACCTTGTTCTCAGCCCTACCTCAACCAACTTGCCATCCTCGCCTTCTACACCTCTCGTGACCCCTTCAAGGCTCTGGCGATCGCTTGCTGATTACAAGCATTCTCCCGACCGTCCCCGACCTGCGGCGTGTCGTTTTTTCTGAACCTTTCGGGCCGCCCACGGCCTCCAGACTTGAGACGAAAGACAGCTCCTTGCTGATTTGCCATCTCGCACTCTCTCGCCCTCGTACCCCTCGCTACACCTCGCCTCGCCTCGCACCGCCTCGCATTGCCTCGCCTGTCCGCGCTGCCCACCATGGACGCAGATGGCGCCGGTTCGGCGGGCTCCCAGGACCCTCGCAACGCCCAGGTCGACAATGCGATCCGCGCCATACAGCAGAAGAAGCCGCTCCCCGAGATCGACTTCTCCCTCCACCAGATGGAGGATGGCAGCCAGGTCAGCACCATGGAGAGGGTCTGCAAAGGTATGTGTTCCCCTGCCGCCCACCCCGCTTGCCAACCCTCGCGGCCGCAAGCCACAAACACCACTGCCGCACGTCACACGCTGACCGCCGCGGCCCTCCCAAACCAGATGTCCAAGCTCCGGCTATGCTGAAGCCCACCGACGAGCAGTTCTTCGAGGACGACACCCAGACCAAGCCCGACATCACCTTCCTGAAGTCACACTTCTACAGGGAGGGCCGTTTGACCGAGGAGCAAGCACTATGGATCATCAGGAAGGGCACAGAGCTGCTGCGTGCTGAGCCCAACCTCCTGGAGATGGACGCCCCCATAACCGTCTGTGGTGACGTGCACGGCCAATACTACGATCTCATGAAGCTGTTCGAGGTCGGAGGCGACCCGGCCGAGACGAGATATCTTTTCCTGGGCGACTATGTCGACCGTGGCTACTTCAGTATCGAGTGTGTCCTATACCTCTGGTGTTTGAAGATCCACTACCCCAAGACACTGTGGCTGCTCCGAGGAAACCACGAATGCCGTCACCTGACAGACTACTTCACCTTCAAGCTCGAATGCAAGCACAAGTACTCCGAGACCGTGTACGAGGCTTGCATGGAGTCCTTCTGTTCGCTGCCTCTGGCTGCAGTTATGAACAAGCAGTTCCTGTGTATCCACGGCGGTCTGAGCCCCGAGCTGCACACTCTTGACGACATTCGAAATGTGAGCAGTCGCGCGGCCACCCAGTCGCCACAATCACCCCTCACCACGCCGTCCCAGGCTGCTGACAGATTTTACAGATTGATCGATTCAGAGAACCACCGACGCAAGGCCTCATGTGCGACATCCTCTGGGCCGACCCGCTCGAGGACTTTGGGCAGGAAAAGACCAATGATTACTTCCTGCACAACCACGTCAGAGGCTGTTCGTACTTCTTCTCATACCCGGCAGCATGCGCCTTCCTCGAAAAGAACAACCTGCTGTCGGTCATTCGCGCGCACGAGGCACAGGATGCAGGGTATCGGATGTACCGTAAGACTAGGACAACGGGCTTCCCAAGTGTTATGACCATTTTCTCCGCGCCGAACTACCTCGACGTTTACAACAACAAGGCGGCCGTGCTCAAGTACGAGAACAACGTCATGAACATCCGGCAGTTCAACTGCACGCCGCACCCATACTGGCTGCCCAACTTCATGGATGTCTTCACATGGTCCCTGCCCTTCGTCGGCGAGAAGATCACGGACATGCTGATTGCCATCCTGAGCACGTGCAGCGAGGATGAGCTCAGGGATGACTCCTCGTCGTCTCCCGGCCCGGTGTCGCCGCCCATCACGCCCTCGGCCAACCTCGACCCAGACTCTGTGGAGGCAAAGAGACGGGCAATCAAGAACAAGATCCTCGCGATTGGCCGTCTGTCCCGTGTGTTCCAGGTTCTCCGAGAAGAATCCGAGAGCGTTACGGAGCTCAAGACTGTTTCTGGAGGAAGGCTGCCGGCGGGTACCCTTATGCTGGGAGCCGAGGGCATCAAGAACGCTATCAGCACATTCGAAGATGCCCGCAAGGTTGATCTCCAGAACGAACGGCTGCCTCCCAGCCACGAGGAAGTCCAGCGGGCCAACGAGGAGGAGCGCGCGCAGGCGCTGGAGAGGGCAACACGAGAGGCGGACAATGACAAAAAGCTTCAGTCTCTCTCGAGGAGACTTTCAACGTGAGTGTGCTATTGACCGAGTTCTGGCAAGCGCGAGGGTTACTGACTGACGCGCTACACAGTGATCGCGATACCCGCAGGAGATAATCTCCACGCTCGCACCGTATCCTCCAAGATCGGACGCCAGAGGCAGGTGGAGGCCCAATGCACCTTTAGGCAGGGATGGGAAGCAATCATAAAGTCGGGAATGCCGTCCCGCCTGGCGATTGGCAGGCCACATGGTCGACGTGTATGGGACAACGGCTACAACAGGGTCAAAACACCGGTGCAGCACATTCATGCGTCGGAACGAGCAAGCGTTTTCACATTCTTGTCGGCAACACGTATAGCCCCAGGCTCGTGATGCCTCATTCCCCCCTCTCTCACAAGTTTTCTGCCGGTTCGAAAGGGTCGGCCATGATTTCGTGGCACCACTGTATACAGCTGTACAGGCCAAACAAGAGTCTAGACACAGCGAGGCGAAAGGAAGAGGCTGCTTCAAAACAATCCACGGGAAGGGGGGTTAGGAAGGGGTGGGCTTGGTACGTGCGTGTGTGCGTGTGTGTGCATGTGTGTACCTCTCACCTCGACACATGATGAACATTTACTTCTCTGTTTTCTCGGGCCTCTTGAAAACCCCGTGTGTCAATGGTGAAATGTGTACTCAGATTTGTGCTGAAACCCGTGAGAGCCCTTGGGCCAACACATACCGAGTTTTGCCTGCTTAGAGCTCCCTCTCGTACCCGGTCAGTCTTTCCATTTGGTTGTCCCTCTCAGCCACTTGAGCGATAGAGGATTTTCTCGTGACATAACTCTGCCATTGCTTTCGCCTTGCTTGTCAGTCTGGGTCATGATACACCGTGACGCAGGAGTCACACCAGCTACGTGATCGTTAGGACTTTTTTTTTTTTTTTAAAGATACCTAGCTATATATACATGCTCAATTACCATGGGAGGATACGAGACAGGCGTGGACACTCATCGCATCACCTTGTCTTCGCGTCCAGATCCCCAGCAAGATGCACACAATTCCTCGCAAACAACACAAACCCTCCCCCCTTTCCCTTCGCCCCGTTCCCACCCCACGAAAACCCCCTTAGAAGATAGCCAAGATATTAGGCGGGCTCGCGACACCGCCGGGGACATTGCACGGCTCGCTGGTGACGAAGAAGCTCCACCGCCCTTCCCTGGCACACGTCTCGGCCAGCCCCTCGAGCCAGAACAGCTCGCCGATGGGGCAGCCGTACCCGGCGAGGAGTACCTCGTGCAGGGCCCAGTCCTCGCGGCTCGGCCAGGCCTCGAAGGACGGCTGGTCGCCCGCCACGGCGGAGAAGTTGTCCCACACCCAGCGGACCATCTCCTCGGACTGCTCCACGCCGCCGAAGCGGTGCGGGAGCTGGGCCTGGAGCGCCCGCAGCTGGGGCTCGGGGAGTTGGGCGTGCTGGGCGTGCCAGCCTGTGGGAGGGGAATGCTTCGTCAGTATAATGTGTAGCTTTTCGCGTTTTGCGTATGTGTGGCCGGTTGTGGAAGGGAAGTGTCCTACCAGTGCGCGTGAACAGGATGTCGCCGAACTTGACCTCTGTCCCCTGGGATGCCAGGCAGGCCTTGATGTCCTTGAGTGGGATAGATGATGTCTCGAAGCAGTTGAACTCCTTCAGGGCCGGGTCGTCCTGCTTCTGCCGCCAGCTGTACAGGTCAACCAGGATCCCACGCCCCACGATTCCTTGCTCGGCGAAGGCTGTATGCATGGTGAAAGCACCCCGTCAGTCGTCACACAAAAACCTCCCAGTACCGCGAGAATTTTAGTTCCTCAATCTCCAAACTCACCATGGATCCCATTCACAGTCGTCTTCTTGCCGTCGGCGTCCTTCCCGTGGATGTCCTCGAGCGTGACGCCGTTGTAGAACCTCTTCTCCTTCTGGTATCCAAAGTGGCGGAAGCCGTCCCACTGGCTCGAGACCTGCGTGTTGAAGGTCCAGACATCGTCGTTGACGATGCGCGGCGGCTTCTGGAAGAGCTCCTGGTGGAACAGCTTGCGCTGGAAGAAGCCCGACTCGCCCTGTGCGTCGAGGGGCCAGTTGAGCGAGACGCGGGCCCCCTTCCTGATCTCGCCCCGCGCCGCCGCCGCGACCCGCTCGTCCGTCAGGCGGTTCAGCGTCCCCAGCTCGTCCTTGTCGCCGTACAGACCCCAGGCCGAGTGGTGCGGGTCGCCCTCCCTCAGGGGCAGGTCGTCGAAGCTGGGGATCCCGTTCTCGTTCAGCTTGGGCGGCATCTTCAGGCTGTTGCTTATTGCTCTGAGTCTCTCGGCCATTGGACGGGGACTTATGAATCCATTCAGGAAGGAATATGAATTTGGATTTCTGGAAACTAGTTCACTACATCATCAGACCACAACTCTAGGTACATAAATAAGACCGGGGCGGGGAAGCAGGCCCGACTCCAAACGGCCGGACAAGTGTGCCCGGGAATGGCAGCTCCGACATCGTCCCGCACCATCAACGGAGGTGGTCAACGGCGTGGTTCGGCACCTCGGCCACCTTTAACACGAAGGCGGCGACTTGACGTCTCAAGAGTGGATCCAGACGTTATCAGACGATGGTTATCTCCAGGGAATGTTGACACTGCATCAGGGTATAACCCCAATCTTATTGTTTGGGGGGGTATGGGGGGTTGATTGTATCAGTCTCTTAGACGTCCCATACTCCGTACATGACCAGAACTCTCAGGCATTTTCCCGGATCTCACGATCGGTATCTTCAGGTGCTGTCAACGCAAGAAAATACGGACCATTGCTTGTGTGTCTTATGATGCTGTCCAATTGAACCCACCCAAGTGTGTCTGCTGAGACGACAAGGCTGGGCTGGTGAAGCGAACTCACTCTCACCAATGCCTCGCATCACCCCAGGTGCGATACGCCAAGCCTACAACATCTCACCTCACGCAGCCACGCTCCTGCCAACCTGTCGAGACCTCCCCTCGACCCTCAACGAGCTGCGATGGATCCGTGAGCACGTCGAGGACCTCCAGCGCGGGCGGCCGCCCTCACCCTTCACCACAGAGGCTCAGGTCGCCTGGCTGTGCCACCGACGCGGGAAGGGCGAGCCCCTGCAATACGTCCTGGGCAGCCAGCCCTTTGGCAACTTGGACCTGAAGTGCCGTCCCGGCGTCTTGATCCCAAGGTACCTTCACCTCCTATGGCTGATGATCTCACCCATTGCCTGTCCCTGGAACAAGTCCCGGCTCAGAACGCTAACCACGAGCGAGTTCGCCCTGAACGGAAAAAAGGCCCGAACCTGAAGCATACACAACCCACCTGGCCAGCCTCATCAAGCGAGGGTCTCTCCTGGGCGGCGGGGACAACAAGCCCCCGCCGGCCCTCCGCGTCCTGGACCTGTGCACGGGGACGGGCTGCATCGCCCTGCTCCTCTACTCGCTCCTCCGCCACGCCGTCACAGGGGCCAGCAGCAGCAGCAGCAGCAGCAGCAGCAGGCTACACGTCACGGGCGTAGACATCTCCGCGCAAGCCGTGCGCCTCGCCCGCGAGAACCTCGCCCACAACATCGCCAGGGGCCTGGTCCCCAAGCCCAGGGCCCCGGGCCAGTCGGTCCGCTTCGTCCGGGGCGACATCTTCTCCGACACCCTGCTCGCGGCGGCCGAGGCGGACGGGGCAAACGAGGGGGCAGGAGGCCAACCCCAGGGCTGGGATGTCATGGTCTGTAACCCGCCGTATGTCTCGCGGTGGGCCTTTTCCCACCAGACCGCGCGGAGCGTCCGCAACTACGAGCCGAGGATCGCGCAGGTGCCGGCCGTGGCGTACGGCGACAGCGGCGCCGTGAGGCCCGAGGACGTGTTTTACGCCCGGCTGCTCGATATTGCTGCGCGGCTGGGGCCTAAGGTCATGCTGTTTGAGGTCGGGGACCTGGGGCAGGCCATGCGCGTCGCGGAGATGGCTCTGCGTCATGGGGAGCTTGCGAGGTTGGGCTCTGCCGTGAGCGTCGAGGTTTGGAGGGACTGGCCGGACGCCGCGCCAGAGGAGAATGAGGAGGTATCTGCAAAAGTCTCGGACGGGAGCAGAGAAGTGCATATTAAAGGGAGCGGCCACGGCCGGTCAGTATTTATACAGTGCAGCTGAAAGTCTGCGGTTTTCCTACCGCCTGGACTCTGTCCCCTTTCCTTGTTCCCTGGTAGAGTGAATGTTCTATGAATGCGCCTGGGTATCATCCTCCATCTACAGCACAAAATTCACAACCCTGCCGTTCTTGACGACAATGATCTTCTTGGCCGCGCGAAGGTCCTCCACGGCCGGGAGCTTCTTGCCCCCGGCCTTTTGCAGGATTTCATCAACAACCAACGCTTCCACCTCATCCCGACCCATGCCTTCTGGTGGCACGGGGATTTCCAAGACGTCCCTCACCTTCCCGTTGATCTGCACCGCACAAGACTGTTCCCTGGGTTTCATGAGCGACAGGGTCCCGTCCGGCACAGGGAATTGAACCGGGCCAGAAAAGAGTGGCTCCTTCATCCCGAGACCCTCCCAGCACTCCGAGGCAATTGCTGGCGCGACAGGAGCTAGCATTCTGACGAGTGTCGAGACTCCAGCAGCACGGATTACCTCGGTGGCGCTCGACTGAGACATGAGTGTGTTGGAGAGTATCATCAGGTCGGATATGACAGTGTTGAGGGAGTACACCTCATGGTACGATTTCGTGACCGAAGTTATCGTATTCTGTACGTCCCGCCAGACGCCAGTGTCAATGTCCCATTGTGTGAGCTCAGAACCTTTCATGTTGTGCACTCTCGACGCACAGGATTTGATGTGCTCGGTCGCCTCTTTGCTCATGGTGTCTTTGGGCGTGGGCGTGGCCTTCGCCAAGTCATGTACTCGACCAAGCCAGCGTGTGACTCCAGAGATCTTGTCCTCGTCCCAGTTGACCACATCGTTGACGGGTGCTTGGAATAGCATATGTGCTCTGGTGGCATCGGCCCCATATCTTGCAATGAATTCCGTGGGGTCTACCCCGTTGAACTTGGACTTCGACATCTTCTCGTAGCTAATAACTGCCGGGTCTCCAGTAGCAGTCACCCTCGGATTGGATGGGTCCTTCAGGTCGACCTCGTCAGGCTTAAGGAATCGACCATTCGACGGTTCGATGAACGTCTTTCCGTGTACCATTCCCTGTGTGATGAGGCGGGTAAACGGCTCATGGACAGTGCCTGATGGCTCTGCAGGGCTGAGAGAGGAGCCCATCAGGAACTTGTAGATGAATCGCGCGTAGAGAAGATGCAAAATGGCATGCTCTATACCGCCCACGTAAAGATCCACAGGGAGAAGCGACGCCTTCTCCTTTGAGAATGGTGCGTCCTTGTTCTTTGAATCAATGAAGCGCATGTAGTACCAACTCGAGTCAACGAACGTGTCCATAGTGTCAGTGTCTCTCTTCGCAGAGCCCCCACATGAAGGGCAGGAAGTGTTCACCCAGTCAGCTGCCGATTCAAGTGGGTTTCCTGGTTTGCCCTCCGCCCAGTGGTGATCAACCTCGGGCAACTTGACTGGGAGCTGCTCAGCAGGAACGGGTACCGCACCACACGAGTCGCAATGTATGATCGGAATGGGGGTTCCCCAGTATCTCTGACGACTGACGAGCCAGTCTCGGAGTCTCCATTTCTCGACAGGTTTTGCTATCTCGGCACCCTCGAGGATCTTGAGCAGCATTTGGCCACCTTCTTGTGATGATTTGCCCCGGAACGGCCCACTTTGGGCCGTCATCACGCCGTGCTCCAAGAAGGGCTCATTGGACATCGCTGTCGTACTCTCATCATCGGATGCTGCGAGCACGATTCGAACAGGTTGGTCATAATGATGCTCCTTCCAGAAAGCATTATCCCGGAGGTCATGGCCTGGCACGCCCATGACCGCGCCCTCGCCGTAGTCACCGAGGACGTATGGCGCGACGTACACCGGCAGAGACTCCTTTGCGGGGTCCGGTGTGTGCTCGTGGTATGCAAGAGGGTTGATTGCCCTTATATTGGGCAGCATGTAGCCGACTTTGGAGTCGGGTGGGATGCCGGGCAGAGTATCCAGAAAAGCCTGTAGCTCAGGGTCGGTCTCTGAAAGACGAGTTACAAGAGGATGACTTGCAGCCAATGCCAAGTACTGTACCCCGAACAAGGTATCAGGTCTCGTGGTGTATACTTCGATGGAAGCATGGGTGTCATTGCTGTGGGCCATGATGGGAAACTTGATCATTGCACCCTGCGACTTGCCCAGCCAGTTCTTTTGCATGGCAACGACCCGCTCGGGCCAGGATTCGTCTTTCGCAAGCACCTCAAGATGTTGCAGAAGCTCCTCGCGAAACTCTGAGATTTTGAAAAACCACTGCTTCAGACGGCGCTTCTCGACCTTGGCACCAGACCTCCAGGAGCAGCCATTAGCGTCCACCTGTTCGTTTGCCAGCACGGTCTGGTCGACAGGATCATAGTTGACCTCGGCTTCGGCCTGATATGCTAGACCTTTCTCGTGGAGCATGAGGAAGATACGCTGGGTGTGCTCGTAGAACTCGGGGTCGCATGTGGAGATTTCCTGTGGGAACGCTGGCGTCAGTTACAAGTATAGAGGATTGACAACAAGGGAAAAACGTACACGCTCCCAGTCCCAGCTGCCGTTCATGCACTGCAGCTGCTCCTTCATCTTGGCTATATTGCCCTTGGTCCATGTCGCCGGGTTGATGCCTCGCTGGAGGGCGGCGTTCTCTGCGGGGAGACCAAAGGAATCCCAGCCCATGGGCAGGATGGCCTTGTTGCCCTGGAGGGTATGGAACCGGGCGAGGACATCGGCGATTGTGTAGACCCTGAGATGGCCGATGTGCAGGTGCCCCGAAGGGTACGGGAACATTGGCAGGATGTATTTGCTATCTTTGTGCGGCTCGTCCTGGCTGCTGGGTGGCAGCTTGGCCTTGAGGCGATCCCATTCCGCTCGCCACTTCCTGTCAAGGGCTGGAAGGTCGAGCTTCTGCGACGCTGTCGAGGCGGCGCGCCATGACGGCACGGCGTGGCGAGTGCAGGATACTCTGCTGCCCAAAAGAGAGGGTGTAATGCCCAGGATGGGCAATTGTCGGCCTATGGCCCTTGCGTGTGTCGACAGCATGGTGGAGGCATTCTTTGGGTATTGCAGGTTGAAGCTAGGTGCTCCGTTTGCGCGGCAGGGGAGAGTGGTGTTTGTTTAGTCCATGCCGTCAGATGTCTTGCTGGACCAGGACCTCAGTTACAAAAAATATTCGAGCTCCAAGCTATGGGATCAGGTACCTCGTGGCGAGGTATTTCAGGGTCCTGTCATAGCCCCGAGGACGATCAGATGGTGATCTTACGGCGAGCGCCATATGCGACAATTGCGCTATCTCACTTGATCGATTGGTATGAAGCGCAATAGAGGCCACTTGCTGTTCATGCATATGTGTACAACAATATCCAACGCCTTCTGGTGAGGTTTTGACCAAGCCTGCTCAATTCGCATCAACAGCCGAGGTACCGCGCAGCTGAGTACCTCGTGTGCCAGGGTCATTAAACGCTCCCTACCAGCCCCTACGGAGTGCATACCACGGCATACGTCGTAACTCAGGAGCTGCCGAAACGTTCCTGGCCGGGCACGGGCCCTACCGTGGGGGTGTCTGGACCACTCAACTCGTCGCCTTGGCTTTTTCGGCTGTCCTAGTGCTGCAGGATCGGGGCACGTTGCGCCCCCCAGGGGCCCCAGACAGGCCAGACCAGAGCCAGACAGCCTCGGTGGCTCTTGGCCTTCGATGCTTGTTTGCCAACCCGGCACTGCCTGCCGTCCTGTCAGTCTCCTTTCCGCAACCGTCACCTGTCTCACAACTCCCGATTCCGAACTGGAAGTCCTCGATTCCTGCGTACCGTACACCCAGCAGACTCACCCGGCCCTTTTTGGAACCGACTAGGCTTTGGCATCTCTTAACGTTGCTTCTTTGTGCTCAAACAACCTCTCCTGCTACACCATCCTGGCCTCCTTCGAACACGTGCGGCCCGCAACCTCGTGAACGCGCACGCCGACCGCAAACTCGGAAGACGACTGGCCAGGCCAGGCCACGCCCCAGCAAGAGCGCGAAGGCGACGACGAATTCCCGACGACCACCTTTTGTTCCGAACATGTTTGGTATAGCTGGGATATTCGAGTAGCGGAAGAATTGGACCTGGTGGACCACGATACACACCCAACCAGCCGGGTGCGCTCGGCTCGCCATCCCCCTCCCATCCTAAACGATGGCGCCCTTGTACTCCTCGAACCTCCAAGGGCATACGCGCGACTCGCTGGAACTCGCGTCGCTCGCGAGTTCTGACCAGCTCGACACGGCAGAGACCGACTCGCGACCCAGCATATCCTCGTCGCGGAAGCTGTCCCTCGAGCAGGATGACCCCTTGGACGCGGACAACCCGGCCGCCAACGGCCGGCCCATGGGCCACGGGCGCACATTCTCCGTGTCCTCGGGCTTCGACTTCACGGCAAATCTCTTCCCGCTGTCCTCGACCGCCGGCGCTGGCTACACCCCCATCGGCGCCCCGGCCGCGCCGGCGCAGAATGGCGGTCTAGGCGGAGGGTCTCTCGAGAAGCACAAGACCCTGACATATCTCAATGGGCTGTCCTTGATCGTTGGCCTGATTATTGGGTCTGGCATTTTCTCGTCGCCGAGCCAGGTCAATGCAAATGTCGGCTCGCCGGGCGCCGCGCTCATTGTCTGGGTAATAGCCGGGATACTTGCCTGGACCGGCGCGGCCAGTTACGCAGAGTTGGGAGGCGCCATACCCCTGAATGGAGGGTCGCAGGTGTATCTGGCAAAGATATTTGGCGAGATATTCGGGTTTCTGTTCATGTGGTCGGCCGTGCTGGTGCTGAAGCCCGGCAGCTCGGCCATCATCTCCATCATCATGGGGGAATACGTTGTCCGCGCTGCGATTGGCGCAGAAGCAGAGCACATCAACCCCTGGATCAACAAGTCTGTGGGCTTGGCTGGGCTTTTCCTCGTGACATTTTTGAACTGCGTCTCGACCAAGCTCGGGACGAGGGTGAATGACTTGCTCATGTTCATGAAGTTTATTGCATTGCTAGGCGTTACAATTACGGGGGTCGTTGTCGCAGCTACTGGGTATTCTTACTCGGGGAAGCCAAACCTGGACTGGAAGAACCACGAGTGGTTTGAGGGAACCAAGACCGAGACCTCGGCGTGGGCGGTGGCCCTGTACGCTGGTCTCTGGGCCTACGACGGCTGGGATAACGTGAGTGCTCCCGACTGATCGACCAAGTCGTCCCGCATCCCGCACGCTGACACTGTCTCAGACCAATTACGTTGTGGGAGAGTTCCGCAACCCCAGCAGGGACCTGCCACGGGTGATCCACACGGCCATGCCCCTGGTCATCCTCTCGTACGTGCTGGCCAACATCTCGTACTTCCTGGTGCTGCCCCTGGCGGCGACCAACTCGTCCAACACCATCGCGGTCCTCTTCGGCTCCAAGGTGTTCGGCCCGATCGGTTCGCTCTTCCTGGCCCTGATCGTCAGCGCGTCGTGCTTCGGGGCGCTCAACAGCTCGACCTTCACGAGCAGCCGCCTCGTCTACGCGGCGGGCAAGGAGGGCTACATCCCCGCCTTCTTCGGGCGCATCGGCGCGGGTTCGAGCGCGCCCGAGAACCAGCACGTGTCGACGGTGCGCACGCGCAGCTGGCTGTCGGGCGGGCTGGCGCGGCTCGTCGGCGACGAGGACAAGGGCCTCTTCTTCACGCCCATCAACGCGCTCGCCCTCAACTGCGCCCTGACGACGGCCTACGTCGTCGTCGGCGAGTTCAACACCCTGCTGACCTTCTACGGCGTCGCGGGCTACTCCTTCTACTTCCTGACCGTCCTCGCCCTCATCGTCCTGCGCGTCCGCGAGCCCGCCCTCGAGCGCCCCTACCGCACCTGGATCACCACCCCCATCATCTTCTGCTGCGTCAGCCTGTTCCTGCTCAGCCGCGCCGTCTTCGCAGAGCCCCTTCAGACCCTCCTCGTCATCGCCTTCGTCTCCGCGGGCGTCCCCGTCTACCTCCTGCGCGTCAGGGCGAGCGCCCCGGCCAAGCGGCCGCGCGACTACGACGAGGACGAGTCCGGGCCGTGGTGGAAGTTCTGGAGGCGATGGCGGAGCTGAGAAAGAAAGAAAAAGAGGACGCTTCTTTCTCGTACTGAAGCTGTGATGTTTTCGGCAGGCGAAGTGTGCATATAGAGATATGGATTCCCCTAGGCCCGCCGGGGCTCGAGAGCAGCATCAGAGAAGGCATGAGGAAATATGATGTATGTAATATTCTGGCACTATAATAAAGACGAGCCGATGTTTAATGCCGCTTCTTTCATGAGATCTTGAGTCGACAGTGAAATGCTTCCGCAGGATGGCTCAGTTTCGTCTGTTGGGTTTGCATGTTTCCCTCAACCTAAGATCCCCTGATCTGATATTACTTGGTCACATCGTTGTCACCGAAGCACCACTACGAGAATAGTCTGACACCATTTTGATAGACAGAAATAGTCACTCACCGACGCTGACCGAACACACCTGCTGTGTCGGTGAGCCGCCGGTGATCTACTCACCGAATCCTTTACATTTGAAACACCAAGGAAGGCTGTTGCCTGCCTTCTTTCCGTGTTCCATGCGTCTTTCACCGTTGCGCATGACTGCAGGCTGTTTGTTGGTTTACGTGACAACGCCCAAGGGGCTGGCGACTGCGTCCGCAGTCGGCACTCCCACACACTTCCTAATTTCTTGATAGCATCCACCACGTAGCACTACGGTTATTCGCATGTTTATTTGTTTGTTCATTTGTTCATTCATATAGCTTCAAGCTATGAGGTATGGGAATCATGGAAACGTCCTGCACATATAGACAAACATCCTCCCCCCTAGACTGCCGTCCAATTTATGGCTTATTCGATTATCACTGGCAGCTCAACACATCACCTCACTTATTTCTTGGCGCGCTGGCCGTACTGTGGAGATGATTAGCGATCAGTGTATCAAAGGTGGGAAGGTGCGGAAGCTTACAGCCTTGGTGGCGTAGTCGCCGTTGGTCACGATGAGATCCTCGGGCCGGTAGTCGAACTTGCCGGTCAGGTAGGACTCCAGGATGGCCTTTGTGCCGTCGGCGTAACGCTTCTGGGCATCGAGGGAGGTACCGGACATGTGAGGAACCATGGCGTTGCCGCCGCCGAAGGGGTTCTTGGCGTAGCGCAGGGGGTGGTCCTTGGGCGCGGGCTGGGGGAACCAGACGTCACCACCGTATCCACGGAGCTGGCCGGACTTGAGGGCATCGGCGACGTCCTCCTTGACGACGATGGCTCCACGGGCGGTGTTGACGAGCCATGAGCCAGGCTTCATCTTGCTGATGAGGTCCTTGTTGAACAGGCCACGGGTCTTCTCGTGCAGTGGGCAGTTGATGGTGACAACGTCACACTGTGCCAGCATCTCCTCGAGGTTCTCGACGCGGCGGCAGCCGATCTCCTTCTCCGTCTCGGCGCTCAGGGGCTGGTAGTCGTAGTAGAGCAGCTCCTTGCAGTCGAATGGCTTGAGGCGGCGCAGCACACGCTCACCAATACGGCCAACAGCAACGGTGCCGACAACCTTGCCCTCGAGGTCGAACTCGTTCTTGGCGGCCTCTGCGACATCCCAGTCTCCACGCTCGATCTGCTCGTGGGCGGGAACGAAGTTGCGGACGAGAAGCAGGATGGTCATGACAACATGCTCGGCGACGGAGACAACGTTGGAGCCGGTGACCTCAGCAACAGTGACACCACCGTTGGTGGTGTTGGCAGCGTTCAGGTCAACATGGTCGGAGCCGATACCAGCGGTGACGGCGAGCTTCAGGTTCTTCGCCTTAGCGAGACGCTCGGCGGTCAGGTAGCCAGGGTGGAAGCTATGAGTTGGTATTAGTGCTGAGTCCTTCACAAGCCTAACTAGGATAGATGACTGAGGGCTGGAGAGCCCAGGGCTGAGCCGTGTTGAAAAGTTGAAAACTGAGGGGTACTCACGGAGTGGTGATGATGATCTCAGCGTCGACAAGCTCCTTGTCGAAGGTTGAGTTCTCACCCTCCTTGTCAGAGGTGGTGATCAGAGTGTGACCTTGGTCCTCGAGCCACTTCCGGATTCCGAGCTCGTTCTGGGTGGTGCCAAGCAGACCGGGGACCTGGAAACGGGGGATTTCTTGTTAGCGATCTGCACCTATTTTCCCCAGCCCGCGCCGAGACGCGGCAGCCGCTTCCCCAATCGAGCACCCCGCACTTCCCCAATTATGGCAGTGTGTCTTGTGTGTGCTGTAGCTCTTTCTCTAGCTGCCCGATGCAATGGACGCAGACGTATGGGATCGACCCGCTCGTCCATGCGACAGACGTCCACCGCACCCAGCGCACCACTGGGCCAGAAACAGCAGGGTTGCTCGGGGCATCGAGAATCGGATCGAGCGTCCGAAAGATCGTCCAAACACCCCCTCCAGCCCCCTGCTCTCTCCCATATGAACGCTACCCCGCAATCCTGTAACCAATCTACCGGGCCACAGGACGGCTGGCTGGCTGTCTTTCGTGGTGCGCACCATTGCGTAGCAACGCATAGCACAGCACCCACCGTCTAGCGCAGCCTGGGAATCTGCGTAATGAGAGAAGAGAGGTCGGAGTCTCCCTGAGGAGAGCAATTCGCTGCGTGTTCGCACGGGCTCGTAGGTACGAGGGGAGCTGCTGTCGGTCGACGGCGCATTGGGGAATTTTGGGTTAAACACAGAAACATTGGGTGGTCTTACCTCCTCGGCGTGCTTGCCACCATCGTACAGGACCATAAGCACCTTGACCTTTTCACGGGGAAAACCTGTCAGCGACCGAATCGACATGGTTGGTCCCAGCTTGCTCCGGCATATTGAGCCTGGCAGTGCTGACGAGTTTGCGGCAGCCTGTCGTGATGTCACGCCCACAGATCGAGAGGAAGAGCTCCTCAAGCTGGAGACGGCAGAGGCGGAAGCTAGAGAGCTCAGGCCTCGGCTGCGCGAAGCAATGGGACCAAGACAGCGGGCTAAGGGACGAGATGCAGAAGTAAGTACCATTTTGGCGGTTTATGAGGCTCAATTGATATGAGAGAGAAGTGGTAGAGAGGAAATTGGGCTGGTTAGGCTGGCGTAAGGTGTCGACACAAGTGAGTCTTGGCCGGGCGAGCTGGTCTTATAGTCTTTTGGGGGACTGCTCGTGTCTGGGTAGGCGCGAGAGGGAAGCTCGGAGCTGGGTCGGGATAGCTAACGATCAGGCCAGACAAGGCAGTGACAAGGTTAAGTCAGAGATATGATCTGATTACGACACAATGATCTCCGAAGTTGGCTTGGGAAGGAGCAGGGCCGGGTATTTATGTGTCCCAGTCTAGGTCCGACGTAAGGGGAGAGAGGAAGGAGGAGGCAGGATGGCCAGCCCATTCTCCCATTCTTCGCGCGCCAGCCCACTCGTCGACTGGAAGCTCAGCTCAGTTCCACGCCTCCTCTCACTCGTCCTCCTTACACGACACGTTCTCGTGTGTAAGAGATAATCCGACGGCCCTCCCAAGGTTGGCTGCATGAGCTTGGGAGAGGGCCATCTGACCCAGATCCCTGCGCAGGAGCTGGGCCCAGGTTGTGTTGCTGGGTACACGATACCACCGAGGCACCCTGATGGATGGGTGGCGGGAGCTGGTCTGGAGCTTGATAGCATGGCAGCATGGCGGGTGGTTGAGGTAGTGGTGACATCAAACGCCGATATTAACGCGCGTGGGTGTGCCTGGATTTCCCAGTGCCATGTCCCAATGCCATAACAAGCCGTAGGGGCGGGGCCTCGCTCCACTCGAGCTCTGTCTGGTGGATCTACCGCGCACCCGGCCCATGTCTCTATCACTCTGTGCCCATGGTTACGATGTGCGTCGCTGTCTGTGATGCCCAGCTCGACCAGCTCCTCTTCTCTTGAACCACCGCCCGCACCGCCTGGCTGCAATGCATGTCTCTGTTCAGCCGGAGCAATGGGGTGCTGGCACGATACAAGGCCAAGCCAGCCTCGGTCTCAATGGTGCAACAGCCCGAACGGAGGGTGCCTATGAATGGCCCATCACCGGCGACAGTCGCCGACCCCGCATGGTGCTGCCCTCGTCTGAGCCGTTCTCGCCAGTTTGGTGGTTTCAACCGTGTAGTACTACTGGTCACCGGTTGCGGCTTGTTGCTCGATGAGGAAAGATGTCGGCCCCTCGGGGTCTGCCTGTCTGACACCGCCGGCCTTGTTGGCATGGCGTTTGCGGTCGTTTCTCGGGCATCGCTCGGCTTCCCCCCGCTCCAGCTTTGGCGGAGCTTCACGGACAAGTGGGACGCCAGGACGGGACCAAGACTTGTGGGGTAACCCCCCCCTCTCCAGCCTTCCAGCCCTCCTCTGCGAGTAGCCCTCCAGCTGTCTGGCCCTCCAGCCAGTCAGTCCTCAGCGTAGACCAGGTAGACTAGGCTGCATAGTGCAGTCTGTGGCTAGGCCCATGCAGCAGCAGCAGCCACACTCCTTCGCATTACCACTGTACCGTAGTAGGAAGGCAGGTCTGCATGTAGGACATGCGGGCGTGAACCACGCGTGTGGGCTGTGCTACCGGGCTGCATACAATGCATACATAGTTGAGCGCCTATACAATAATAACATGTACGGAATATAGTAGCAGCAGCAGCAGCAGTCTGCAGTGGTACTGGCTTACCACCTGGGCCCTGCATGGTTTCATCCCATCTGCTAGGGCTGGACTGGGGAGCCAAGCATCCAAAAAGCTTATCCGTCATTTGACACCCGATAAAAGGAGGCTGTCTGACTTGCAAGAGCGCCATCGGCGTGTCATGTCCACGCCGACGGGGAGAATTGACCGCCCGCCCGTGACGCAGAGAGGCAAAGATAAAGGCAGACAGAGACACAGACACAGACACAGACACAGACGCAGGCGCAGGCGCAGAGGTGGGAACAGAAGAAGTAACAGAGGCGGGACAGAGGTGGAAGGAGGAAGAGGCAGAAACCCGCCTAACGTGAAGAGGTCGCGCTCTGCCGTCAGTGGTGGTGTTAGCAGGGCAGCAGAGACAGGAAGTGGAACGAGAGAATGTTTACTTGCAACCACCTAGTCTAGCTACTAGGTAGGTAATACCGTATCTACATTGCGCCAGAAGCACCAGCCCCCAACACCTCCCCCATGGTTATCTCCATCTCCTCCTCCGTCTCAGCCTCCTCAACTCCCCCTCCTACTGGGACGAGAAGCCAAAAACCTTTGCAATCCCGCCCCACGGCCTCGCCTGCCTGCCCTTTCTCCTAGCCTTGACCAGCAAGAAGCGAGGGATCACGCCCTCTACCCAGTCCGGGTGCTTCCTCCCGGCCTGGTTGGTCGCGCCCCACTCGTCCATCTTCTCGACCTCGAACCCGGCCTCGCGCATCGCCTCGAAGTACGACGTCAGCGTGCGGTGCTGCTTGATCACCCCGTCCACGATCCAGTCCACCGACCGCACGCCCTCGGCGAAGTAGCTGTCCACCGTCCACTGGTCCACCTCGCCGTCGTTGTTGGGCGCCGTTCCCCCGGTCTTGTTGCCCGTCGGCGTCGAGATGAACTTGGGGCACGTGGGTGCCGTCAGGAACGGGTGCTCGATCGAGTACACAAACACGCCGCCCGGCACGAGCGACGAGTGCACCTGGTGCATCAGCCCGCCGAGGTTCTTGACGTAGTGCAGGGCCAGCCCGCAAAACACCAGGTCATACGTCTCGCCAGCCAGCTGTAGCGTCTCCAGGTCGACGCGCGTGAACCTGATGAGGCCGTCCTCGATGTCCTCGACGCCCCTCCTGCCGCCGACGACGCCGTACGCGCCGAGGCCCGACGCGGACGAGGTTGTCGATGTGGTCTTGGGCCCCTTGGTCAGGCCCTCGGCCTTGCTGAGCATGTTGATGCTGATGTCGCAGGCGTCGACCGACTTTGCGCCGCGCGACACGCACCACCGTGCGAACCAGCCCTCGCCGCACGCGAGGTCCAGCACCCTCTTGCCGTTGAGGTCATGAGGTAGCATCTGCAGGAGCTCGGGCCATTCTGAAGCTCCTTTCTCTCCTTCCTTAGCGCGAGGGTACTCGGAGTAAAGTTCGAAAAAAACAGGGTTGTCGTAGATATTCTGAGGTGCCATTGTTTAGGTTGTGTTTATAGGTGGGTGGTTGTAGGTGAGCGGTAACGCAGTCTTTCTATTTCTATTGCAACAAAGAAGATCAAAGAGGGTCGTAATGTGTTGATCTGACCATAGGTTCTAGGGATCTGATGATGGTATGGTACGATGGTCTTTTCTCAGGTTTCGACTGACATGCAATTATAGGCAAACGGACAGGCGTGCCGATCAACGAGCCACGACCCTCGTTTTTATAACTGACGGCGCTGACTTTTTTTTTGCGGCCCCCATCTTGGGACGTGACTGTTGTTCTTCCCTCATCCATTTAACTGACTACTCGTCTAGCCTCAGATTTGGTGCCTCGCTCTTTCCGTGCTTCACGGCTTGATGAGGATGGTACACACGACTCGCTACATTTCTGTACGACTTCCTGGGACCCTGCTGCGGCTGCGCATCTTGGATGACAGCCGACGAGCTCGTCTGTGGCGTCTTGGACCTTGGGCGGGTCACCCCCAGGGGACACTAGGAAGGCTGCTGCAAGCGGGTACAATATCACGGGAGGGCGAAACTACTCTGGCCCCTCGAGTCCATTCGTGACCTGACCTCGCAGCTACGAGCAAAGTACCGGCGTTTCAACGTCACACGAGTCCGACACGTCGTAGCCCGCCCATGGAAGCATCCAACCGGGGAGCGTCATCCACCGTCCGACCTTCTTGAGTGCCCTGCGCCTTCCCAAGCTGTGCCCGCAAAGGGCGGGGAGGATGGACCTTTGACGTCCAACTAGCCTCGGTACATGAAGGGCTAGCGGTACGACGAGATACAGTAACAGGGCGGAACGGGCGACAGCTCGTGGCTCGGGTCGGTCAGGATGGCACAGGTCTCACCTCACCAGACTTAGACCCCTTCCGGACGCGATCTAATCCTGCAGGGCTGCTGGATCTGAGTTGCTGTTGCCTCAGAGCTGCGGCCCAGCGGAATCTGTGCCTGGCCGTCTGACCCAAGACACGCTGGGTTGATTATGTCCGCTGAGAAAGCTTACATACTTGCATCCTTTGGGTCCACAAGACGAGGACGGCCACCCATACACGAGACACAACCGAGCGAGGCGCAATATTGTCAAGACCGCCCGCGGCGACTCCTGCACCACCACCACAAGGAAGACGAGCCGGGGAAATGTGGGAGCAGAGCCGTAGAAGTAGGAGCCGACAAGGCACGCCTGCGCCGTGTGGCGTGATCTTGATGGCATAACGTTAACGTTTGGACGTTCTGACCGTTGGTGGCTTGGCCTTTGACAGCACTTGCCTGTCCGCGGCTTGGCACAAGTAGAAACAAAAAGTGACCATAGCTGTCCTTTTCAACACCAGCCCGCGCACTCGAGCGGGCCCTCAAGGTCGAAGAAGTAGCCCACGAGGCCCCTTGCCCATCTCGGGTGTTGGGTTGGGTGCTGGGGAGAGAGCGGGGCTGCCGCGATACAAAGGAGACGACGCCTCGGCGCTCGTGTGTGCCCCCAAGAAGGGCTGTTTTACCAAAAATTCCAACCTCGCCAATATCCCGTCCTGTGCATCAGCCCTCAGCTCGGCCTTTTTTTGATTACCAGGATCTGCGCCCATGACAGGGCCCGGCTCCAGAGTGTCGCTTGTGTGCACGCCCCCGAGCCATCAAGCAAGTCCCGAGAGTTTGACGCATGCTGTTCACGTCCGTAGTCGCTTATTACGAGTGGAACCAGAGCGGGCAGTCAGCCAGTCAGTCGGTCGTTAGTCGGGTCAGTCTAACCACCTCGATGCCATGCGAGAGTCTGCTGGAATCGGCTGTTAGTCTGTCCATCGTCCCGTGTTAACAAGGCTCTCGTTGTTTCGTCTCAAGGCAGTGGAGACACAGGCAAACAGGCCCTGGCCTGCCCAGCCTGGCCATGATGGGAATTGAGAGCTTGAGACCCTCCCACCAACACCGAGCTGTTGCCGCTTTACGGAACAACCCACATAAAATGGGCTAGGGAATGCTGGGTCAATCTTAGGATCGGTATGTTCGTCGACCCCTCGGAGGAGTGGGTCCAGTGAAGCAGAGGTCCGACCTCCCGACATGCCGTAGGTTGTGGGCCTGGGCCCCGTTAGTGTAGAGGCAACGGCAGAGACGGAAGGGATATCGGCGGGCGATCGTCGATGATCCAACGGGTCTCGACCACCACGGCAGGGAAGAAAGAAAGAAAGCAAGAAAGAAAGGGAAAAGACGTCGTCACTCATCATTTTCCATGACCATCGTGCCAGCATCGAGCCCCACAGGGATTGGGATTGGTCCCCGTGTGCATTCGTGGTATTCAACAACGGTGGAACCACGATGCCTGCTTCCACGGGCCTCTGTGCTACTGTAACGTTGACGTCGATGTGTCAAGTTGAACGCGCACGCGTTGTGGGCCGCGCCACGACATCCGCCCAGATCAACCTCGACCCGTCGTGGCCCCAGGTGCAAGCTGTCAGGGGCCGTCTCATCATCGAGACTCCCAGCTAACCCGTTGACGTAAATTGTGCCCCATCCTCTCTGCCAACGGATTCAACAACGGATGCTGCACCACACTCCCGTTCCACCCTGCTGCCTTCCCGGCCGGGCTTCTGCCCCTTCCTGTTCCCGCGCGCCCCCAACAAGAACAAGAACAACAAGAACAACGCGATGCTGCAGCTTTTTACGCATTCGGCCAGGGCGCAGACGTGAGGCAGGGTTGACAGCTACGATGTCTCAGCGGCGGGCAGCCGGATTGGACGGGGCACGGCCCGGAGCTTGCTTTGCGGAAATGACGCCGGTCAAGGCGAGGGCAACAAGGGACGTGAGAAAAGGATCAAAACTTGAGGTGAGGTGAGAAAAGAAAAAAAATTGAAAAAATCTATCGAGTCAAGTCGCACCAAGAGGAAACAAGCCACGCGCAGATCTTTCTGTCAGCCTGTGTGCGACCCCAACATAATGCGAGTGACAGGAACAAGGGTAACACAACCGTTCCCTGCGCCAAGGAGGCTCGCGGCTTACGCGGGGGTTGGTGGTGATGAGGGACTGGCTGACAGGCACAGGAGCAGAGGAGTCACTCGGCGGTCCCTTGGCCTTTCTGGTAACATGGATATGTGCAGCCGGCGTCGCACGAAAAGGATGGGGTCAGTACAGTATGCAGCAGCAGAACGGACGGGAGAAGGGATCGCCGCCCTGCTTCTTCGCTATCAGGACAATAAACACCAGACTACCGCGCCACGGCAAACGGTTACACCTGCCGCAATCCGAAAGAGGGTTTGGAAAAGGAAAAACCATGTCGGCAGGGAGGGAAAATGAGGAAAGGAGTAAGGAGTAAGGGTGCGAGGATGGAGGAAGAGACAACACTACACACCAACGACGAACACCTCGAAGACAAAAATCATGAACACGAGGTCGTCACCGCCGGCCACGACATAGCTGTCTCGGATGTTTCCACCGGGCCTTTGCTCGGCCTCGAGTGACGTTGTAACAGAGGACTGACGATCCAAGAGGACAGGCCAAGACGAGTACCGTAATCCAAGGAACCCACCGCCCTCGACGTCAACAACGTTGACTGCCGCCCGCATCGCCGATTATGGGCGCGGGAGCCGCCTCGGGGGAGGGGAGGAGGGAGGTCTCAGCTGAGGTGAGGTGAGGCTGATACTCTCTCTCCAGTGGCTTGTCACAGAGTGGCAGAGACATTCCTAAGGGGCGGCCATGACAAACCGACTAAAAAAAACCCTCTCTACCCGCGGTCACTCCGGCTGTCTGTCCCAGCCTTTCCCCCTTCTCGCTCTGCTCAACCTTCTCTCGAGATTGAAACAAGATGAGGCAGCGCCAACGATGTTCCAGGTAGAGCACACGAGATTGGCCGACGAATGCGACCTTGTCCAACAGCGGAAGCACAGGGTCGATCATCCTAGGCTTAAGGGCGCACCCTCCCATCCATAAACCCCCGGCCGGCGGAATGGCCTCGCGTCACACACCCCACGTGGCTGCGAACTTGACAGGTCCTTAATCGAGGTTAATCGAGGGGGCTAAACGCCCCCTCGGATTCTGAGTGGTCTTTTGCTCTGTTACAGATATGTTGTCTAATGTAGTGCCATGTACGCTGTGAGCCCCGAGGGGCCATCAGGCCCCCTCTGTCCTCGCTCCTGTCTGGATGCAGGTACGAGATGGAAAAAAAAAAATTGTCAAACAAGAATTCCAACGCCCCCCGAACGCTCCACGAAATGTTTCATCAACGCCGTGCTGAATGCCCTTCTAGTGTGTGCTCCTGAAATCTCCACGCGGCCTGCCAACGACTCGGGTCTTGTCCCAACACGTTTCTGAATCCTGTCTTGTGGCCTTCCACCCCCTCGGCATCCCCTCGCCTAGACCACGGCGCATTCCTCTTGATCCAGGTACCTTTGTGTACTGGCAATGAGTCCCTTGCAATATCTGAGACCCCCGCGCCTAGTTCATCTGACTGTACGGCGGCGGCGGCGGTACTTGCTGCTCAGGCTGAGCCCCGTTGATTGTGACCGGGATCTCTCGCTGACCCCGGCTATCTGACGCCCGAGTCCATGACAGAGTGCGTGACATCATCTTGTTGAAGTATTCCTGGATGAAGGATTCGGTGTAGTAGCTGTGGTTTGCGTCGTGCGGCCCGACGAGGTTGTGGGCCAGCTCGTGCGCAACGACGACAAACCACCAGATCCCGGCTTCAGCCTTGGCTGCCGCCCCCGAAGGACCGGGGGCCTTCATCTTCTCGTAGTGTAGCTGCCTAAAGTACCGAAGGTTGCAGAAGATACTTCCGTTCAGGTTGAAAGCAATACAGGGGCCTTCCTCGTCGAAATGGATCTGCATCGCTGTAGAAGAGACGCCGTACACGTCCGCGACGTCACGCAGGAGCGACTCGAAGGTCGAGATCGCATCCCTATTGGTGGTTAAGAAGCTCATCTGATCCGTCGAGAGTTCCCTAGAGAGGTAAACCTTCATGCCACGCGGCGCCTGTGCAGCAAAGACAATGTTCTGAGCAGGCTTGCTGTCGCAGTATGTTGCTTGTTCCTTGACTTCTTGCGTCTGCGGTGGGTTGAACACGGAGGATGAATCGTGTGGCCGCGTAGATCGGATGGCCTGCAACAAATTGTTCTGCACGACAGCTGGGTTCGTCACTCGGCTACTGTCCCCAGGACCCTGAGTCTGAGGCGCGGGAGGTGCAGGCTTGGCCTCAGGTTCCGGGTTCCTGAGCAGCCTGTCCGACTGCTCCTCCGCCGTCTCGTTCTTGTCCAGCCCAAACTTACGGGTAAAGTTTGAGAAGAAGCCCTTGCTGCGCCGATCCTGTTGACTTGGAGGCGGTGGCGGCAGCTCGGGCGCATCTTCAGGAGAATCAAATGCACCCGGCATCTTGGATGAGGGTTCTGCCGGTGTGCGGGGACGCTGCTTGCTTTCAGCTTCGGCGGCAGCCTTGTTCTGGCGAGCCCAGTCCGCCTCCCTCTCCTTGATTCTCTGCTCCTCAGCCTCCAGAGCCTTGCGCCGCTCCTCTTCCGCCATCCGCGCTTCCTCGGCCTTCGCACGCAAGATCCTGTCAACGTTATACCCACGAGCCCTCAGGTCTAGGAGTCCAAGCTTCAGGAACGGCTCGAAGAAGAAGTATGACTGTTGGTTGTGGCGTGTCAGGATGAGTGAGCAGACGGCCTGGCCCACTTGATACATGTCTGGTTTCCCTTGTTCAGGGGAGATGTACAGCTTCTGTCCTGTGGCGGTTCGCATGGCCATCGCTGACCGTTTCTCCGTGTGCGACTGGGCTTGACCCCGTAATGTGCGCCTGAGTTGCACGCTCTGGACAACTTCAACCGCGAGGTTCTTTTCCAACCATTTAGCGTCATGCTTGATAGTATCCCTTCGGATGTTCCGGTACTCATGCAGAAACAACTTTGTGCGCTCAAGGATGTGTTTCCGCAGCCATTCAGCGCCGTCTTGAGATGGCATTGATCTTCCAACACGCGCGTCCTCCTGGACCAAGCTACTGATTGTAGGAGAGCCCAACGAAAGGTAGAAGGCCTCCAGGGCATCATCTTCGGGAGCCGAAAGCAGGTGCTCCTTGAACAGTCGAAAGCTGTAGAAATCATCCGATATGACAATCTCACCAGGTGCAGCGAGCTGTGCATGGCGCATGGGTTCATTGTACTCATCGTCCTCCAACCCCTTGTTTTTAGAGGATGGAACATCCTTAAAGGCCAACAGCCATTTCTCGGTCTTCATCTTCCTGTAAAGATCTTTGTCTCTCTTAAGGGTCGGCAAGTCGCTTGCAAGCGATCTCAATACATCTAGGTATTTCTCAGACGTCTGGACCGTGGTCCACAGCCGAACAGGCTCGCTGCAAGCAAATGTGGCGATTTCATGCTGCATCGTGTTAGTCTCTGCATTGTGGAAGCGAAATCGTGCGTTATCTCACCTTGGTTGGTTCCAGCTTTGCTCCGCACTTGAGCAAGAATGCATTTGCGGTGCGACCAAAGTCGACAAAATCAAAGATCTCTCCATATGTTGACGACGAGCCAAGATACACACTCTGGGGAGTCACAAGCGTGATGTTCTGAGAGGGGTTCTTCACGGACAATTCATCATGCCGTCTCTTGCGATTGACAGGTACAATCGATGCCCCTCTCAGCTTGGCTAGACTGCCCTCACCTAAATCGTTCATCCGGGCAGTGAAGTACTCAAACAAAGTGACTGCTGAATCACGATTCTGTGGCGGCGCGGTAACGAGCCTGTGAACGCAATTCTCGATGGGAGGATCCCGAGGAACCCCGAACTTGTTGGCGTGCTGGTGGATGTCCCTGGCCAGGATATTGAAACCTAGCACAGAAGCTGATTCGTTGGTGTAGCAGGCAGAGGGTGGCACAAGTTGCTTTGCATTTCCTTGCAATGGGAGAATGGCCTTGCTGGTGTTCGCAATGTTGAAAGCAGCGTAGCCATTGATCTGGTGGTTCGCAATGAAGTAATTCCTGGCCTTTTCTCTCATTGATGGGTCAGACGACGCCATCATTTCCACGAGCTCCGGGACAGAAGGATATGGGCGCAACCCTAGGCTGTAAAGAAATCTACCCTCCTTGGAACTGGCCCTGAAGCTCCCAGGTGGCCCAGGCCACTGTAGAAGCGGTAGCCCAAGAGCTCGGAGATCTGACTTGGGCTCGAAGAGATCGGACAGTTTGTACAACTCCTTCGTGCCATGGGTGGATTCCATGCCTGGTGGTCCAGCTTCTGCGGGGCAGATCTGGGAGTTCTTCAACTTCTTCTTGTCCTCTACAGGAATGTCATCCGTTACAGAAGCCAAGTACTTGATGAGTTCCATGTGACTCCATGGCTTGTGAGCCGTCCCCCCGGCGGGGTTCAGCAGCCGCGAGAAAATAGTGTCCAGATCAAGTGTTCGCCGGACCCCCAATGCGGACAGAAACTTTTCCTTGAGAGTCTGGCAGCCGTCTATCGTGGGCAGGTCATCGAACAGCTTTACTGATGGGAAGAAGGACTCGGCGGGTTTCTTCATCCCCATCTTGGTCGGCATCACTGTGATGCCTTGGAGCAAAGAAGCAACAGTGTTCTTTGAGCCCAAACTCATATTATCCCAGTTTTTCGATAAGACTGTCAAGACTGAAACGGCGAACTTGGATGACTTGGTGATGTTTTCGTCCTCAGACCGGACAGATGCCGTCTCTATCAGGAAGCGCAGCCAAGGCACGATTTCCAGCCGTTCCCAGCCCAGGGCCTGAAGCTGAGGTTCGGTGAGGTGGTTCGTGAAGGCAAAAGGGATTGTTGTCGGGGGTATAGGCAGGCTCGGTGGGATCTTATTGCTGCTGAGATAATTCTTGACAGAGCTCAATGCAATAATTTCGCCCGAGTCATCGCCGTCCCCAATCGTGGCAACAGTCACATCAAAGAGACGCGATCTGCTGCCAGGATCCAATTCTCCAGTGGCTGCCTTCTTGCTAGCCCAGTCGATAAAGTGTATTAGTTGATCCTTGTTCAACGCCTTCGCTTCCAGCTCTTCGCGGATATCATCCGGAGTGATCCGTTGGATAAGCCCGAAGTCTTCGAGCTTTCTCATGAAAGTTGCGTCTTTCATCTCGTCCAATATGACTGGGATCCCATTGACAAACTTTGCGAGCTCTTCAGAGCCGACACGGACTTTAGTCGAGGGCAAGACTCCACGACTCGAAAAGACCTCGATGGATGCCTTTTGAAAAGCGAACCAGAACGACTCCTCGATGATCTGCCCTACGTTCGCACTAGGGGTCGAGTCATGGAACGTGTACGTTCTCAAAATGTGCAGTGCTTCAGGGATAAGTTTTGCAACCTCATCTTTTGTAGGCTGGGAGCCTTTAGCTCTTGCATCTATGACCCTTCGGAGCTTCAGCTCCAGATCCGACATCTCATTGGCAAATGCCAGGCGTGTCATAATGCCAGCAACGCGGAGCATCTCGATATTCCAATTCCTGACCCAGCGGGCGTTCAAGTCGATTGCCTCACGCTCAACTGTGGGGATGACAGACGGTGCCGAGATGTGCATGCCAGCTCCCGTGGTCTGTGTAGTAGGAAAACCAATGAAAATCCTGCCTCCCGGTTTTTTGTTCGGTAGCACTGACGCAAACACATCAGCGGCCTTAGCAGCGGGGCCTGAGCTGGATGAATTCTCAGAAGCGAGCGTCTCATCGTACGACGACGTTAAAATCGCCAACTTCGTCGTCTTGGGTGGAGGCTTCTTCGTGGCGCGCTCCAACTCCGCTGCAAAAGAAGCAGAGACCTTCGTCTGTATTGAGCCAGTTGTGACCTGGAGAAAGATGCTCGAGGTCGACTGCGCAATGATATCCTCCGAGAGTGCCTGCTGCAAAGCGTCTTCCTCTTTGGCCGCCTTGCTCCGATTCGCTTGCGCGGCAGAGGTGGCCAGTCTCGAGAAGAAACTCCTGATGCTGGGAACGTCGGGCGCAGAGTTATCGTTGGACGCATTCGTTGCAGCCACTGGTTTCCAGCCGATAGCCCCCATAAAGGACGCATCGATTTGTGCGCTGGTACGGTCGACCACCGCCAGTTTCATAAGGCCATCCCGAGTCTTGGTCTCCAAATCCCTTGGAATCGGTACGTTAACACTCGGAGCGGTCTTTTTCTGCAAAGACAAGACCTTGTAGTCGTCGATCCAGAATTCGATGTTCTGCAGCGCCACAAAAGTCAAGCTTGTCGCAAGAAACTGACTGATGGACAGCAGATTTGGAACCGGTGTCGTGGTGTTTCTGTAATCCAGGACAAAAGCAGTGTCCTTTGTGCACTGCTCTGGTGGCAGGACTAATTTCCTCGTGAAGAGAGCGTTTCCTTTCCAGTAGAAGGCCATTGCTTCGTTACCAGAGCTGACGAATGGATCTTCGCAGTCGGCAAAGACGCTGTAGAAGCCCACTCCGAAGGCACCGATCTTGGTTTCATCCGGGTTGCCCTCGGCTATCCGTTTCAACCTTCCCCAGTCTGTTTTTGCGAATGGCTGACCGTTATTCTTCACAACTAACCGGCGGAGTGTATGATGCGTCAACGTGTGCTTCAGCAGCTCGGATCGGCTTGGCGTGGCGGGAAGAGGCGTAGTGGTCGAGGGCAGGGTCTCGTAGGTTATCGAGACGGTTGTGGCCTGGGCATCGGCTGCGTTCTGGATGAGCTCTCGTAGTGTCGTCCATTCCCCCGAGTATCTTGCCAGAACCTTGTCGATCAAGGCTCTGGTATCGACAGTGACGGCTTCTTCGTCTTCACCGGCCGTCAAGGCGGTTGCTCGCAGCTTGGAGTAGTCCATCACGGCTACCACAGGCTGTGCCTGTTCGGCAGCGACGGGACCAAGTGGTTGCAGTGTATGTACGATACGGTCGGATATCTAGTCGCAAGGTTTGAGGTCGGCCTCTGCAAAAGGAACTCGGATCCAGGATGTCGTGGAAGACTCAGGTGTCAGCTTCTAGGAGATCTGGTGGAAGGAAGAGGGTGAGTTGTACAGCCGCGGGAATGAAACACACAGCGGGTGGACAAGGTTGCGCTTTGTACGAGACAGAAAGAGCGAGAAGAATCGAAAACAAGTCTAGTTCTCAAGGAATGTTTTTAGTCTATTGGAACAGTAAGATCACAAGAGAGGGTGGCGTGCAAGGCTGCCGCCGCCTTGCGTTTCGTCTTGTTGAGTATGTATGCGACTTGTCGCCGCTGCGTGCCTGCCCGGGCGGACACAAAGCGTCATGCAGGAGGTCCGGCTCAATCCAGGGTCCGCCCACCCACCTCGGCCCCCTGGGCTGGGGCACTTGGGCACGCGGACAGCCTTGCCGCCTGCAGGCGGTGCAGGTCGGCCTAGCGCCCCAAGCCTATCAAGCCCCGCCACAGGCAATCCGGGGGCCCTTGATCAGGTCTACGTGATCTGTTAGCAAGGTATTCTGGCGCCGTCTCATACCCGATCATCCATAGTTGTTGCTGATGTGAATGAAGAAGAGTGCAAAGTCTGATGGCATTCAACACCTTCTACGCGTGACGGGTAGGTAGAAATCGAGAGACGCTCGTGTGAATCGTGAATAGCTCTCCTCCAAACGCAGTCCATCCTTGAAATCCGTAAGTCGACGAGACCATGGCGATCTTCCATTCAACAAATCAAATCCCCTTATGCAAGTAACATGCTCCTCAACTCTAGCATACCTAGCCTCCTGGAGTGGTTTACGTCCACCGTTTGGTGTGCTTATCGATCACTCCGCCGGCGTTCAGGGCTGAAACTCCTTCGTCTGTCTGGGGACCTTTGACGACGTCCGTCTCTTGCCGACCTCCGGTGTTCCCGGCTGCGACTTGTGCTCCGCGCGGGCCCGTGGTGCCTATGCCGTCTGCGGTTGTCATCGTCCCGACTGCGGCTCCTGCTCCTGTGAGTCCTTCGGTCACGACGTGAGTCGTCACGGCGTGAGGACGGTTCTCCATCGTCGTCTCGATCCCTCCTCCGATGCTCCCGATGCCTTTCCCTGCTGCGGCTTCGACTGCGGTGGCGATGCCTGTGGCGGTGTTCGCGGTCGCGTCCTTCCCTCTTCCTCTCCTCTCGGCCCTCTGATCGTCGTCCACGAGCTCCCTCGCCCTTCTCCGTTTTCGTAACCTGAAGTCCACCCTCCTCATCGTCTTGACCATCTGTGACCCTTGATCCTGAAACTTCGATAGCATTTGCCCCTGACTGGTTTCGTACCGGGGGCGGTAGTCCCAGTGCTGCTGCCATTGCATCCTCCTCGGCCTCTTTGATTTTCTGAATCTCCTCTCGACGCCTGCGAGCCTTCGCCTCTTCCTCCGTCTCATTGGAGTTGGCATCACCCTCGTCCGCCTTGGCATACCACCCGAGGTCGCGACCTTGTTGCCATCGTCCAACAGGTGCTTTCAGCGAATGGCCGAGATAGTTCTCACGGTGTGCTGAGTTGGCGACCTCGTCCCAGCTGAAGTTGACTCCGCCTCGCGAGCCTGACTTGCGAATGGTCGAAACCAGATCCATTCTGTAGGAGTGCGAGCAATCAAATGAGGGTAGTCTTCACAAATGTAGATAATGGCGTAAGATTCAGTTGATGTTTTGGGCTCAGAGTGCCGGATGGATGAGATGAGAAACAAGAGAGAATAGGCTTAAAAGTCTAGAAGGTTGGAAGCCTTGCAGCAAGCCAAACGTTAATGGATGTGGGTGGATTCAATCCACTAACGACCCAGCCAGCGGGTGGGGCTAATTGGGGTAACCCAGATACCAGCACCTACCCCCCTGCCGGGCGAGAGCTTCGTGAGCTCCAATCAAACAAAGCATCCCGACGTTCGTTCCCAAGCTTGCGTTCAGCCTTCCCACCGTTGGCACCACCACCACTTATTATCAGCACTCATCGGCACTTTTGAGTCAGACCGCAGTCCCTTTACAACCACTGGCAATCAAATCAAGGCGCCTTATTCACAATTTTACTCAAGAGATCCTCGAGAACCGCACAGCAGAACCCACTTCTTGTGTCCCAGTCTCGAGGATCTGGTCGTCACGATGGGCTCCGCGGCGAAGGAGTCTGCCATGGACGAGATCCAGTGGAGGAACCCAGCCTTTATCATGCAGAATGGACCATTACATACGAATACCGTGTTACACTACTTCGCGACGTCCCCATTCTTCGACCCAACATCCAACAACAATGTCATCCAGAACCAAGCCCAGTACAATGCCAACCTCTTCCATGTGCTCGCCACCCGCGAGGCATTCGAGACACGCCTGAGGAGTATGCAGGGACTCGAGTACATTGTCGCCGAGCAGCCCGCAGAGACTGGCCCAGGGCAGGGAACAGGCGTTTGGGTGATCCGCAAGCAGAACAGACGGAAGAGGCCAGGGCAGGAGGACGAGTTGACGGTGCACAAGGACTATTTCTTGGTGGGGGAGAACCTATATGCCGCGCCGACATTTGCGGACCTCATGGGCTCCAGAATGGTACGTTATATATTCTACTCTTGGCTCCTCCTTCACGGGCCATGGTGCTGACAGAACCCGCTGCGTAGGCCACCATTTCCACGGCAGTGGGGAAGATCCTGGAGAGTGCCAACAGTATACAGAAGTGGACACCTGCAAAGGGCCATGTCTACGCCAATCCTCAAGTCCCACGGGCTTCGACATTGGAGCCAAAAGAAGCGACCCCCATGCCCGAAGGCCCCGGCGGCAAACAAGGCCAACCGCCCGCGAAGACCTCGACAAAGGAGGAAGAGCTTGCGCGCTTGGCCGAGGAATCATTCCGCATCCACGTCAAGTACGGTGGTGACTACATGGATGAGATCCCGATCACCGGAGCGCCAGGAAACTTCCATTTCGCATCGACCGGGCGCAATGACAAGCTTGCCGTGCCAACTGTCCCGCCTGTGGCCCTGAAGCCACCTACGCTAGCTCCCTTGAATACGAAGGCTATTGAGGTCATTTCTGCGAAGGAGGCCAAGAAGACTAAGAGTCCAAGGCCTGGAGGGAGCGGGAAGTCAAAGGACAGGAGGAAAAGCAAGGGGGGTTCAGGCATAGCTACTGGGACGCCTACACCATCCTGATTTGGTTGACTTTGCAAGTTTCAGGGATGTTCTTCTCCTGAAGGGAGTCGCGGGGGAAAGGCTGCGTGGCGTTCTGTGTGAAAATTTGGTGCGATACCCCGTCTGAAAGCCACAGAGATGGCCGACTTTTATCAATGAATTGTTAGAAAACTCAAGGCGAACCATCACCTACTCCACGACCCAATTGCCTGCAACCCTGCGCTGCGTGACCTTTTTCGCAGCAAGAGGCCATCCTAAGCCACCCTTGCCCTCCGCATTCAGCGAAGGCACGACCCATACCTCTCGCAATTTCCCACCCTCGTTGTTCTCCAGCTTCACCTCCTTGATCGGCTTCCCGTACGAGATGAGCGGCGTCCCCTTGGCCAGCGACGCGAGCTGCCTGGCCGTCACCTCGGTCAGGGTATGCATCCTGGTGCGGCCGCCGGATGCCTTCTGCAGGTGCGAGTAGATGACATAGTCCGGGCACTCGTCCGGGCTGAGGTGCGCCATCGGGGACGACGGGTGTAGGAAGACGGCCCTCTCGCTGGGCTCGGCGGTCGCCGGCACGGCGAGCGGCGTCAGGGGCAGGTATGCCACGTCGATGGCCCTCCTGGGCTTCCGCCCCATGTCCATCGGCGTGGGCGCCCTGTCGTTCCTGATGGCGACCTGGTCGATGAACCCGGCGGCCACCATCTGCTTCAGGGCAGTGACCTGCTTCGCCGACGGCGCGGGGAGCTTGGCCTGGAACGCGAGGCCGGCGAACGACGCGATGTTGGTCCGCAGGAGCTCCGTGATCTGCTGCCGCAGCTGCAGGATCTCCTTCAGCGTCTTGTACCGGACGAAGTGCGCCTCGCACCAGGCCTCGGTGGGCTCGTGCGCGAACTCTCCCACGACTTGCAGCAGCTTGATGGCGTCGGCCTTGTCGTCTAGGAAGCAGAAGTTCTTGTGTACTGCGTTGTACGCACGTCGGGCATTGGCTTGGCTGGTCTCTGCGATCACGTCCGCATTTGTGCGGATGCTCTCCTCGCCGTCGTCTTTGTTAGCGAGCTGTGGGATTGTGTGTGATTCTTGCAGGAAGATTTCCGCAGCTGAGAGGCCGGCGACCAACGCGATGGTATAATGGATACAATCGAATTGATTGCCAACGAGGAGGATACGAGAGAAACGTGGTGACAGCGGGAAAATCGACATTGTCTTTCCAATTTGGGTCACCTTCCCGCTGCTGTTGATGGCGGACAGATAATTCAACAGCCTCTCTGCCTTGCGGAGGCTTTGCCTATCCGGCGGCGTGGGGAATGGGAAATTGACGACGTTCTGGAGGTTCATGGCTTTGAGCTGGAGAACCACGCCTTCGATAGGCATTCGCAATAATTCTGGCTCGGCGAATTCCTCGAAGTCCCTCTCGTAAACCGCTGAGGAGTATAACCTGTAGCAGTGGCCTGGTCCCGTCCGGCCTGCACGCCCAGACCTCTGACTGGCGCTGGCCTTGCTAACCCAACCAACCTCGAAGCTCTGGACACCAGTCAGATGGTCGTATTTTCTCTCCTTTGATCGTCCGCAGTCGAAGACGTAACGTATGCCCGGGATGGTCAAACTGGTCTCGGCAACGTTGGTGGCCAAAATGACCTGGCGGGAGCCATCTGGCGGCTCCTCGAAGACCCGCATTTGCTCTTTTGTGGGTAGGAGAGAGTATAGAGGCAAGACGTGCATGCGCCTCGGGCCGGATCCCGTTTCACCCTCTTCTTCAGGGATCTCAAACTCGGCCTCGTCGTCCTCTTCCTCGTCGCCAGAGACCAGGCCATCATCGTAGTCTTGCACCTCGCGGTCGTCGTCAACCCCAAAGTCTATGTCCTCTGCCTCTATCGAGGCCACATTTGCTGGCAACCTGACTTTCGGGCCAGTTGCAGAGTCCATGCCGGTAAAGGCTTTCTTGAGTTTCTTCCCGAGTTCGGTGATCTCGTTTTGACCAGTCATGAACACAAGGATGCCTCCAGGCGGAAGCTTCCTGTGGGCTCTGCTGATCTTCTTGAAAGCCTCCTCCACGTAGTCGTGCTGAGTCCTCCTTGAGAAGTGAACGGTGACTGGATATTGTCTGCCTTCCACCTCCAAGACAGGAGGCGGCGTTTTGAACAGGGTAGGGTTCTGGGTCATATCCTCTATGCGCAGTGTAGCAGACATGATGATCAGTTTCAACGGCTTGATCGTTGGATCCTCTTGGGACAGTTCTGCGCGCAGCTTGACCACCCTGCTGAGCATACCGACCAGGATATCAGTGTTGACGCTTCGCTCGTGAGCCTCATCCACGACGATGGCGGAGTACTTTCTGAGAGCGATATCCTGACCCACTTCTCGGAGTAACACACCATCCGTCATGAATTTCACAGCCGTCTTTGGATCAACCGTACCTTCAAAACGAATCTGGTATGCCACTTTGTCGGAGTGGTCCCCGAGCTCCTGAGCGACACGTTTTGACATGCTGACAGCTGCAACCCTCCTGGGCTGAGTGACACCGATCAAGCCAGGTGTTGGGCCGTCGCGAGAGCCATATCCTGATTCGAAGAGAAACTGAGGTATCTGTGTGGTCTTTCCGGATCCTGTCGAACCACATAGAACGACAATGTCGTTGTCGTGGATGGCCTCCATTATCCGCTGCTCCTCGGCCACCACGGGAAGCTTTAGTCGGGCCTCCTGGATGTCAGGGGACCGTAATACAGTGACGCTGTAGGCTTTTCGATCCACATTCTTTGTTGGCAGCAACTCGCGGGGTAATGGGTCTTCCTCGAGCGGCCGGGGTGTAAAATTGGCAGGTCTTGGTATTGGAAGGCCTTGTGTCGCTGATGCCACAGGTGTATACCCGGCGGCCTCATTCCGTTGCTGTTGAGCCCACTGTTTGAAAGCCGAAGAGCGCTGCTTCCGGTTGGATTGGTCTGCCTCATCGTCGTCATCGTCGTCCGACTCTTCGTCTGAGCCCTCCTCGCTACTGTCCTTGCTACTCCCTTCAGATTCTGACTCCTCCGAGTCGCCTTTAGACTCAACGTCGGAGTCCTCTTGCTCGCTAGGTTGATCCGAATCGTCGCTGCCACTGCCACTGGCTGACTCTCCTGTCCCATCTTCGGAACTGAAGCCATTCCACCCATCTTCAACGCCGTCAGATTCTTCTTCGACTGCTGGAGGTTCAAAAGGCTGGGGAATAGTGACTTTGGACTTGACGCCACCCCTCTTTTGTCGCTTCGCGAGCTTGGGCCGTCCATCTTCGCCGAGGTCCAACGGTCGCTTGAGACCGGAGCCAACGCTCTGCGTTGAGGGCGTAGGCGCTGGTGGTGGTGGTGGTGGTGCCGCGGTCCTGGCAGAGGGCTCATCCTGGCTTGAATCGTCCTCACCCTCGTCCTCATCCTCGCCCTCGTCTGCCGACGGCCGCCGTGCTTGGTACAGGATCTTGTCGTTCTCATCCTTGTTGATACCGGCCTGTTTCTCCTTCAGAGCCCTTACCAGGGCCTCGCGTGTGGTCTCGCGATTGTGGCCAAGTGAGCGACTGCTCGCGAAGAGGCTGGTGTCTACCCGGGTTTCGGCGAGCTTGGCAAGTAGTTCTCGGTTCTCGTCCTTCTTGAGCTTGTTCTCGATATATTTATCAAGACGCTTGGACTTTTTGCCGCTGACTTTGACGCCCTGGTTTCTTAACTCCTCACGCATGCGGGCCTTGCGGTCCTTCTTTTCCTGGGTGTGCTCAGGAAGGATTTCTTCCGCATTTGGGACATCGTGGTTGCCGTCGCCATCTTGGCGGTTGTTCCTGGCCAAATTGCGGTGTTTTTGCTTTCTAGGCTTCGAAACGTGCTTTTTTGCTGCCATTTTGTGTTGATTGTCCCGAGTTGTCACTGGTGCGTGCCTTCTCACATGAAAATCCGATTAAATCTTAACACCAGAAATGTTTTTTGTGGGTCTCTACCACTAGCGCGGCCAGTGGACGACCTGGGCAGTACTAACTGCCCAAGCTCCTGCGAGTTAACCTCCGATAAGGTAACCTCCAGTCGAAAGACCTCCCATAGAAACCCCTACTGTAGAACAACCTGCAGCAGGACAACCTCTTATGAAACAAGCTCCTATAGATCAACCTCCTGTAGATTAACCTCCTGCAGAACAACCTCCTGTACAACAACCTCCTGTAGAACAACCTCCTACAGAGCAACCTCCTGCAGAATGACCTCCTATGAAATAACCTCTCGTGGAATAACCTCCTGTGAAATGACTTCTTGTAGAATAACCTCCTATAGAATAACCTCCTGTGGAAAAACCTCTTGTAGAACAGCCTCCTGTAGAACAACCTCTTATAGGATGACCTTCTATAGGACAACCGGGTACAAGATCAGTAGGCCACAGGAGCTCCTTAACAACATCGCGAACTTTTTGGACATGTGGCTGTGACATGGTGATGGTGTAGGTGACAAGACGACTTCCTCCTCCACGCTCACCTGGCATGGTAGACTACATGGTCCTAAGTACCAAGTGTGGAGCGCTGGGACCATGTTGTATACAGTAAACTTACAGGGACCCGGGCGTGTGGGCGGGCCGACTTAGCGGGGTGGGGCTCGGGCTGTCGACCCCGGCCCAAGCTTTCAGTCTCAGTATTCGGCCGCTACCTTCTGAGTCCTCCGTCAACACAGACCAACACCTCATGTCGGCGGCTCATCCCGGCCAATACCTCCAAGCCCACGACCCAATCCCATGATGGCATCGTCAGCATCGACTGACGTCCGAGAGGAGCCTTTCCCAGCCCCGTCGAAACAGGCAAACGGGTCGGTCAACGGGGTGCCAACCCAGGTCTCGTGCACCAATTTCGCCGACAAGATCCTGCTCACAATTTCACAAGAAGGCCGCCTGTCGCAATGGGTGAGTTGTAATGTGGCTCAATATTTGCGTAGATTCCAAGTACTAATGACAAATTCCAGGTCCAAGTGCCGCTTTCTGCCCCGTCCCCGGCCCTCGTGGACATGGCCATGCCCAGGGCCGAGTTGTCGGCACTCCCCTCCCTCCACCTGACCCCCAAGACACTTCTCGGTGGAGGAGGACAGGACAGAGAGACCGTGGGCCAGCTGTATGCCGCTCAGATCGCCAGCCATCTTGCTCTCAGGAACCCTGATGACCGAAGGACACTCGTGGTGGGCCTGGGCATCACCAAGTTTGATGACCAAAGCCGTGAGGCCTTCTTCGATGTCCTTGAGTTGGTCACTCAAGCTTTGTGATCGGGTCAAAATCTGAGTGAACGGAGAGTTCAACACCGAAGATGGAACAAACAGATGATGTCTGCCTCCAGTAACGCAGGATGACTATCGAAACACCCGAAATGCTTCACGGACGAAACGAACGGCTGATCCATTGGAGCTTCCTCACCGCCAACTCGTCTCAGCTTCCTCAGCACCACAGAAGCCCCTAAGGCTAACCATAAAGCCATGCCAAACGCCTGCATGTATTGCATGCATCAACAATGATTGAAATCGCGAGATCAATTTGGGCAACTGTGATTAATCTCAAACCCGTAGTAAAAGCGGTGGAAATTGTGGGAGGAAATCTCGGGTGGGTGAAGGCAAGCGGTCTGAGATGACCATGTCACGAGCATGTTTGTCTTGATCCGGGTGAACAAGCTCGACTGTTTCTGAATGGTCGCAGGATCTCGAGGACATATCATGTCTCATTGATCTGAAAGCCGGTGGCTCTCATCGGGGATGTAAGACAGGAACAGAACAGTCCAGTCCAGTACAATAATCACAAGAGGACATCCCAAAGGGAGGGAGTCCAGACGAGAACCGACAGTTCTAGGCACAGCAATTGATGATGTGGGCAAATTTTGTCTGATATCATGGCATCGCTCGGGGCTGGGACTTGACAGACCCATGTCTGTGATCGCGATCCATATTGGATGTGTGGACTTCTTCAGTCCGAAAGTAGCATCAAGTTGGATGAGATAGTGGCCATCTTTGATGTGCTGGTGTAAGCATTGAACGTTTTTGTACGTTCCTGTAATTTTCCCACAAAGACGTAACTTTGTTCACGTATTCTGCATTAGTGTTTAAATTTAAAGGCTTGACATTCGATAGCAGGTGTAGTTACAAGTGAGTCTTTCACCAATGCCTTTGTAGTTGTTGTCCAGTCTAGTGCGTTGGGTGGGGGGGTGCCAGAATGAACCCCGAGAACGCCTCGGAGACCGACCTCCTCAGGAGCCTAGGGTTTGCCCAAGACCTGGGTGGCAACCACATATAATGAGTGCGTCACTCATCACCCGCCACATGGTCTCTTTCAAATCGCAAGAGCAGGAATTCATCTTCCTATTCAGCTTGAGATGCCACTGCGCCCACCTCGGCCTCTATCTGGCCTGACCAGACGGCATTTCGCTCTTTCGGTGCAGAGATTCTACAGCGCCGGCGTAAGAGCCCCAGCCTTTCCGACGGTGCCGGCCTGCCCAACGCCGACATGCGAGTGCGCCGCGACGCCCGCGATGCCAGGAGGGCTTGAGATCGACCACAAGGGCAAGCTGAACGGGCTCATCTCAAACTACAGCGAGCAGGTGCTCGTGTGCACGGGCAAGGACGACTGGCCGTCGCGGATCGAGGAGGACAACAGCGGCGACAACCTCGCCGCCGACCTCAAGGAGCTCTTCGGCCGGGGAGGTGTCTACAGTGACGTGAGTCGGACGCTTCAGCCCGCGTGTGAGACTGGGTGAGTGTGATCGCTGCTAACGGTAAGTCTCTTCTTGTCGCGCCTCACAGCCCTTTCACAACATCTCTGTTCTCAGCTCGTCCTTCGCGTCCTCTGTCCCCAGGAGGACCGAGCTCGTCTCAACGTCGGTATATCTGCTTCCCAGCTTCAAGTATGTGCCCTTCCTGCCGAGGGTTTCCTTCGATAGTGTCGAGGCGCTGGCGAAGGGCTTCTTACTCCCGGAGAAGCTTCACTCTGCGCACGACGGTTTGTCGCCGATCCATCGCGACCGCCTGACGCGCAAGCCCATGTACGGCCAGCTGCTTCACGGTGTCAGGGATATCGACGACATTCTGGTCCTCATCTGCGGCCACGGTGGGAGGGACATGCGATGTGGAGTGATGGGCCCTGTGCTCAGGAGTGAGTTCGAGACTCAGCTGCCTCGGCAGGGCGTCGACGTGCTGCGCGGACCTGTTGAGATCGACGGCCCGAGCGAAGCCGAAGCCATCACGGGAGCCGTTCAAAAGCCGGCTCCGACGGCACGCGTTGGTCTAATCTCTCACATTGGGGGTCACAAGTTTGCTGGGAATGTCATCATATATCTGCCACCATCCATGAAGACGGCTGATGGAGGGAGACATCCCCTGGCTGGGCATGGCTTATGGTACGGTCGCGTTGAGCCCAAGCACGTTGAGGGTATCATATACGAGACAATTGGGCAAGGTCGCGTTATCGAGAATATGTTTCGAGGTGGAATCAAGCAAGACCGACAGATTTTGAGGTTATAGACTTAGAAGAAATAATACAGAACGTCATGACTTTGAATGCTGCCGTAGCCGTAAAATACGCAACGTAACTTTCAAATCTTGCACCTTCTCACGAGACTTAATGATTTACATCGCCTTAAATCATCATTGACGCTGCATTCATGGCTCTCGAATGAGCGAAACACACAGGTCTGCTCTCAGACTCACATTTTCGAGTACCTGACTACAATGCAGACGACGCTGTAGTGCACGTGATTGTCGCAAAAACCCTCAGCCTTGGAACCTTGAGTTGTCCACGATCTCTTCACCCACCCGTAATACATACATCGTATTGCCGATGCTGCTACGTTTCAACTACTGCCTTGGAGTATGGCAAGCTGGACCCTGACGAGATCGGCAATGGGATGCCGGCTCCCTGGCCTTGCAGACGCCATGCGATCGCCAATGCCACTCACGGGCGTGAGACTACATTTACGGCATGCAGGCATGAGACATGGGGCTCGTGGACTGTCAACAAGCAGCAAAGAATCCATAACACGATGCAAGCAGGATAATGTCGGTGTAACATGCTCTTCGACTCGACCAAAGAGTCTCGCGCGAGGCTTCGCAAGCACAGTACCTAAGCAAACCACGGCCAAGGCAAATGGAGAAGAGAAACACACACGACGCGGCCGACCACTGGCCATCCTGACCTTCGTTGCCCTGGGCGCGGCCCTCTTCAGCGCCGCAACCGACATTGGCAATCCCTTCTCAGCAGCCCCCAAGGGCATCCTAAACGGCGAGAGCTTCGTGCCCTTCAAGGTCGTCTCGACAGAGCGGACCTCGCCCACGACCTTCATCCTAACCGTCTCAGCGCCGGCGCCGCACCAGGCAGACAACGCCGCCCTGATCGAGGACGCCTGGGCCCACGGCCTGTGGTCCGTCGAGATCAAGCAGCCGCAGCTTCAGATCGCGCGCAACTACACGCCCCTGCCTCCAGCCCTGGACGCCGGCGGTGGTGACGAGGGCGACGGCGCCCACCACCTGCGCTTCCTCGTCCGCAGGTACGACGGCGGCGAGATGTCCACGTACCTGTCCCGCCTGCGGCCGGGCGACGAGGCCTGGCTGCGCGGGCCACACCTCGGCTTCGACGTCGGCGCCCGGCTCGGCGCAAAGGGCGGGCGCGTCGTGTTCCTGGCCGGCGGCACGGGCGTCGCGCCCGCGCTGCAGGCGGCGCGGCACCTGCTGCGGCTGTCGGGCGAGGGGAGCAGGAAGCTGTCGAAGCTGTCGATGGAGGTCATCTGGGCGAGCAGGTGGCGCGCCGACTGCGCCGGGTGCCCGCGGCTTCTGCCCCCGCGGGACGGCGGGAGGGGGTTCTGGGGCTGGCTGGCTCCCGCGCCGCCGGCTGGTGTTCAGTACCTTGAGTGGCCCGAGAATCCTGTTGTGCGGGAGCTACGGGAGCTGCAGGCTGCGTTCAGGAGCCGGGGCCATGAGCTGGAGTTCAGGTGCGTCGCTGACGACGAGGGTGTCGCGATCGGCGGCGCAGACATCACGAGGGCGGTCGAGGGCTCGCACACGCTATCACCACCAGCGGCAGCGGGCGTGCCGGCGGAGCGGGCGTCGTGCTATTATCACTCGCAGAAGCTACTCCAGCACAGCACGCACGAGTCCGACGCCGAGCTGAAGGGCCAGGGCGTGGCAGGCAAGACGGCGAGCGAGTGTGCATGTAGTGGCGAAGGCGCGAACGGCAAGCACCTGCTCATGATCTCCGGTCCAGACGGGTTCATCAGCGCGTACGTGGGGCCCAAGGTTTGGGCGGATGGTGCTGAGCGGCAGGGCCCCGTAGGAGGGCTCGTCCGCAAGCTCATGCAGAAGAACCCGGAGGCCTGGAGGGACTGGCTCGTACTCAAACAATGATGGAGGCTGAGGATGGATCTACTGCGGCCGGGACTGGGATAGAGATGACTTGGCGAGCACTTATAGCATACTAATCACGGCCTACATTTGCCGCATGTAACAAATAGACTTCACCAGCAGTCTCATTCTGGAGATAGAGCTATATGGCAAAAGCAAGATACTCGTTCTAGAAACACCACTGCTGGGAACCCAACGCCAAAGCTATGCGTGTAGTAACCGACCGGAAACAAAAGGGAAGCGCAGCAAATACAAGTTCACAAGCCTGTAGGCCAGGCCAGTCAGATCAAATCCCTTGTACCTTACGGTACGAAGGTGGCTTCATGGTCCTCCTAATCAGCTTTCCGGCATACGGTGGGATGAGCGAAATTGCACCGATCGCCAGGACTCGCCAGTAGAAGCCCCTATAAGTTTGGTCAGCAAGTGCCGTAGAAGAAAATCTATCCATCGTAGGCGCTAAAAGGGTACTCACCAGGTTATCAGGAATGCCAGATCAAAATAGCCGCCCAAAAATGGAATCGACCCAATGTACATCAGGAATGTCCCAATGATGCATATGATCATAACTGGGTGCCACGTCGTGATTTCAATTGCCACCATGAGCAGCTCGTTCAGCACGAGCACCGTGTAACTGACCGCGACCATCTTCGGCCCGTCGACCTCGGTCAATATCTGGGACAGGCCCTGAATCATGCCCCCCTGGTAAATCGAGACTAGCACCCAGACGAAGAATGTCCGATACGAAAGGGAACGACCTGACGTCAGTTCCTTGTATAGCTCCGGGTAGAGGTTGGCCAACTCCTCATCGACGTCCTTGTCCAGGACGAGAGACAAGACAGGCATCGCCGTGTACACGGTCGCGTATCCGACCAGGAGCCAGTCTTTGTACAGGCCTTCGGGCTCGAACTTGATAGCGATGCTGTACATGGTCTGGCAAACAGCTATGATCAAGCCACGGTGGATGACGAACTGTGCGAGCTTGGCGCTTCTCTTGTAGCTGTTTCGACCGTGCCATACGAGGAGCTTGGTTAGGTGGTAGAATTGCTCGATGGAAAAGTCGGCCGCAAGACTGGCCTGGCGACCTTCCTTGCCCACGATACCCACACCGACGTCTGCGGCCTGGATCATGCTCACGTCATTGCCACCATCACCGATACAGCACACGCGCTTCTTGGTGAACTCCTTGATTAGATATGCAACCTCGGCTTTCTGCGTGGGGGAGCATCGACACGCGACAACAGTTGGCAGCCGGACGGCTGCGGAGATGAAATCGGTGCGGAAGTGCGTAAGGAAGAGGGCAAGACTCTCGCCGTCGATGAGGAGACATGAGTCTGCTTTGCTCCGAAGAAAGTCTAGGTGGTCCTGCGCATGGTCTTTGCGCTTCATCTTGGCGACGGTGTAGATGTACTGGCCGCGTGCGACGAGTTTGGAGCTCACGGCGACGCAACGGGCTGTCTCCACCTTGTCACCTGTCAACATCCAAATTTTGATGCCCGCGTTCCTAAGGAGCTCAAGAGAAGGCTTAACGTCCCTTTGCAGCTTGTCCTCCACGCCCGTGACGCCAAGAAGTTCTAGGTCGCGCTCCAGGTACTGCGAGACAACTTTCTGCAAGCCTGTATCACGACCACTGATGGCGAGAGATGCTTCTTGGTATTTGGACTGGAACTCCTGATATTCGGCAGGCGAAAGGCGTTTCCGGCCGACGACGAGTGTCCGCAGGCCTTCTCGGGCCATGTTGGCGGTCTCCTCATCAAGCCAGTCGTTTGCAGCCACGATTGAACTCATCACCGTATCTGCACCCTTCTGATAGAACCAGATCTCACCATCGTTGACGTTTGGAACCCTGCCTGATCGCTCAAAGAACTGAACGACAATTCCCATCCTCTTACCGTCGGATGTGAAGGGAAACACATCGAGTATCCGCACCTGGACGATTGGCCGGCCAGTCTCAGGCGACACGAGCACCATGCTTTTGCGATCCCGGTACGAAAGTCGCAATCCAACGGCTTCTGTCCATTTAACGATGGCGATCTCATCAGGGGATGAAGCCTGATATGCAGTGACTAATTTGCCATCTTCCTCGTCTGTCGTAGGAGTAACATTGTGGCACAATGCCAGTGCCAGCACAACGTCGCGCACCCTGGTGCCGATTTCTCGGCGTGTACGTGTGGCTCCAGCATTGGCTGTTGCTGTGAATGTCGATGAAGGTGTGATAAGCGTGGCACTGGTGGCTGGGTCTGTGGACAAAGGGACTTGGAATCCCTGGGTCACATATGCTGAAACCTCATCCATCGCCTCGTTGGCGTAGGATACAGTTCCCACGTGGATCTTCTTCATCTCCATCTCATTCTGAGTCAAAGTTCCCGTCTTGTCGCTCAGCAAATACTCGATTCGACCCAGATCTTCTGGAATCGTGCTGGTCCGAACGACGGCGCCCGGTATATCAGGATCGCGTTGAATGAACCAAGAGTATACACTCTTACCCATGTCCAGGTTGACTCGTAGACTGATGGGAACAATTGTCGAGAACAAGACCAGAAAACGCATGATCTTAACATACCAGATGTTTCCCGGCTCGTCCCCAAAGCCTTCCAACGCGACGAGGATAATCGAGATGCCGAGAGTCAAGGCGCAGAGAATCTTGGTCAATGAGTTGATCTCATACTCCAGAAGTCCGGTTTTGGACCTCGAAGGCGCTGTGGAAAGAGCGGACCGGGTCTGAGGGCCGGTGTAGATGATCACAGCCAGGGTGGTTGCGTGGGACGCGATGATCGTGTTCGCCCAGGCAGTGTTGTCTATAGACAAAGGCGCCGTGCTTGACGGGCTGTCATCAGTCTGAGCGCTCGTGGTATTGCCCATGGCCTCTTGTCTCGACGGCAGAAGCTCAAGAGTGCCAACAAAGTCATTGACCTTCTTGTCCGGCTTACCACCAGTAACCCGGAGACGAACCAGTTCCTCGATGGCCAGATTCTGCGACAGCGGCGACGCCACGCGAAGCTTCCAGTCAGTCTCACCATCCAGCTGATCCGTCCTGATGAACGTCTCGCCACCAGGCCCTGAGCTCTCCTCAGGCTCAGTGCTCGCGGGCGGGCCAGTGCTGCTTTCTCCCGACTCATCGATACTGCCCAAAAGGTCCGGCTCGGCCTTCTGAGGCACTTCAACATCGATTCCTGCATTCACATCGCCGGACAAACATTTCAAGATGATCACATCGGCAGGGACTCTTTGACCCTTCTCCAACTTCAAGACATCACCAACCTTCAGGTCTCGAGACTTTTTGCTTATGTCCCGGACCTGTGAGGAAGGTTCTCTGCGAATGCCAGTACCTTCGGCTTGCTCCTCTTCTTCTTGGATGTCAGACAGCCTATCCCTCTCTGGAAGCTTTCCCTTGCGCCCCTTTCGTATGGACGTGGACTTCAGCGTTCTTCTTGGGCGACTGGACGAATCAAGGTGACCAGGTTCGTCAAACGCTAGCACAGCATAAGGTTCGGAGTTGGCCTCATTGTCCCTGCGTCTTCGTTCTATGTCATCGTATGCCTCTTTCCCCATCGTGATCACCAAGACAAAGGCCAGGGGCGCGACGTAGGTCGAGAGATAGCCGATCCTCAAGGCAGGTATTGCTTGTGAGAGGGCAACGAGGAGGAAGTACATGTTGAAAAAGAACGAGAACTCGTTATATAGCGTGATAGGAAGAAAGGTGAAGGCGGTGTACTTTGCGTTCGACACGAGGTTCGGCGGGAAACGAGTTGATTGAGCAGAGCCGACGGGGACGAGCCTGGAGGCCGAGGGGTCGTCTTCCTCCTGGTCGTTCTCGTCTTCCTCCTGACGCTGCGACCCGGTGGAGGACATGAAGCTGGGCAGGCGCAGGCCACCCGACGAGCTGGGTCGCCTCTTCTGGCCGTTGGGGCGGCGTGAGCGGTCGTCGTGCTCTCGCAAGAACGGGGCGTCCTCGCCGGAGTTCTCGCGACTGGACTGGCCGTCTCCATCTCCGTCGCCATCGCCTAGCAGGGCGGCAGCGTCGTCGAGCCCGGCATCCCTGCCCCCTCCGGCGCCAGGATAGCCTCTGGACGACTTTCCCTTGCGGCGCAGACTCCCCATACGGAGGTTGCGCAGGGCTATCCTAGGGGCCCTCTGTTCAGCAGCTTCTCGATCGTGTCCTAAAAGCCCAGACTTATTGCGGGGCTCATCGGCGGGGAGGGGGTCAAGCTCTTGAAGGTCGAGGTCAAGGTCGGAGTCGGAGTCATCGGCGGGCGAATCTGGGGGCTCTGTATGGTGGTATGGAGTTGAGGGAGGCATCCCGCAGGCAGGCGAGTCGAGTAGCCCACTTGCCTCTGGGGACCTAATATGCGAGGGAGCAGCGATGATTTATCCTGCGGCGTGGGCCGGGTGAAGTGGCAGCCCTCTAGCTCTCATGTGGTCGTGCCGGGACTGGAGCTGGATGCTGTCATTCTCAAAGTCCACTTGCACTTGCAGGGTCGCTGATCTGAGGCGGACCTGGCGCGTGCTGCGCTGTGGCTGCGGTGTGTTGGTGAATGTGGGTATGGGATCCTCTTTGCTGGTTTCGCTGGTTTCGCTGGTCAGCAGCGAGGCTTGACCCTGGAAAAACGGGGTTTCGAAGAGAACAGTCGGGCCTAGAGAGGGTTATTCGGTGAAGGACAGATATCTGACGAATGGAATACAGATCTATGGTGTGGTGTGCATAAGTTGGAGCCTGTCACAATAAGTTCGGCCGACGATCGACGGCGGGTGATGGACAAGAGGACAGCTGAGCTTTGGGGGCGAGTACTAGGCGAGCCCACATGCCCAGCCTTTGCGGGACGTCACTGCCTGCAACGACGCCACGGGCACCTAGTACAAACGCACTACCCGGGTACATGGTTTCTCGACGGTATGCACCTCCAGGGGTCTCTCACTCCTAGGTATGTAGCACTAAAGATAGGTGCTCGGAGGAAGACGGCCACGGTCGCATTTCCACAAGCGTTGAGCAGGCGAGCCAGGCAGGCAGGGAAGCAGCCGTGGTTCTGGAAAAAGTCCAGGCCAGCTTTCAAGTCTATCGGAATTCAAGACCACATCCACATCGTGCAGTCAGTGCAATACATCACAGCAACGGCACAGCACCCCGTCCATCCGCTCCGCTTCATTTTCCACAACCCAATCCGTCTGCCTGTCTGCAACATCTCTCCACTTGAGGCTCTGTCGTTCCATCCTTCCCGGTCGCGCTCACGAGACACGAACTCAATAGACTTGGCCGCGGCCTCGGCAGCTTCCCGCACAAGATGAAGCATTGCTTCTAGGGATTGCATGCTTGCAGCGTATTTGAATTTACTGTACTATACATGTAAGATGCACCATCTGTTCCATTCCTACGTGCCTTCTACCTGAAAAGCGCATATGTCACACCACCAACGGCCTGTGTGTGCGTTGTGATTTGGGACTGACACGGCTGTCTTCGTGATCGAATACGTCGCCAGCTCGACATGCATGCTGACTACAATAAGCTTTCCCAGTTCCATATACACCCTGTCTGCGAATACCGTGTCCCGCCTCCGTTATTCCTTGGTTTTCGAAGACAACTCAATAATCAGGCACCATGTCGTCTGACGCTCCGACGGCCGCATGGCATCCCGCCATGATGCCGAATTTCTCTGCGGATGTTGCGGCCGACACCAGCACACCCGAGTCGGACAAACCTTACAACCCGCCACCCGAAGCTGCTCCCAGCTCGCACTCCGAAGCTCCCACGGCTCCTGAGCCTATCGTTGATGTCTCGCGTACTCGTGAGAGCTCAGTGGCAGATGAATGGTTCCCAAACTACGAGGCCGGCAGCCCGCGGAAAGAAGACCCAGAGCCCCAGGTGCAGATGCCAGTTCCACTTGAACAGCCGGAGCTTGTGTCAGGGCTCGAGGCCGAAGACGCGCCGTTCCAGGAGCAGGAGCCTGTGGCGCATCACGAAGAACAGACCTCAGTCGATGCGGTCGATACAACAGAAACCAACGAGGCTACCGAATCTCAGGTCGAAGCCGTCGAAGACCCGCAAAACTCGAACTCTTCCGCGCCCAAGCATGTCAGCAACGATTCGTTCGCACGCACCGTCTCACACCAACCGAACTGGATGGACGATGAAGAACCCGAATGGAGCTTGCCTAGGGCCGAGACCGACCTTTTCAATAGGTATATGCCGCCGAATGAAAGGACCAACTCGTTCCCTGTCGTACCACAGTCAGAGCATCACGTAAACGAGGTTGTTGAGCCGCTCCCCACAAACCAAGCCGAAGATGTGCTACATGAAATAGAGCACGAGTCTGAGTCCCACGAGCATGAGCACGAGCACAACGAGAGCGCCATGCCACATACCAACAGCGCTCTGCAGCAGGACAGTTTCTGGGGGGACGACGATGCGGAAACAGGCTTCATCACCCAAGGAGGCGATTTGCAAGCGCCCGAGGAAGAGGCTTCAGACGCCAGATATGCTGAAGGACTGCCATTGATCGACCATCAGGATGCCGAAGAGCCGACACAACCAGAACCCAGTCAGGCGCAAGACGCTTTTGCTCTAGATGGAGATGGTGATGACTTTTTCGACCAGGTCGCGGCGGGAGGAAACACTGTGGAGGCTGAGGAGTTCTCGCCTGGACAGCTAGAAAGAAAATCGACGATGCAAGTGCTCAACGGCCTCGACGCGACCGGGTCCAAAGGGCTGGGTGGCCTGGTTTCGGACACACTGGAAGAGGAAGACGAAGACGAAGGGGGAGTTGAGTCTGCGGCCCAAGAGGAACCCGTCGCAGCAGAGGCGCCCGGTGCTGCTGGCAAAGAAGCACAGGAACCCCGTGGTGAAGACATCGCTGCGAAATGGTCAGAGGCTTTTGCGAGTGACGATGACGACGGCTTCCTTCTCGAGGATGAGCCCGTTGCGGATGGTCCAGAGCAAAAAGCAGTGGATCCCTCCGCCTTCTTTCTCGACGACGACGAAGGGTTCCTCGAGGATGTTGAAGAAACAACAACTCCACAGTTCCCTCAGCCTTCTCCAAGTACCAGTCAGCCGGCTCAAGCACCAGCCCCGAGTGCTGGCAGCAGATACCTGCCTACAAGCACTACGCAACCCGGCTTGGCTCGCCCATCCAATCCGTACTTCCCAAGTGCTTCACCTGCAGTGCCACAACCGCAGATACTCAATTCCGTCCCACTGACGCCTCCTGTCGCCGCAAATCCCTATGCTGTTCAACCTCCACCACTGCAGCACTCAACGACAGCGCCTCCTGGCACACAATCTGCGAGGCCGCCAGCGGTCCACAAGGCACAGAGCTTCGCGGACAAAGCCAAGGGTGGTTACCATTCTCCTTATGACCTTCCGATGGAAGTCGTCAAGCCGAAGAAACGAGTCAGTCTTCAACAGATGCCTCGGGCATCACCAGCTCCAGCACCCGGGCCGCCGACGCCCCTGGCGCCCCCGAGGAGTTCAAGCATGCATAGCCAGGGACCTCCTGTACCGCATATCGTGCCAGCGCCCGCTCACGGCTCCATTCCCCCTGGACCTGATCAAATGCAGAATTCTGTACCGACTGTATCGCCGCAATCAGCTGTCCACCCTGGTCAGGCGCCTCCAGACACCAAACCTCCGCACCAGTTGAAATCCAAAGCCAGCTTCTTCGAGGATCTTCCATCATCTCACAGGGCACGACCTGCCTCGCGCACGAGTAACAAGAGTCAACCTTCACCCTTGCAATCCAGCTTCAATGGGCCCCCTCAAGCCTCACAACCCACACCATCGTCGACACTTGCCGTGCCTCAAGACTCGTTGGTACCTGGCCACCCAACATCACCAGACATCCATTCATTAGTGCCACCGGCACCAACAAACCCATATGTATCGCTCCCATCTGGAGCGGCTGCTGATCCAGGCGCGCCACCCCCGAGCTCGTCACGGTACTCTCCGGCACCGCCGCAGGGCTCCATGCCAACTGGCCCGGCGCCTCCGCCGGTCAATCGGTACTCTCCCGCGCCTCCTGCCCAACGTGCCGCAGCGACACCACCTACTGTGTTGCATCATCTGCCCAGAACGTCGAGTCCGCTGGCAAACTTTGAAGTCAGCCATGATCGACAAAGACCTGTGCCTGGCGAAAATGGCCTGCATTCAAGCCGCAGCAACTCCACCTCATACGAGCCAAGGCTGAACAGGATGTCGTCTCTACCTCCTACGCGCGAGGTCGAAGAAGAGGAGGTGACTGCGCAACCAGCAGCCGGCGCCCCTCCCCGTATGGCTGCTCCTCCGAGATCTGTGGCCCAGGACTTTCAACAAGGCCAATTTGCACCTGAAAGCCCGCAGAGGCTCCCAGCCGCCCAGACAACCTACAGCCCAGACGTCATGTCTGCCCCTAAGCGGAAGATATCATATGGCCCGGCTCCAGCAACTACCATAGTACCTCCCCCAAGGTCTAGCACCGGATCTCCTGGTGCCATGTCTGGCCTCAGGTCTCCTATCAAAGCCTCAGAGATGGTCCCGCGACCTTCCTCGGCATATGGTCCTTCCCCAGCTTCAATAGCTAACGTTATGTCGCCGAACGGAGTGGCAGCAGCTCCTACGCCAGCAGTGTCGGGCCGACCTAGAGGCATGTCGCAGAAGCTGAACCTCATTCCACCTACGGATGGTCGTGAACATGATCCCCTACAGAGATGGAGAGGGTGCCCCTTGATAAGCTGGGGTAGCGGCGGGATGATAGTGACCTCTTTCCCCGTCGACGTCCCAAGGTACGGCATGAATCAACCTGCTCCAATGATAGTTCGCAGCCCTGGCGAGGTCGTCATTAAGGCTATCAAGGACATTCAACCATTGGAGGAACGTCTTTCCAAGTTCCCTGGCCCACTCAAGGGCAAGTCAAAGAAGAAAGAGACTATTGCTTGGCTCACAGCTGGCATTCAAGAGCTCGAGCAAGGTCTGCCGAACCCGGGTCTCCAGTCTAATCTATCACATGAGGACAAGCGAGCTACTGAGCGCATTCTATTGTGGAAGATTCTGAGAACGTTCATCGAGAATGATGGAGTGCTCGAAGGCAACCCAGCGGTAGAAAAGGCCGTACGTGACATCCTGTCCGACACGACAAATGGACAAGCCGATCTCGCATCTCCGAAGTATACAACCGGTGCAGACCTCGGAAGCTTTACCGGCGAGCCGTCTGTCCCGCAAGTGCAGCCAGACTCCATAGACCCGGCGACCATACATCAGCTCAAAGAGTCTCTTATGGCTGGCGAGAGAGAGAAAGCAGTTTGGGATGCTGCTGACAAACGTCTCTGGGGCCATGCTCTGCTCATTGCCAACACCGTTTCACCAGAGCTCTATCACAAAGTCTCACAGGAGTTCATCAAGAAGGAGGTGAATTTCCCCGGGCGCAACAATGAGTCGCTCGCTGCTCTTTATGCTGTCTTGTCCGGTAATCACGCCGAGTGTGTCGATGAGCTCGTACCCACCCATGCTCGGGCAGGGGTTCAGCTCATTGCATCAACGTCGCGTTCGACCGCCGCTGGCATAGACGGGCTTGAGAAGTGGCGCGAGACTCTGACCCTAGTTTTGAGCAACAGGAGCGCTGGCGATGTTCAGGCTCTGAATGCCCTTGGAAACTTGCTTTCAGAGTATGGCAGGGCAGAGGCAGCCCACATATGCTTCCTGTTCTCTAGGACCGCGACCGTGTTCGGCGGGCTTGATGACCCCCAGGCCCAGTTTGTGCTTGTTGGTGCAGACCACCGGAAGCAGGCGCAGCAATTTTTCAAGGAAACCGAGGCGCTTCTGCTCAGTGAGGTGTATGAATACGGGCTCGCCCTTTCCGGGGCACCGCACTTTGCGTATGGAGTTCCTCATCTTGCCGTCTACAAATTGCAGCACGCCATAACTCTAGCCGAATATGGCTTCAGCGACAAGGCAATGCAGTACTGCGATATCATCTCGAAGGACATGATTGCACAGACCAGAAGGTCGCCATATCATCATGTGCTGTTGGAGTCCACAATTGAGGATTTGCGGCAGAGAATCGTTCAAAGCCCTCACAAAGAAGCCTCGGGTTCTTGGATCTCCAAGCCAAGCATGAACAAGGTGTCTGACTCCATGTGGAGCCGCTTCAACAAGTTCGTGGCTGGTGACGAGAATGAGACTCCTGGACAAGGATCACCGAAGCTTGCCGACGAGTCTGGTCCCTTTGGCCGCATCGCCGGTGGCACGCCGACTATAAGTCGACCGGCCTCTGCATCGAATGCAACGGGCATGGAGATGTTTGGATCACCGAATGGGTTTGCGGCGGGAGTGCCTCCCCTTGCACCGGCGATGTCGCCTCAATTGACAAGGGCGTCCTCGCGATACGCGCCTGCGGCCCCATCTGCTCATGAACCCAGCTCGTCTTACACTCCGATGGGGCGCTCATCAATGGAGCGGACGTCTGGCGAGTACAGTCGAGGCCCCTACGAGCCTCGACGGCCATCGTCTGATGTCCAAGCGGGCCATACAAGCGCATACACCCCTAACAATGTCCACACACCAGCACAGAGTCTCCATGATTCTGGGCTCGGTATTTCCAGCCAATCTCCCTACCAGCCAGCTCGACCGCCTTTCAACACGGCGTCTTCGGCCCCTGCGCCCGGTGGTCCTTCGGCTCCAGCTACCCCGGCCTTTTCACCTTACGCTTCCTTTTCTCAAGATTCCTCACCGTATGCGCCTGCAGCACCTGCAACAAGCAATGCGTCACACTACGCCCCGGCTGCTCCTGCTGCTGAACACGCTGTAGCTAACAACGCCACCCCATCCGAACCGTCAATGGGATACCAGCCCCTGTCGTATGGTTATGAGCCTCCAGCAACCAGCTCAGTGGAACAAGAGCCCGCTCAGACAGAGCATCAAGAATCTAGTGGCGGCTATGAACCTCCTTCATATCAACCTCACGGTTTCGAACCTCCGTCTTATATACCAAACCAAGAGCCTGACAATGACAGCACGGAGGGCGGGGACGAACCCAAGCCAAAGAAGAAGAGCTTCATGGACGATGATGATGACAACTTCCCTCCTATGGGGTCAATGACGCCGGGTGAGAAGACCAAGGCGGAGAAGGATAAAGAGAACGAGGAGATGTTCCGCAGGGTCGCGGAAGAGGAAGGTGAGTACACTTGACATTGTCCTGTCCGTCGGGTCTTCAATGATTAACAACAACTTAGCCAAACGAGTCGAAGCCGAGAAAGCGGCCAAATCCAAGAAGGGATGGGGCTTGACTTCCTGGTTCGGCAGCGGTGCCAAGAAGGAATCCCTGGAGAACTCTCCCAACAAGCCGATCCGTGCCAAGCTTGGAGAAAAGTCCAGCTTTGTCTACGATCCTGACCAGAAGCGCTGGGTCAACAAGGCTGCCGGGGCGGAGGAGAGTGCCCCCAAGCCTGCGACACCCCCGCCTCCCCGCGGAACGCCTCGTCCAGCGGGTGCTGGGACACCTCCGCCGCCCGGCCCCTCGAGCTCTGCGCCGCCCATGAGGCCCACGCCGCCGACGAGCGCCGCTTCGTCACCCAACCTGTCTGGCCCGTCGGCCGTGCCGCCATCTATGATGCGCTCCGTCTCAAACACTAGTAGTGTGGCAGGCGGTCCGCCCTCCGCGCCTCCCAGCAGGCCTGCGACGAGTATGAGCAACGCCAGCAGTATTGATGACCTTCTAGGAGCGGCGATGCCGCGCAAGGGTGCCGGCGGCAAGGGCAAGAAGAAGGGTGGGCGGTACGTTGATGTAATGGCCAAGTAGGGGGCAGGCCTTGGGCCCGGCATGGGGAGTCGCCGCCAAGCGTGAATGGAACCGCATGACTGGTGCATGTGGAGCGGTCTAATAGTTCATGGGCAATTGGGATGGCGATTCCAGGAGTAATCTAGCGCGTTGGGACGAAAGAGCCGGTGTGCGCCGCAACTCTGGGCGTCTTCCTTTTCAACAATCATACTGAGCAAGCCGCATGAGAGATGGAGTATATGGATACACGCACAGAAATAACGGATACATGGGACAGATAAAGCAAGCGCTTCCTCTTGCTGGAAAATGATGAACCTCCATTACTCGGGGAAAGAATTATGAAGTGGGAGTGGGGATATTGTAATAGAACTGTTGTAATGATAGAAGTTGATGACTCTGACTGTCCAGCGTGCAATGAATGCTTTGAATGTAGACAGCTCTAGTTTCACGGTCGATGCCTTGACATCTTTGATACCAACACTGCACAATTACTATACCAATATTATGTAACTAAATCAATCCATCCATCCCTGGACACATGTATAGCCCTCATATAATCCACAATTTTTTATAATTAATCTCAACCTAGAGACTATACACTATACTAGAAACTCCAACTCTATTTGATAAGCGATAGGCCTCATTTTGAAATTCTTGTCTCTCTTCATGCCAGGGGATGCTGGGCTTGGTGGATGAGGTCGATGAAATAGTGTGGTGATTAAGAAAGCGGACCCCTTCGCTAGAGGAGTACCGTGTGGAAAGGAGGAAGAAAGAGAAGCTATGGTAGAAGCTTGAGTCTTTGAATAATGCAAAGAAATACTGAGCGGTCAAGTTTATACAACGAGACTGATTTGAATATAAAATGTGAGGCTGGAAACTTTCATTTGCTCTAGGAAAAGTGAATAGCCCAAGTTTTCTCGAAGAATTTCGTGTTTCATGCTAAGTACCAAACAATGAAAGAACTGATTCTATGGATATCCGTAGTATGGTCCTATAAATCAATGTGGAGACACACCAGCGTCCTCACGCAGCGAGAAGATTACTGTTACACCGGAAGGTCGTCCAGCCAACTACTAAGACTTTTTGGTTCCATCCAGGGCGTATTGTCTCAAAGTCTCACTGACGCTGTTGCACAGAAAATCTGGTATCACCAGACTTTGCAAAAAGCCCCTTAAATGCCTACTGGACATCGAAAAAGAGCGAGGGACTGACCGCAATTCGCTCGGTCACGCCCCGAGATCTGTCAAGCTTTCAAGTGCCGCTTTGTTGTACGCCCTCGTCAACCACAAGGCTTGGCCGGGCCGAACAACGATATCGCCTGAGGCGTGAGACTAGTCAGCTCCGCGTTGCATTGTCTTCCCCGGCGGGCTCTCAGGTCTGGATCCACCTGTCCTCAGTGAAGCAGACCGATGCGGGTCACAGGTCACCCCCGTGCACCTCAATGCGGAACATTTACTGCTCTCACACTGGATGGGAGGCAGATTCTGACTCCAGGTCAGTTATGACAACACTCCCGTGTTCATTGGCCTGCATAATAGCGCACTTAAAGCAGCCATCCTGGACCACAGGGCGCTTATCGTTATAGAGCAGGTAGGCGAAAAGTCTTGATGATCTGCTTCTATGAGGACTGATTATGACAGAACTGTCACACGTCTTACTCGGCACAATTCTCACTCCAGTGTCCAGGCTTCGGATGGAGATATACTTCGCTTGAGGCATCGGAGCGCTCCGCTCTGGGTAGGAGTGCTTGCAGCTGTTGGCAGGCCCATGGGACGTCGATGGATAATAGTGGCCGAGGGCCTGGCTCACAGGCAGAAGGCTGAAGAAGACTCCGTTTATGTAGACTGCCGCTACTAGTTCCGTCGAATCGTCCTCGAAGTGGGCGCGGTAGTGGAGAATGATTTTGCTATGTGCGGGCCGAACGGAAGTAAAACGCTCAACTTGCCGGTCGTAGGGAGGCTTGGGTGTTCCGGCCTTGATCCATCCACCGCTGTCTGTGGGGATGCCATGTATTGGGCGGTTGTGAAAGCTGAGAGGGAGTCTGTGGCCTTCCGGTAGGTCGCATAATAGCGATCTTTCCCAGACTGGTGTCAAAAGAATGCCTTGTTGGCCGTTCCAAAATCCAATGATAGCTTCCCGGGCGGTTGTCTTCGCTACCCTCGGGTCTTCTGGGTTGACTCCAGCTAGTCGAGCAGCGCAAAGGAGGACTGCATCGCAGAGCCTTAACCCATGTTGTGGGTCGAAAAGCGGTTTAAGATGTTCGCTCGCACTTTGAATGAAGGTTTCGATGCTTCCTCCGACAGGGACTCGGATGAGACAGTCTGAAGGTATCCTGATGAGTGCTTGGATTGCTGAATCAAGGATTGCGAGTATTCCGCCCGCAGTTGATTGTCGTGTCAAATCCTGTGCAGTGCTCATCGAATCAAGCAAGAATTGTAGCAGCAGACCGATGGAGAGCCGACGAGTGTTTGGCAATGAGCCAGCCGAGTTTCCCTCGTGCCATTCCTCTGCCATCCCACTCAACATCGCAAAATCTAGACTTGCGTGAGTGTTTGAGACGATCTCCATTATTGCTTCAACGATTGGGATTTTTCTGAGGCGATTGAGGGCAAGTTTGTTTATCAACCCGAAATGGTCGTGCTTTGTCCCAGCCCTTTCAATCTGAAAGGCCCAGGAATCTAATTCGATCCAAGAGAGCAGTCGCCCTTGATGGAGTGTCGTAATTAGGAGGCGCCCACTCTTATCCAAAGCATTTTTCACCATGTCGTAACCTTTCAAGAAAGACTCTTCCTCGGCTTTTCCAGTGGAAAGGTATAAAGCCGCGGCGTTTCTCCACTGTCCAGCCTTGCTTGAAATACTGGGGTAGAAATGTGCGCCTGGCATGTCGAACGTCATGTGTCTCCCTCGCCGAGCATGATCCTCAATAAAATCATCGTTTATATTTTCGTCAAGACTGTAGATGAGGGCCAAATTGTGATTCCCTGGTTGAATGTCGATCACGACAAGCGGTTTGTCATGGTCTTCTTGCGCCAGAATATGTATTTGCCAACCATAGTGTGCCATCAAACTCGTCAGTGCAAGGAGCTTAACAGACCGCGTATATATGTTTGCGTCTTCTGCTGGGGCTGACAATATCTGATACAACAGTTCAACGAAGTCTTCACGTTCGCTGCGACTCCGAGGTGGGGTGAACATCTCATGCCATGCCAGGCCAGGGCATTTCTTCGCCACATTTTTCTGTATGGCTTGCTTGGTGCTTTCTAATTTGTCGCACATACTGTCGAGGCTTAGTACTGTGGCGGCATGCTTGTCGACAACACTCAACAAAATGCCAAAATCACTCCGGAGCTCGGGTTCGACACAACCATGAGTATAGACCAATAGCGCTCGCGTGAGTATATCGGCTAGCTCTATTCTGCTCATAAAAGTTGAAAGGCAGATGATGATTGTGCCCAACCAGTCCGGTGCCATGTGTAAGCCGTCACGCATGTGGGTGCTCATGAACGTGCTCACCATGCTGCCGTTCGAGTCAATGAAGGTTGCTGCCCGCGATGTGTACACATTGCGCCCATTAAAATATTTCGGCTGTAGCTCTGTGTTTTCAGATGATTGAAGCAGTGTGTTGAGTGGCTGGTAGGATGGCCTGATGAAAAGCGGGCTTCCTAGACGCTGTGTGATGGCGATTGTGGCTGATGACTCCCCCTCTTGGTGAACACTGATCTTGATCAATGAGAATTCAGCACCAAAACTAGTATTGCTTTGATGGGCTGCGTTTGTGGCAATATTGTGATCTACCATCTTGTCTGAGAATCATGCGGCAAGTGAGAAGGGGAATGACTAGGGTAATGGATTTGAACTGTCTATATAGAGCCGCTCTACGTTTAAAAAGAAGAGGGGGAACGGGGTTTTGTGTGGTTAATTTTGTCTAGAGCTCCTCCTTCAAGACGAAGAAAGCCTGAGATTTCGTTTCATTGCCTTACAGGATGGTCCCTCGGAAAACAGGCGGTCAGTGAAGTGTGCCTGCAATCGCAGTTTTACCTCGTTGGGGACCTTGCTCCGCCACGTCTGGCAGCTCAGTCGAGTTTCTTGCATTGAACTGAGTAATCCATGGAGGTCTGCACTGTTATCAGGCAACCGCCCATCTGCTGACCACACACATGTGTGTTGTGCAACCCACCCAATAGTTTCCCAAATCTGCCTGAATGCTACCCTGCTGGATCAGGCCGTCCTCAGTTCAGTTCAACAAGCACTTGACATTATTAGCCCACAGCCTGATTCACACAGAATGGATTTTCCTCTTTCCATCTTACACAAATCCGCTTCTTCCATAGCGACGATATTTGCAATGATCCCGCCCCAGAACTCGACAATGATACCGCAAAGGGCCCGCGGCCCACCGGTTGCTGAACGACAGCCACAGCAACCTCAACAGTACGGACGCCCAACAATGGATCGGAGCCAGTCATTAGTCAGGGGAAATCAGAGTGAGCTGCACCTCAGAACTGCTACACTGTGCCAAACTGACACAATTCCACCAAGCAGTTATGCCACAGCAACCACAGCAAGCACAGCAGCCACAGCAGCCCCAGCAGCCACAGCGGTGGACCTTGATGTCCGGAGAGACACAAGACTCTTTCTTCAGTCGATTTACTGGCTATTTCACCTATTGGGGCACCTTCCCCAACGTTACTTCCATGGAGATCACTCCGGGTAACGACAGAGCTATCACGGGCCGAGCTAGCCAGTTTACTGCGTCCGGCCGCCAGTTCCAGCAAAATAATGGAACTATTTCTGAGCTGAACAGCTCCGAATCGAGGCATTATCGCGGCGCTCAGGTCGTGGGAAACGAGGCAATTGGCGAGAGCACGCAGTCAAACAATGCTAGTGGGCCAAATTCCGAAGCAAATCACAACAAAACCAGGGACTGGGCCAAGCAAACAAACAATGCGAGCACTTGTGTCGTGATGTGAAGAGGGAAAGGTGGCATAACGGTGTACAAGTCAAATGACTGTTCATCATAGAAATGTAGGTACTGAGCACTTTCATATCTCGAATGATCATGCATTATTCGGTCTTACAGAGTCTTGATCTCCTGAACTACGTCTCTTGCTAATACCAATTCACTTGCAAGCTTCATACCCAGATGCTTATTATAACAATATGCCATTCCCAATAAAGTTAAGCTATTATCGAATTCCACTGTTTGCTTCCATCTCTTGCGATGTTCTCCGCAATGGCTGCGTTCCTTCCGGTTTGCATTTTGGCGATACTGTTAGATTGTTCGGCATTCTTGAATGCACAGTTTCGGACAATCGATAAACCAGGAGGGGTGATTACTTCCGGACCTTTCCTGTCAGGTTGATCACTCGAACCCTCTTCACCTTGATTTTGCTCGCCTGGCCCGGTCAATTCTGCATCCAGACTGGAGACAAACCTAGCCATTTGGAGCCGTTGTGTTTTCAGATAATTATGCGTGTGGGTCGAGATGTCACTGTCCATCCTCCAGTCCGCAAGAGTGATATCTTCTAGCCCGCGATCCACGTTGAAACGGAAGTACTGAGTCGTGTCCTGGAATCTTTCCTCGAGCCTATCTGCGACCTTGTTTGACTCTGTGCCAATCTTCTTCAGCATTGTAATAATTGACGTCCGAGTGTCCCGAATGCTCACGATACCACCAAGACCGGTGCCGATGCTGAGGAGACAGATCCCGTGTGCCTTTGGGAATACGCGATGCGCTTCTTGTAAGAGGATCTCGCTTGGATTGTTGAAGCCGAGAGCAGCATCAACAAACTCTATTCTGTCACGGCCAACCTTGACGGATTTGAAGAAAGTAGTGGCTGCTGAAGTTGCGAGAGCAACTTCCCAGATTGCGCAGTCTTGGAATTCGCTGGATTGGTCGTATGTTTTGAAGAGGGTTGGTCTAGCAGACATATCTTGCTTAGTTGCTGCTAGCACGACACTGCTTCTGTCAACAAAGAAGGCTCCAATGGGTGATTTGAGGACTGAAGACCTACGTTTTGGTGCAAGACGTGTCTTGGAAGACGTCGTCGGCGTGGTGGCAGCGCCTAGTCACCACACATCGACGTTCTCTGCAATTTTCTGTAATGGCCTCTTGTATTGCGGCTTTGAGTGCCTTTGAAGAGTAGGCACCCTTGGGTGGACCAGGGAAGGGGAACCGGAGCTTGGGTGTAAATGCCTTCTCGCCGAGTGCTCTGTATGCCTTGAGACAATTCTCTACAGTCATGCCGAGTCTTCCGAGCATAATAGCGATGATCCTGGATGTTCATATGTCAGTCAATACACTACTCTGGATTCATGCTTGTAGCTCCAATTACCCTCCAGTGCTTGTGCCTCCGATTATATCGAAGATATCGCAAGGGCGTGGAATTTCTGGCATATTCCGCTCTTCTCGGATCTTCTGCATCAGTGCTTCTAAAATCTGGAGGCTCGATATGCCCCGAATGCCACCCCCATCTGAAGAAGTCAACTTAATGTACCTTTTTGGAGTTAGTGATTGTATCTTACCTAGAGAAAGAATTTTGGGCGTAGCAGGCATGGTTTACAAAAGTAGATATTCAGCAACAGCCTGGGAGTGTGCAGTGTCCCTATAATGACAGACGAGGACTTTGGGTCGACAAAGATGAGTTTGCCCAGGATGATGCGATAATTATACTGCAGCGAAACTGGCATTCACGAGGGCTGTTGAATGTTATTCTATGGAATTATGTGATCTGATGCTTCTTTTCGGTTGCTTATTGGTATCGTCTGAGTGACCAATCGCGACACCCGTCTTGCCAACGAAACGGCCTTGGGCGAGAATTCGTAAACGCCATCGACTCAGCCGTCGAAGATCAGCAAACCATACAGGGAAACGCGGAGCCCTTGGAAATATGACCGCAAGGCGCGCATGGAACACAGCATATCGGCAACAGCGAAGGCTTGGGTTGCATGGGAAAAAGTGAGGCGAGGAGACACAGGTTCGGGATGGCCGTTACTGGTCGCACAGCATCTGCAGTCAGCTAATATCGAGCACAGCCATGCCGCCCCCAAAAGCCCACAAATTCCTGCACATCCTGATTAATAGCGTGTCCGTGACGCCCAGCGTCAGAATCAAAGCCTCGTTCAACATAATCAGGCGTATCTCGGCTCGAATGGGCTGCAACATTACTCATATATGTTAAGCGAAGGCCGAATGGCACACGTTATTGACTTAAAGCACTATGATGAGACTTCATGAAAAACTTAGCCACGAAAAGAGGTCAATCGCAGGTTATGCTCCCACCTTCTCTCCATCATGTCATCTATTTCCTCCAGTACGGCAGGTAGTGGGCTGATTACAATTCTGGTGCATGCTTCCCTCACCCGTCCCCCAACCTCTACATTACAGCGGCAATATTAAAGCTCAGGTTATGAGGAGAAATAGATGCTTTAAATATCATGGGTTGAGACGACAAGTTGTGTCAGTAAGAAAGCAAACGTCTGAGTATATGCCAAGAGTCTAAACATATAGACTTCTGGCTGATCTGCCAAAAGAATTGAACAATATTGGTTTCCATCACACAACCCGAACAGTGAAGGTCCTTCGTGAGTTGAACTGATAGACTTCAAGGTGGTGAACACTCCCACTGGCATTGAGCTATAATCATAAACAATGCTTACGAAATCCACTTGTAACTCGAAGACTGTCTCAAGCAGAAGTGAAACAGTATGACTTCGTTCATTTGTGACCTTTGTTCTTTTTCTGTTCAAGACCTAAATGCCCTTCCGTCTTGTAGGACATGAAAGAGCTTTGGACAAAGCAAATCCATGACCAATGTCATGTGACGCTTACAACAGTCATGTTCCTGGAAACAAAAGAATCTGACAAGGAGATTGTCCGGGTATCCGATGAAGACAAAAGCATTGTTCTATAATACTGTGTTGTTGCAATGTGCGAGCATATAATTTCTACACCCGTCCTGAACGATGGCCTGTTGGTTGGCGAAGCCGACCACGAGTAACCTCATACGAACAAGGAGACCTCTCACAGTATGGACTCAATGTTCGGCGGCATGTTCAGCAACAAAAAATACAAACCCCGCCAGGATAATATCCCGCGGCTCCTTCTTAGGGGCTGGTATCCGGAAACCCCGGCCGCTGTCCTGGGCTTAAATACCGCTCAAGGAATTTACCCTTTTGCGTGGCGAGAGCTCCTGCCAGCGTTTAGCACCGTCAGCCGGGAGCCACCGACCATCCCCTCCCATCCCACCGAGCTTTCGGTAAGGGAGATTACGGCCCTGGCTTCAGCCCACATCGAGGGTGTCATAGAGGTAGCAACACCGTTCACATCATGGACGGCGGACCTCCCTACCGCGGTCTTCTTTGCACTGGGACACTACGATGTTGAAGGTTGGGAGATGAGCCAACCGGGTTATATTGCTGTTGTTGACCTGTCACAGCCACACCCAATCACACATGCTCCCGACCTCGGCTGGTTTACTTTACCTATGGAGTACCTCGTCCACGGACCCGTGACGCAGGGCCTTCGTGTTGTCTCCATCGCAGACATCAGGACTACTCTGAACTGCGAGAACTGGCCGTTCTGCCATAATGGCAGGCGAGAGCCTCACTCCGTGACCGAGGAGGAAATACGGGACTCAATGAGGGTAGGACTTCTATTCCAAAATGCCACGGACAAATACGTCGACGTGGCCGTCGTCATCGCAGCATCGCTGATCGCCTGGGGGCAGGTCGGGGTCGGCAGCCCGAGGCCACTCTCTGTAGCGGATCTGTTCCGCGCCGGAAGACAGCAGAGGAGGCCGTGGCCGGCAGAAGACCTCGAGAACATCGTGCGATCGAGGCTCCTGGAACACGACGGGGCCGGCCCTCCCTTGAGCGGGGCGGCCCTGGGCAATTCCCTCACGAGCACGGTAGACGCCCCCCAGCTCGAGCTCACTTTAAGCTTGCTAACTCGCATGCAGGAAGCCTGGGGACCCGCGAGCGACGACGCGGCCGGGACGAGCACGCCTCGCCTCACGCGCGAGCAGTGGGAGGCGGCCTTCAGGGAGGCGGCCAACCGGCACTCGCCCATCGCTCACAGCTGTGGGCCCTTCCGTTGCAAGCTTTGTGGTAAGAGCCGTGCGGGTGAGGCGGCGACGGACCTCTCGAGGCCTGAATCGATCTACTTCTGTAGCAAGCGGTGTCTGAACTCGCAGGCTAGGAAGGAGAGAGTCGAGGCGGCAGCAGAGTCCCCTTAGGTGGTTGGGGATTGTATGTGACATGTAAACTGAACTGGAGTTCCGGCGCCGAGAATGGATTAGACGATTAGATGTAGCGATGAATGAACGCTCACCCTAAGGCTCCCCAAAACACTCAGTAGAAGTCCGATTCGAGAGCTGAATCGCATTTAACATGTGAACTTTTTGTGCTGACCTGGTATCATTGTGAAAGCCTCCTGTAGCTGATGTGCTCGCTGCTGAGCGTCTATAAAGCCAATATTGTATCTCCACGACGCCATCCGGAACTCCTCACACGACCCAGCTATGCAATGAGATAGACTCCTTAAAACCAAACATCGGAACATTAGGCACTATACGAAGAAACATAGTACGTGACCACGGCATCCTCGGCAGTCGCGTCGTCGAACTGCGGCACGTACGCGTACAGGATCAGCGCGTGGTCGTCGGCAAAGCACGCGATGACGCGGCCCTCGAGGCGGCCCACGCTCAGGACCCTGCTCCAGTCCTTGCCGTCGACGCGCACCGTCGCCCACCTGTCGGGCCCGGCCTCTCGGAACCGCGTGCTGGGGTGCTCGTCGAGCGGCACGGCGAGCTGCGCGGGGTCCAGCTCCGGGTTGTCCAGGCCGCGCCACACGCTCTCGATGTCCAGGGCGTCGGTGGCGATGCGCAGGCGCAGGCTGCCGTGCATGTTGGCCGACAGTTCCAGCTTCGGGCCGTTGGCGCCCGCAGCGCCCACCCCGCCCCGGCCGCCGGCGCCGCCGGCACCGCTCGCCGTGGTGAGGGCCAGCTTGGTGAAGCGGTCCGAGATGGCCTTGAGCTGCATGAGCGGGGGCAGCTGGATGTGCACGTCCGGCTCGCGGACCTTGGGCTGCATGATGGTCTCGACCGTGTCCGGGTGCAGCACCCTGACCGGGATGTCGTGCGTGATGACCTTCTCGCGCTCGCGCTTCATGGTCAGCTCGAGGGCCTCCAGGTCGGCGTCGCCGAATGGGTCGTCGTCGTCGTACTCGTCACCGCCGCCGCCGCCACCACCGCCCCTGTAGCCAGTGTCTGCGCCGGCGCGGCGGGTGTGGAAGGGAGCCGCGGGCGCGGAGTTGTTCGAGCGTTGCTCGGGGGTGGTGTGGATGGTCATGGACAGCACGGGGATGCCGTCTTTCTTTGTGAGGCGCAGGGTCGCATGGTCGCTGTTGATGGCGGACTTGAGGGCGCGCTGGAGGGGCCCAAGAGGGAGTTCGAGGTTGATGGTGTTGGACGGCTCGGCGGACTGGATGTGGTAGTCGGTGAAGACGAAGTCCATAGAGAGGGATCTGCGAGGAGACCATGGTCAGCTCGTGCCCGTCACCCAAAGGTGGTTTGGTTTATTGGCCGGGAGACGCGAGGCACTCACGCCCAGACTTGAGATCCCGTCTCAGGGATCACCGTGAAACGCGCCGTGTCATCGTCGAGACGGACCCAGGCGATCTTTTCGAGCGTGTTCAGGGCAGCGATCAGCTTGTTGAACGTGCGGATATTCTTCAGCTCCGTCTTGAACCTCATCGTTGGTCAAGTCTCGGCCGAGGGCCCATTTGGACGCGTCTAGAACGCGTCAGAGATTCCCACCCGTCAGTCAGTCAATCAGTCAGTCAGCCCAGTTACTCTCGACTCAGAAGAAAGAGAAAGTTCCGGTGGGGAATCAGAAGACCACGGGCACAGGTGGACCTTTTCTTGACAAGACGTAGTAGTGCTAAACGAATGCAGCTGTTCAAGGGGTATAGCGTGGCTGCGCTATCAGAGATATCCGTAGCTATAGGTGGTGCTAGGAAATTTACCCCAGTGTCGCCCCCACCATGTGAGGACCCTTGTAATGACAGCGGGCTGGCCACGTCCAGGTGGGGGTTTGGGGTCGTCGAAGGACAAGCTACCCCGCCTGGATCATCCCGTCGTCTCCGCTGGCACCCACCCCCAGCCTCGCCTCAAGCCAGAGCCCGCAAATGCTCCCGTATCGCTACTGTCACAGCACGTCATGCAGTGAGTGGCTTTCCAGTCCACCACGCAGTGACAAATAAGGAAAACCAGGCTTTCGAAAACGCCTCATAGGAAAGAAACCCAAATTTCCAGTGAAAACCCCCCTTCACCAAACGGCCAAATCCCGGGAGCAGCAGAAGTCGAAAAGAAACCGCTCTCACAACAAGACCGTATCAGCAGGTAGCTCCAAGGCGCCCAACCCACATTTACGCTCCGACCGAACATATGTCTGCATCCATAAAACTGAAAACGCTCTCGTCCTGTCATCCTGTAGTGCCCAAAAGTCTCCTTGCCTGTGAAAGTCGTAGACAATGCATCCAGCCCCGTACCGCCTCCTTCCACAATCTTATGAGAACTGATCGGGCGTGGTCTTCATCTTGGGCTCCTGCGAGTCGTAAAATGCCAGGAACTTCCAGTCCGGCCCCTTCTTCGCCACGTCCCAGTAGCCATATGCGCCCGGTACAGGAGGGAGGTCTCGGTTCGACGTCGGTACCAGCTGTGGGGAGTCGGCCAGGTCGTTCTCGTCGTCCTCATCTTCTTCGGGGTGCAGCGACTTCATCTTCCTAATATGGGTAACGTCCAGTGTCAGCCTTGCCAAGGCGTTTGCTATACGCAGTGCTGACAGTGCCCACCTCAGGCCTTTCGTCCTTGGTGTCCTGGTCCCCTCCGTGTCGCCGTCGCCGTCGCCGTCGCTGTCGCTCTCGCTGTCGCTCCGGTCCTCTGCCGCCTCGCGCGGACCACCCTCCAGCATCTCCTGGACCCGTTGGCGCCTAGCCAGCTTGAGCCTCTGCTGTCGGCAGTAGGCGCAGTCGCTATTTCGTGGATCCCCGGGGAAGCTCATGCGTGCGGCGTCCTCGCGGCTCAGTCTTGACTTCTTTCGATCGTAGGCTGCGGGCAGGACCGGGTGCGAGCAGAGATGGAAGAGGTCGGTCCGGCAGACGGGGCACAGGGGCTTGTCGGTTATGGAAAGGTAACGCTTGATACACACGTTGCCAAAGACATGACCGCACGGGGTGATCGACCAGCCCTCCTTGATGCCGTCCGGGGACTTGGTGCCCACATCGACCTGGCAGATTGCACAGGCAGGGTCGACATCTTCGTGATCAGGATGGTCATCGTGCCGGGCGACCGAGGTCTTGACGGGTGACTTTAGCTTGACTGACTTCATGATGCCCCGGCTGAGAGGACCGAGGTTAGGAGGGCAGCAGGAGATGTAGTCAAGGAGATCGGCAGTGGTTGTGAAGGACACCAGGTGGAAAACGAAAGGGTGCGTCAAAAGTGCGGCGGCTAGGGCCCAGCAGAAAGGCGAGGGCGAGTTTGAGGTGTTGGTCTGAGTGAAAGGCAGTTGCAGCCTGCCCAACATGGATGCGACTATTGGGAAGGGAAAGTGATTAGGCTTGAGCGAGGCACGGATCTAGAGACGGAAGAAAAGGCGCACAAGTCTGTGCAAATGACTAGTTATCGTCGAGTGATGAGGTTGTCACCCCAACTAAGGCGTGCCACATGGGTCACAGGCCAACTTACTTGGAGGAGGGTTGGGTGTGTAGGTGGGTGTGGGTGGGTGGGGAAGGGTGCGGACCAGGGAGCGAGAGATAACCTAGGCAGTAGGTAGACAGCGGAGGGATCTAGTGTGCAGAAGTGAGTTGGCCAGGCAGTAAGGCAGGCAAGGCAGAGAGGGGTGAGATGGCCGGATGGCTGGGAGTGAGTGCAAGTGGGTTTAGGCTTGAGCTTGGGACTTGTATGCTGGCCTCTGGCGGTTGGCGGTTGCGTGCGTGCATGCGTGCGATCGTTCGCGCGTTCGTATGTACACTACGGTGGGCTGGGACGGAGACGGGACGGGGACGATGGGCTGAGGATATGGGCCGAGCAAGTGGAGGGCCCTCGGACAGGATGGGATAGGACAGAACAGAACGAGCGGACAAGCCTAGCTTGGGCGGCTCCGTTGGCTTGGTTTTCGTCTGGCTGATAGGTACACTGCAGGAAGGACATGCAAGTCTCGTGTGGCTGACCGACCCGGACCCCAAGCGTGACTAGTTACGGGAAATCGGGCTTGGACGGCATGCATGGCGAAACGGTGTTTGGAGCTGTGGCGCCGGCTGTGCGCCCGTAGATAAGATTCACCTTGGTCGTCAAACCGTGCGGGTGTCTGTCTGAGTATCAGGTGCCTAGTTAGTAACGTACACGCAGTCTAGAAACTTGAGCGGACACTCTTGACTTGGATAAACCTTGGCAGTGACGCGAAATGCAGTGAATCCACCCACCCAGCCAGCTCAAGTCAAGCTGCAGGTGTGTACTAGAGTTAATGTATCTACTGTGTACAGTACGCAATATCCTGAAAAGGTGGCGGGGTTGACACAAGGCTGAAGAGACTAAACAGGTTGCCCGCTTATCTGTATGCAAGGAAGTGGATTGCATTCGTGTTGTAAGTGACAGCGACCGGGACAGGGGTTGTCTGCCTGCATATATGCCGTACGTATGTGCCCAGCCCCAGCTGCGCTCACCTCGCTTCACCTCATGGCCAGCCGCTGTACTGTACAACTGTTCATCAGGAGATACAACTCTTTGTCTGATTTGGAGAGGAGCTGGAAAAACCTGTCACGGGCTACGTTTGTGTACAAAGCCGATGGTTTCATATAGACGGCCAATACCTGTTGCGCCGCAGCCACTTGCTGCTGGCCTTTGACGTCACCCTTGAAGCCTGGCCTCACACACTACATGGCTATGCCCCCACTGAGACCATGGAGGCTCATGGCCAACGGCGGTTCTGCAAAATCTCTGCACACCGTCGTAGCTGAATGCGGTTCGAGAGAGGTGTCCGGCGTGCCCCTTTTGTTGAGTAATATCACAGTCCTCCCACCACAAGTGCCTCACCGGACGGGTCACATTGCTGTAGACCTCTTATGCGGCCGCGGGTCTTCAGGCTTCCACCAGATTCCCAGGCTTCCACTGCCTCATCCCAACTGGCCGCCCATGGGCACGTTCCTGAAGATCAACCCTAAAGATTCACTTAGACTGTGGGGACCATTCATGGAACTGCTGAAAGGTGGCACTCAGCACTAGTGATGACGATGCGTTGATCGCGGTGCCACTCCACTGTGTCAATACGTAACACACAATGTATTCATCAGCATGTAATGCGTGTTAGCTGGGTATCGTTTAATGTGGTTCTTCACATATGATGCCCTGATCTGGACTATCGCGTTCTTGTTGCATGGTCAATCTCCTCGTCGCTGTCATCCCTGAAGCCCTCCTCCAAACTGTTGGGCCGTTAGCAGCTATTGTAAGAGGTCGAACACGCAGCAGACTTACTCTCGGCTTAAGCGCCGCTCCAAGTCCGGCCTGCCACTGCTCCTGCTCCTCCTGGCCTCTCTTTCCAGGCGGTGCCTCACGTCCTCATCCTCGGGCACCTCATCTAGCTCTTCACCCTCGTCCGAGTCGTACCCGTTATCGGACCCCGGACCTCCAGCGACAACCAGTCGGTCTTGTAGCCTCTCCCTCCAGGTGGATGGCACAAGCCACCGTGCAATTTGGTTTTGTACCCTGGCCCGGACGGTCTGGGTCCCGTTGGAGATGGTCTCGAGCGGAAGGTAAGCCCCGTATCGGCTATTTCGAGTGCGCTGCCATAGAGGATAGAAGATGTATGTCGCGAGGAGGAAGACTATAAGTGCTATTATTGCCGGGACGACAAGAGTCTGTCGGCCGGGAGGTCAGTCGCGGTTAGCTGTGGGTCTGGCTGTGTAAAGGGGCATCGGAAGAGAGGGAAATAGCAAACTTGCCTTTGCTGTGGAGACGGTAGAGCCCATGCTGGAATTGTTGGAAGACCATATGTCGCGCCCTAGTAGTATGCTAGAATAGCTAGCGATCCCGTCGGCACGCACGAGCGAGAAGAGGATGACGTTGCAACTGGCCGGTCGTGAATCGGTGGACGGTAGTCTTGATTGGTTCCTGACGGCGCCACCTGGATAGTACTGCGTACGTTCTGGCAGGATTGCAGAAAGTTTCCCGGTCTGATTGAAACAAATCTGCCCCTGCGTCCAGTAGCAGCTGGGCGAAGTCCCGAATTCGATGCCCCGTGGTAGGTAGTTGACAGCTCGGCGATGATCGTCGTCAGCCACAAGACGTCTCCGATATCTTACCCGGGTGGCATAAGGGTCCAAGAGCACTTAACCAGAGAAGGGTTAGGGTACCTAGGTAATATCCTATTCCCCGGCCCCCTGCAACAAGCTGGAAGCACCTGTGAGTTCCAGACTACCTAGTCGTCTTCTAGATACACCGTAGACCATCATTGTGGAACAACAAGCATTCCAAATGGTGCCGCGAAGTCAATGCTTCCTCGTCCCGTAGCCTGACCCAGCTCCATCTCCAGCTTCAAGGATATGGGGAGTCCACATCATGCTGGGCTGGGCCATGCCCCAAGTGGACCGAATTTGGATCTGTAATGTCTCGATGTCTTCTCACATGGCCAAATCCCCAATGCGCTTGCGACTCCGCATTTACTAATCTACTAGGGAAAGAAGAGCATGGCGGCATCTGATGGTGTTGGTTGAAACCAGATTGGTTTCAGGGGCACAACCAAACAATTCGAATGGGTTGCATTTCGAGGTCGCATGCTCATGTACTGCACGATAATGTAGGGGCGCTGCTCATAAGTGGCTATAGTTAGCTGCGAACAGAAACGGAAATGAGGACGGGGATGGAGATGGAAATGAAGCCAAATCGGCGTACGAGTTCATCTCGGCACCCGGCTGACTCGACCTCACAACCTTCCGTGATCTGCTGCCGTGCTCAGAGCACTGGGAAATACAAACTCGTTCCTACTGGCTGCTTGGGGACTGGATACTGTGTATGCATGCAGTGTAGACAGACCTAGGCGCCACCAGAAGCCAGACGGGTGTCGATCTTGGAGAGCCTTACCGTATCAGTCCTTGCATGTGGTTGATGCTGGCAGGCTAGACAAAAAAGGTCGTATTTGCCCTGGTGGGCCCTCCATTCTGGGAAATTAACTCGATTGTCTGGTTGGGCCTCTGCGGCTCCAGTGTCCGTCCAAGAGCCAGCCAGCCTGCCAGCCAGCAGCCCACCCAGGGCATCCAGGCACCCAGGCCAGGGCAGTCCAGACCAGACATGGCTCGTGTCCCTTGTCCTTCGGCACGCACGCACTCACACGCAACCGACGCAGGGGCTCGGGAGGACCACACGCTGGGCGGCAGCTGGGCACGCACGAACCACCTGGCACCCTTGAACTGAACCCAACCCGGCCATCATCTCGCGAAACCTAAACCAAACCCCCAAGGCTTCGTTCGAGATTCCGGCAACGTCGTGCATCAGTCTCTCCTGCTCCTGTCCCGACCCTCTCCACCACACCACCGCCCGCACTCCACTTGTCCGTCCCAACTACGGGACGATGCTGGGCACCTAGTCTGCTGTCTTCCGGGTTTGCGGTGCATGCTAAAACAGGCCTGATTATGCGCCTGCAGTCTCTCCTTGCCAACACCGTCCCGCCCACCACAGCACACCGGGACACCCATCCGATTCGAATCGACGGGTACAATGCGATCGGCCTCGAGCTCTGAGACTGACACAGAGACACACGCCGCGACCGACGACACTCGCACCCCTGCCCGCCCTGTTCGCAACATCCCTCCACAAGTTTGCGACTCGAGATCATCACCCTTTCCCTCCCAAAAACCATCGACTGAACCCCCCGACCCGTTTGCCCTTTGATCTACCATCCAGCCGGCACACCCAGAGCATACCACAAAGGACTGAGCACCGGGCACGACTTGCCGCCAGGGGGCTCGTCCTCGCGCGACCCACAACATGGCCTCGTTATTTTCTAGGGGGAAGCACAAGGCCGACAAGAGAGCCACAAGTGACGAGGGCCGGAACTTGGCTGTGAATCAGCAGCTTGACGCGGGCAGCTCATCAGGCTCGCGCTCCTCGCGCCACAACCGGGAGTCGTCGGTGATATCCGTCGACCGTCCCAACTCGGCCGAGGGAGGCGGCATCAACGAGGTGGCAGGCGTCTTCTCGACGATACCCTATGACAATACCGCCAATGGCCGCCGCTCGCCCGTCCCCGTCGAGTATCTGCCTAAGCCCGACCACATGCCCGTCCGCAGGGAGCCATTGCCGCATCAGCTGAATAAGGCCACTGCCGACTTCCACCAGTATCCCAGTTTCGATGCAGCCACCCTCCAGAACTATGCAAGCACTCACCTCTCCGGGCCTCGGCCCCCTCCCGGGAGGCAGTCGAATGTTACCATGGCATCGACCGGCCGCCAGACTCAGTACCAACAATGGGGCCCAGCCCGGGACAGTTCCCATCCAGCAGGATCCCATGGTTCCAAGTACACCTCGTACGCAACATCTGCGGGTAGGACTTCGACAGACCAATCTAGTATATTTTCAGGTAACGGAGGCTCCCATGAATACGCGCATACGTCCGGTCGCTCATCTAGAACAGCACTGCCCAGTGCATCCTCTCAGAGTAGCTACGCCTCGAACCTTTCCAACCGGGATTCCCACCGCCTAACCAAGTTTCCAGGAGGCCTTTCACCCACGAGCCCCGGCGACGCGTTCTACTTCCCCAAGCCTGAAGACCGGTTGATCGACGACATGTTCCTCCAGCTGATGCAGAAACGTGGTTGGCATAACCTCCCGGAACAGGCCCAGCGCCAGATGCTCGCATACCCCTCCGCGAAGAAATGGACACTTATTTACCAGGATAGGCTCACCGAGTGGCAAGGCGAACAGAAGAGACGAACCACCGCGAAACCCGGACAATACCAAACTTTCGACGTCGCCGCCTCTGCTGCCGAGGAGGGAAGCCCGGAATGGTACGTTAGGAAGGTCATGGATAACAGCCTCGACACCAAGGGACTAGGAAGTTTGGAAGTCAACTTGAGAACACAACAGATCGGTTGGGTCAAGCGCTTTATCGAGTGTCAAGGACAAGTCGCCCTCACCAACGTTCTTATGAAGCTCAATCGCAAACAGGCTGTTGGGCCAGCGGCGCCCGAGACCAAGAACGACACCAAGAACCTCGACCGCGAGTATGATATTGTAAAATGTTTAAAAGCATTGATGAACAACAAGTTTGGCGCCGACGATGCATTGGCGCATCAGCAGGTCATGGTGGCCTTGGGCACATCCCTTATCTCGCCACGGTTGAGTACGCGCAAGCTTGTCAGTGAGGTCTTGACCTTCCTGTGCCACTGGGGTGATGGCGAAGGCCATGTCAAGGTCATCCAGGCCATGGATGTGGTCAAAAATCAACAAAACGAGAATGGGCGATTCGACGCCTGGATGCGGCTGGTCGAGGTTACCGTCGACGGCCGAGGCAAGATGGGTAGCCTGGTTGGTGCGAGCGAAGAGGTTCGAAGTGGTGGTATCGGCATGGAGAATCTGCTGATGGAATACGCCGTCGCAACACTCATCCTCGTCAACATGATCATCGATGCCCCCGAGAATGACTTGCAGCTGCGGATGCACATCCGGGCCCAATTCGGGGGGTGCGGTATCAAGCGTATCCTCACCAAGATGGAGGCGTTCCAGTACGACCTCATTGACAAGCAGATCGAGCATTATCGCAACAATGAAGCCATCGACTACGAAGACATGCTCGAAAAAGAGAACAGCAGCATCAAGGATAGTATCGAAGGTGAGGTTAAGGACCTCAACGATCCCGTTCAGATCGCGGATGCCATCCAGTCGAGACTGCAGGGAACTAAGACACAGGACTATTTCATCTCGGCACTCCAGCATCTGCTCCTCATAAGAGAGGGCGATGGTGAGGAGAGGCTGAGAATGTTCCAGCTCGTTGACTCGATGCTCAGCTATGTGGCCATGGACCGGCGGTTGCCGGACATGGACCTCAAGCAGAGTCTGAACTTCACCGTGCAGAGTTTGTTGGACAAGCTGCACACGGACTCCGAGGCTCGTCAAGCCCTTGATGAGGCCCTCGAGGGCCGGCAGATAGCGGAGGCCGCCATGGCCGAGAGGGACGAGATGAAGGCGCAGCTGGAGTTGGGCGCTGACGGGCTCGTCGCAAAGCTTCAGAAGCAACTCGATGAGCAATCTAGGTTCATTGAGGCACAGAGGAGGCAAGCTGACACGCTGAAATCCGAGCTCGAAAACATCCAAAACCTGCGGGCAAAGGAGGCCCAACGGTATGAACTCGAGACGCGCGAACTCTACCTCATGCTCCGAGACGCCCAAGACGTGGCAGCCTCGAATGCTGCCAAGGGTGCCAGTAACGGGCCGGAAGACCCAGCCCGTATGCAAGGTATTCTGGACCGTGAGAAGCTCATGGACCGCCTGGCCATGCAAATCGAGCGGCAGAAGACGCAATACAAGCTGGAAGGTAGGAAATGGGGCGAGGATGCTGGGCCCTCGGACAGGTTGCGTGCGTTGCGTGAGGAGATGGAGGGCTACGGGCCGGCAGGAGGCCTTGCACCGCCTGACCCCAACGATTTTACTCACAGCGTGCTCGGCAGCGTAACAAACCGCAACACCAGGATGAACCGCAGGCGCGACTCCCAAGATGCATTTGGTGACGAGGAGGCCGATGATGGAGATGTCATCTACGAGAAACCCACGATCGTCGAACTACGCCGGCCACCCAAGCAGGCCAGCGGCTTGATGAGTGAAATCAAGGGCACGGTGCAGAAATACGATGGCAGCGACTCTGAGGGTGAACAAGACGCGACTACAGGCCCGTCCCATCCTAGCCTGGAGACGCAGTCACCCATCACGCCCAGCGAAGACACACCAAAGATCCAGATCACCGGAGAAAACGGACCTCCTCCACCTCCTCCGCCTCCACCGCCCCCCATGCCCGGTCAGATCCCAGGTGCCGGCCCGCCGCCTCCTCCTCCTCCTCCCCCGCCGCCTATGCCAGGTCAAATTCCTGGCGCTGGCCCTCCTCCGCCGCCACCTCCACCCCCGATGCCTGGAATGCTGTCGCCAGGTGGTGGCCCACCGCCTCCGCCTCCGCCGCCTCCGCCCCCTGGCATGATCGGCCGAGTCCCAGGCGCCCCGCCTCCCCCACCGATGCCTGGTGCTACTCATGGTCACTACTTGCCCCAGTCGCCTGGACTGCCAATGTCAAACGGTCTTGGTCTTCCCGTTGTGCGACCAAAGAAGAAGCTCAAGGCTCTCCATTGGGACAAGGTCGACGAGGCTTCCTCTACTCACTGGGCTGCTCACGCTCCAACTGCAGAAGAGAGAGAGGAGAAGTACATTGAGCTCAGCAAGAAGGGTATCTTGGACGAAGTCGAGAAGTTGTTCATGGCAAAGGAAGCCAAACGGATTGGTGGAGGCGCTGGCAAGAAGGATGATAAGAAGCAGCTTATCTCCAATGACCTGCGGAAAGCATTCGGTAAGTTCTCCTCGCCCAGGCCTGACATGATCAGGGCGAAATACTTACAATTCTTCAGAAATCGCTCTATCAAAGTTCTCTCAGCACTCTGTTGAGAAGGTTGTGCAGATGATCATTCACTGTGACACTGCCGTTCTCGACAACCCCGTTGTCATGGACTTCCTGCAGAAGGATGACTTGTGCAATGTTCCAGAGAATACTGCCAAGGTCATGGCACCGTACAGCAAAGACTGGACGGGGCCAGACGCCATGTCAGTTGCTCGTGAGCAAGATCCGGCTGAACTTACGAGGCAAGATCAGATCTACTTGCAGACCGCGTTCGAGCTTCACTACTATTGGAAGAGCAGGATGCGAGCTCTGGCTTTGACGAGGAGCTTTGAAGGTGATTATGACGAGATTACCGAGAAGATGCGCCAAATTGTTGAGGTGTCTGAATCCCTGAGGGACTCGGTCTCGTTGATGAATGTTCTTGGCCTGATTCTCGACATCGGTAACTACATGAACGATGCGAACAAGCAGGCCCGGGGTTTCAAGCTGAGCTCACTTTCCCGTCTCGCCATGGTCAAGGACGACAAGAACCAATCCACGCTTGCCGACCTGGTGGAACGCATCGTCCGGCAGCAGTACCCCGAGTGGGACGCATTCGTCAACGACATACAGGGCGTCATGACGGCACAAAAGATCAATATCGAACAGCTGCAGGCAGACGCCAAGAGGTACATTGACAACGTTCGAAACGTGCAGATGTCACTCGACAGCGGCAACCTATCCGACCCCAAGAGGTTCCACCCACAAGACCGCGTTTCCCAGGTTGTGCAGCGCTGCATGAAGGAAGCTAGACGCAAGGCCGAGCAGATGCAGCTGTACCTGGAGGAGATGTCGCGGACCTACGATGAAATCATGGCGTTCTACGGCGAGGACCCGACAGATGACAATGCCAGGCGAGACTTCTTTGCGAAGCTGGCACTCTTCATCTCGGAATGGAAGAAGTCTCGGGACAAGAACGTCACCTTCGAGGAGCAGAGACGCCGCAACGAGGAGTCGATGCGTCGCAAGAACGCAGCACTCAATATCCGTGCAGACCGCCTTGCAGATGCCGGGCCCGTCAGCCCCAGCAGTGCCGGAGCGATGGACAGCCTGCTCGAGAAACTACGCGCAGCGGCGCCGCAGACGCGAGACCAAAGGGACCGCAGGAGGCGTGCAAGGCTCAAGGACAGACACCAGGTGCGCGTCGCCTCGGGACAGAAGATACCGGAAATCAACGAGATTCCCGAGTTGGACACGGGCCTCCTGAGTGCCAAGAGCGTCGACAGCCACGGCACGGACGAGACAGCGGGGACCGGCAGCGTGGGCGGCAACCTGCTATCGCCCACCTCGGTCACCTCGCCCCAGGAAGGAGAGGACGACGTCGCGCAACGGGCAGCGATGCTGCTGCAGGGCATGAGGGATGGCGACGGGGCCGAGGGCGATGAGGACAGGAGGGAGATGCTGCTGCAGGCCAGGCGGAGGACGGCCCAGGACGAGAGGAACTCTAGGAGGCGGAGAAGGGAGAAGACGAGCAGCTCGCAGCCGCCACCGAGGCAGGCCAACGGGACAGCGGACGGCGAGGGCGAGGGTAATGGGGCAGAGGGCGAGTCCGCGCAGGGAGACAAGGACGAGGCCGGAAGCACGGCGCACAGTGAAGAGCCCGCCGCTGCGGCTGAGGAAGAGGGAGACGTGCCGACGCCGAAGCCAGAGGACGAGGTGCCGGCGTGAGGTGTTCCCCTTGACGTCGCCGCTGTGCTCATATGCTTGGGAACCCCGGCTGTAAATGAGTGCTTCCGTTTCAGGCTTTCGAGATTAGGGGGGCGGGTTAGTGACTCGCTGAATGAAAAGAATTCAGGAGGTTGCCGCCTCGGCTTGTCCATATCTGCCTGCCTACGTATACGTATGTAGCAGGTGTATATATCCATATATATCCATATAATGTTTACCCAAGGCAAGTTGGGAACAGCGACATGAGGCCTTTCCTGCTATGGTCGCACTCCCGTAGGGCGCCGCAGGGGGGAAAAGAAGGCCAGGATAAGTTGCAAAATTTGCTAGTCCGCTTCTGTTCGATGTTCCTGTGCTGTACGTTCTGGCAAGGAAGGAGGTGGCCTTCAGGTTAGGGAGAGGTTATGGGACATCTGGACGGACAGGACAGGTTTCAGGAGAAGGCGGGAATCATACTAATGTACATAGATAGATGTAATGTACGCATCATTGTTGATTACTGGTGGATGCAGATGTGGTGGTATGTATCTTTGAAGTCGCACACGTTGTCGATTGCTGAAATAACCTCAATCGCAGTCGAGACGGCCACGGACGACGGTGCTCCCTTGGGCCCTTTCCAAGACCTGATGGCGTGCAGTATGCCAGCCTTCCTGCTCAAGGCAGTCACATACTCTAGTCGCCCGGGTGATGCGTCAAGAGTTAGTACCTAGTGTTGCGAAAATAGAAACAAAGGCAGTGACATTACGAGCAGGTCTTGACTGCCGCAAAGTTGAAGGGATGGATTGATCATTATTCGAAGATTAGGCTAGCAAGCGGTAAATATCGGGGAAATAACAGTATTTTCACACCAGAGAGATTCCTACCTCTACGAAGAGGGTGTTTGAAAGGCAACATTCTCTCCATGATCGGCAAGGCTGGACAGGATTGCAACACGGCCAGAATATTGGGTGTGAAGAATAGTCTTATGTCTCAAGCCAAAAGAACATTAAATAAAGCTACAAGAATACAGTCATTCCTTTATAAACTCTGCTTCAAGGGCAACTCCAAACATTAAATCGTACCGGCCTTGGCCGCATGAGACATTATCATGTCTGCCCACACAGACCCGAAATTCAGCACAACATGTGCACACATACGATGGGCCAGTGTGAAATCCCACAACCCCCACATCAAGCGTGCCTATAGCCTCTTCTCGATACACTTCAGCCTCTTACGGCAACGGCGGCCCGGCGAGATTCGCGGTGAGATCGTTGTTGAGGGGGCATCTGGCACCGTCGATCAGGCGGGTCAGAGGAGGAACGCCCGCGTACACCAATGTGGCAACGGCCGGCGCCAGCGGGTCCATGGGGAAGCGCCACGTCTGGCCGGTGTTGGACTCGGTAGCGTAGATGTTGCCGTCGTTGGCACTGTAGACGGCTCCCCAGTTGGCCTGTCCAAGTAGGCCGCCGGGGGTGTCAACGAAGGTGCGGACGTCGATCCAGGCGTGGGTGATGGTGTCGAAGTAGACCAGGTGGGTGTTGTAGCTCCCGATGAGGCCGAGGACGGTGAAAATGGTCTCCTGGCCAAGCGCGTAGAGCCGAGTGGGATAGGCAGGTATCCAGGCCCAGTCTCCCACGCTGAATCTCAGGTTGGTCGCGGCTCCCGAGCTTATAACTTCACCGTAGGTCGAGCTGGTAGCGTCCAGGTTGACCTGAACCCAACCAAGACCATTGTTATAACCGAGCCAGTATTGCTGGGCACCATCAATATCGCCAATCAGCAGCGGTTCCGTGGTCACAGTCGCTGGGATGATGAATTCAGGCCCGGCGAGCTCGTACGCTCCCCCCGCGCCTATCCGGACGATGGCTTGGGGAATCGTGTTGTAAGTGACTCCGTAGAGATAGTTTTGCACGGAGTGGTACCCAATGGCATTGATCGGTGGGGCAAATAATCCGGTTATCGTATCCACCAGACTTTTCAACAGGGTGAAGATGCCATTACCGATGTTCAAAGTGTAAAGATCGCTGCCGATAAACTCGTACGCTGGCCCAACACAGTTGAGGGGTTCCAAATTCGAAACGATAGGAGTAGCGCTTGATCTGAGGAATATGTTAGCGAGGATACGGGGGATATGGATCAGGTCCAGACATACGACGCAGAAGAGATTGTGGAAGAGAGGCTGCTGCTCGCGCCACCGCCTTCGCCGCCTTCGCCGCCATTTGCAGTAGATGTGGGAGTCGTGGTGCTGCTGCTCTCGCCGCCCTCGCCTCCGCCGCCGCCACCACCATTGCTGGTGGATGTAGACGTAGGAGCCGTGCTGCTGCCACCTTCACCGCCCTCGCCACCACCACCACCGCCATTGCTCGTGGATGTGGGAGCCGTAGTGCTGCTGCCGCCTTCACCGCCCTCGCCGCCTCCACCTCCACCATTGCTTGTAGATGTTGGAGACTCACCTCCGCCACCGCCGCCTCCAGATGTTGGAGTCATCATGCTGCTGCTCCCGTTGCCGCCATCACCGTCTCCATTTCCACCACCGCCTGCAGAGGATGTTGGCGTTACATTGCCGCTGGGGCTTGGAGTGGTCGGTAGTGGGGGGTTGCGGCTGGTAGGGGGGGTGAGAGGGCCAAGGATAACAATGTAGAACTGGATAGTGAAGCTGACGCCCACGTTGACCTGCCTGGCCTTGATGCCGACTCCTGCCTGAGTGGTGGCAGTGATTGTGACAAGAATGGTAATGGGGAAGCTTGGGTAGTCTGCTGGTACAACGCCAATGAGTTGTCTCGATGATGCACTCAAGTCGGCGTTGAGGAAGGGAGTGTCGGGGCTCGTGACGATTGTATTCACCGTATCCGTGGGGTTTCGCAGATACTTGACGAGGTCGATAGCGAAGGGGCTCCCCACGAAAATCGTCTCCACTGCCAAAGGTCTAGGAGAGACCGAAGAGCTCGGCGAGGGAGCAGTCGGCGTTGGACCAGGTCCTATGCTAGCTGATACATTGAGTTGGATCACAAAGGTGTAAGTCGCACCGGTAGCCGGGTTGACTGCTCGCACCAGGACCCTAATGATGCCAGCGGGTGTGCCAGGTGGCACGACGCCGAAGAAGGATTTGGTGACTGGATCATAAAAGACCCAGTTCACGAGTGGATCCGTCGTGAAGGTCACGATCTGGTCACCTAGGCTGCTGAGGTAGGGGGCAAGGCTGACGCTGAATGGGGACCCAGGGGTGACGGTCACTGTCGTTGTGATTGGACCCGCTCCTGGAATCGTCGTCGGCGATGCAGGACCAGGAGGGCCGGGCGGGCCGGGCGGGCCTTGAGGACCAGGGGGACCCGGGGGACCTTGAGGCCCAGCAACCCCATATGGACCAAGAGGAACCGGAGTTATGAACGGAGCGGCAAGATACTCTGTCGTGAATGTGTAGCAGACGGACGCGAGCCCACCATACAAAGCCCGCTCTTCGACGGCGGCCAGGTTGTGAGAATCAACCGCAGCATGGTCGTGGTGGTGCTTCCGAAGGGGTTCGGCCGTGAGGGGGGATGCAAGAGCCAGCAGCCCAAGAGTGAGCCACGAGCAAAGTGTTGGTGCCATCTTCTTGCTGGGTGCAAAAGCAATGGAACAGTCTGGGGCAAAAGAAGGTCGTGGCGAGTTTAGCAGAGTCCAGCAAGAACGGAAGACAGGTGGTCACAAACCATATATATGCTGAGCGAGTCCGATACGACTCATCGTCCCATAGTACTGGGACGCGCTTTCGTCCTCTGAGCAGACAGGAATGGAAATCACATTGCGTGTTCCAATATTGGCCATCTGTGGGCAGTGAGGCTAAGCAGAATTGGCATTCCGTCTCGTAACGGGGCCTCTGCCTCGGCTCCGCGTCGCGACTATGCGATTTGATCAGCGCAGGAGCATCATACTGACAGACTGACTACTTCGACTCCAGGCGCATCAGTTTGTTTCGTGATTCGGATAGAGCTGCAACGGTTGACTCAGCCAAGAAACACAGCGCCACGGACCGGCTTAGGCCGGCACCTGAGACACCGCCCACGATGAAGCCACAGGCGCAGGAGGCGCTGATTCCAGCAGACTGAGGCAGGAATGCTGCTCAGATTGCTCTAACAAAGGTTTCCATATCTGAGGACGGAAACGTGATTTGCCATCCAGCCGATCCCTATAGCCCGGTTAGAATGTAAACCATGCTTGTTCCGACGCGTAAACAGAATAACACGACGTGAATGCTGGCCAAATTAGCCACGCTCTTCTTACCTTTCTATTTAACTCGTTCCTCCCGAATTCATCTGTCTCCAGCGAAGACGGAACCAGGCGATCGCTTCGACAATCCTCGACACTCACTTTTTCACCACACTCTTTTTTTAAGCCAACGCCCCCTTGGGCCTGCACTAAGACGCTTCCTCGTCTTGTCTCCCAGTCCACTCTTTCATCCGCCCGCCTTACTCCTGAAGCGATACGACACCCAAACTGAGGAAAAATGAGCTCCAACGTCCGTTCACTTTCCGCCATCATGGCGGCGGCCATGCTGGCCCCCCTTGCCGCCGCGGCCCCCCAGGAATTCTGCCCGCTTGAGGTCCGCACTGCGACAGTCACCGCGTGCTTTGCCAACACCGGGGCTCCGGTCAAGCCCACTTGCGATGTTGCATGCCCAACCCCTGTTGCAAAGCCCAACGATGGCGGCCCCATCCAGGTGTACGTGCAGGCACCCAAGTGTGACAGCTGCGGCTGTGACTCGTGTGCCCACACAAACATATACACCACCACCTACGACGTCTTCTGCCCCACTGGTCTCTCCAAGCAAGAATATGTCGTCACCGAGGTCTACGGCGGCATGTCCGCGAAGCCCACCATGACTGAGGCTCCCAAGGTGCCCTTCGGCTTCGCTGTCGACGTCAAGACCTGCAATGAGTGCGGCAAGAAGCCCGTCGTTGCCACTCTCACCTACCCCGCTGAGGGCTGCCCTTACATCAAGGGCATGTCTGAGCCGACTGGTGCTCCTAAGGGTTCCCCGGCATACGCCGTTTGCGTTGATAACCCCGCTGGTCCCGGAAAGCCTTATCCTCCCGGCCCTCCAGGTGCTCCAGGTGGCGCTCCAGGTGGTGCTCCAGGTGGTGCTCCAGGTGGTGCTCCAGGTGGTGCCCCAGGTGGTGTCCCAGGTGGCGCCCCAGGTGGCGCCCCAGGTGGTGCTCCAGGTGCTCCAGGCGCACCAGGTGCTCCAGGCGCTGCTCCCATGGCTCCAGGCGCTCCAGGCGCCGCTCCGATGGCCCCCGGTGCCCCGGGTGCCGCCCCAGCTGCTCCAGGTGCCCCAGGTGCTGCTCCCATGGCTCCGATGGCTCCAGGTGGCGGTGCTGCCCCAGGCGCTGCCCCAGGTGCTGCCCCAGGTGGCGCTCCAGGTGCCGCCCCAGGTGCTCCGGCCGGCGGACAGCCAGGAAGCCAAGCTGCCGCCCCAGCAGGAGCACCTGCTGGAGCTCCGGTCCCGCCCAAGCAGGACAACGCATCACCACCGGCGCCGCCGGCCAAGGGTAAGTCACTCATTGCCTCCTGCTCAAGAGAAACAAAGCTGACAGCACTCAGATGGTTCAAACCCTCCCCCCCCTCCTCAGCCAACAGGCTCGTCAGGAATGGTGCAGGTTGCGGCTGCTCACCCCGCGTTTGTCGCGTCAACCATGGGCGGTGTCCTAGGTTTCTTGCTTTCCTTCGTAGCGGCTCTGTGACAAGCGGGCGATTTATAATACTGCGGTTCTTTTTAATGAGTAATGTTTCTTGGTGATGGACGATTAGAGGAAAGAACCGGACGGCCTGGGATTGTTTATGCATACATCTTGCTATTTTGAAGAAGGGCTTCGCTTTGTAAAAATTTGATTTCATCATCAATCAACAGGATCTGCCGCTGCTCGCACAGTCGGTTGGATATCCTCTTTCATCCATGAATCGAAGCTGATGTTGTCGTGAGACCTGAGAGTGAGACTTCGTGCCCAGGGCAGAAAGACAGGCATGTCTTCCGATGCCATGTGTTACAGTCGGTCATTTTCAAGAAATCAACGGCGTGCCACTTCAGCTCCTTGCTGGTGTGCCACGGCACGGTTGGCAGTCCCATGGTAGAGCACTCGAGAGGCTTGACGTAGTTTCCTCCTGGAAGTGCATGCTTGAGGGCACGATCAAGGTTCCTGGGCCACGGTCAAGTTGAAGTTATCGAGATGAATATTTGATACCCATGAAGCTCGCCGTTGTTGCTGGTCAAGCCATTCTTGTTGAAACTGGTTGTCGTTTGACGCGTTTGGTGTAGTAGTGACAGCCAGACATGTCGGCTTCGAGTCGGGCAAGGGTCAGTGCTTTCAAAGGGTTAGGGTATTCGCTTGGAGTACCAGCCCTTCCGGGGGGGGGGGGGGGTGAGTTGAAAGCAGGATCTCTACGGCATCTCGGCAAACTTCTCCCTCCATCGAACTCACAAAGTTGGAACACATAACTGACAAGCAATGTGTCTCTATGCAACCGAACGAGCTCAATGAATTGTTGTGTCTACCGAGTTCGTCTGCATTCAGTCTTGACGCACACCTAATTGTCATTCCTCACTGCGCTGCCATTCGCGTTCTGAGTTATCGCCGGACTCTCTTCAGGTCTCAGCCACTCCTCGAGTTTCTCAAAGCGAAAATGTGCCCTCTCTTTTCATTCTGTAATGCGGCGAGATCCCGCACTACTGCACCACTCGTTCCGCCATCTGAGAAAGCCACCAAATTGAGTTCACCAAGCCTAATTTTTGCAACTGCTTCACTGTCTGGAGAAGGGTGCTGTGGAACTCCTCAAAGTATCACCGAATGAAGCGTCAAGGGCGGAATCAAACAGATGGATGGCAATGATCAAGTTGCATCTTTCGTCTGGGGGCCATCCCTCAAGCGGCATCCAGATAACAGCTGTCACCGTCTGGTTACTTATCAGCGGACTTCTCTTCGTGTTAGATCCCTTATCAGTTGTGCGGTATTCATATCCATCCACTGTTCCGGGTGAGGGCCACAGTGTCGTGTCTTATGATCATTTCTCAAATTTCCACATGGACAGCAAAGGCTTGGGACAGCTGCTTTTGGGAATTCTTTGAGCCCAAGGCCTACAACTAATTTTCGCAAGTCACGAGAGTGATGAATGGCAGTTATATATAGCTCACGCGGAACTATGTCGCGTCGGGCCACACTGGAATGGAGGACGCGCCACGAAATTCCACACTGGTGGTTATTTGAACGTATTTATCGAAATGCTGATACCGGAATGTGTGCGGCGTTTTTAATTATACGATCACATAGAAATTTACCTGTCCAATTTGTGAAGTGCCTTTGGAATGCAGGGCTTGGCGCCGTGTCTGGATGAGCCTCGATTCTAGACTGACGCCTGCCAGTTTGATGGCGTCAAGCTGTGGAAATTTTCGGATACTAGTGATTCAACGGCGACCTGGAATTCGAAGTCGAAGCATGGCTCAAGACTCAATAAACGTCCTACAACGGTGTGGCTATCTTGCACGTGTCGCCCATTCGACTGCACATGCAGACTGTAGATCAACCGGTCTTAGTGAAGAGGTCGCAACGGGGACTTATATCCCGGAGTGCGACTACATACTATCTCTGTTGAAGCCCAAAAGAAGATTAATGTAGTTGGTGACCATAGGCTGTTCGACATCCTAGTGTGGACTCAGCATTGGGTAAAATATATCTCAAAAATAACGACCCGAGGATCAGGCACGCGTGGTTGACTTGATTGGGATAATAGTTGCAATTCTGCATTTAGCCGCCACGGCCCGGCTGATAGTCGACAGCCTGGGAACCTTGGAAACCCCACTATAATTCTCCGAGAGTGACATAGAGCAGCCCCTCAACCCCAAATCCGTCTAGGGCTGCTAGGACAGGAAGAGACCGTCTGTTGTGCAGCGATGCCGGTCGGGAGAATACGACGCGAGGGGTTCTTAGGCAATATGTAGACCAAGAAGGCTTTACCCAGACCTCAACGCTCCCTCGTGATAACAACACCTTCACCTTCCCCTTGTATTCTTGAGCATTCCGCGTCTGCTGGACTAGATCCAAAATATCGCAAAATGGGTGACAAGACGGGTCTGGTGATCGGTTACGAAGGGGCTCACCCTTTCTCAAAGGTCAACGTCGTGGACCGTGCCTCAGTGCAAGAGCTCCTCCGCACCCTACTCGACCCCCTGGAGCCCTTCTTCTCCCCCAACAAGGCCCGCGTGAGGGTACCGGGTGCCACAGCTGTGCGGTTCGACCAGACGGCTTCTGAGGTCGAGGGGATATGCCGTCCGCTATGGGGCCTGGCGTGTTTGCTGGGTGGTGAGGGAGACTACGAGGGCAAGTCCTGGTGGATTGATGGCATCAAGGCCGGCACAGACCCCGAGAACCCAGAGTACTGGGGCTTTCCTAGAGACAACGACCAGAGAATGGTGGAGATGTGCCCGCTTGGTAAGTTGACTCCCCAAATTCCTCTAAGGACGTACCTCCCGGGTTCTAATCCGACCAAACAGGTTTTGCTCTGGCTGTTGCCCCTGAGATCTGGGGTTCGATGTCATCAAAGGAGAAGTCCAACGTCGAGAACTGGCTGGGCAATTCGATCAACGAGAAAAAGTACTGTCAAGAGCTGCCCTAACCGAAACAAGTTTTCACTGACCATAATGTCCAGCATGCCGAATACCAATTGGCTGTGGTTCAGAGTATTCGCCAACCTAGGGCTCAAGAAAAACGGGGGTCAGTTCTCTCAGCAGCGACTGGATAGCGACATCGAGCACCTCAACACGTTCTACCGTGGCGACGGCTGGTCAAACGATGGCCCGGAGCATATTCATCGTGAGTGACACCATGACTTGATTGTATTTCTCACGCTGCTTCCTAACACGAGGCTCCAGAGATGGACTACTACTCTTCCAGCTTCGCCATCCACTATCTCCAGCTGCTGTACGCCAAGCTCGCCGGGGATGAGGAGCCAGAGAGGGCGGCCGAGTTCAAGAAGCGTGCCCAGGCCGCCGCTCTCGATCTGGTCCACTACTTTGACGAAGAGGGCCGAGCGATCCCCTTCGGACGGAGTGTTGGCTATCGTTTCGCCATGTGCTCCTTCTGGGGCGCACTGGCATATGCAGACGTGGAGCTCCCAAAGCCTCTGACGTGGGGCATGGTCAAGGGCATCGTCATGCGTCACCTTCGGTGGTGGCAGACACAGCCCAACATCTGGAGTTCATCGGGCACCCTGACCATTGGGTACTCGTACCCAAACATGTACATGGCTGAAAACTACAACAGTCCCGGGAGTCCGGTAAGAGAGAGCCAATGGCGCATTTCGAAACCCGTCTCGCTGACAAGTCGTTATAGTACTGGGCATGCCTAGCATTTATTTGCCTGGCTGTTCCAGAGACGCATCCTTTCTGGACGTCCAAGGAGGAATCACAATGGGATGCCATTCCAAGATCGCCCAAGCCCCTGAAGCAGCCGGGTCATATCATGACGTGAGTTTGAAACAGTCCTGCTGAATCCCGATTCTGTTCTGACCTTGACAGAAACCTGGGGGGTCATTGCATGCTCTTGTCATCAGGCCAGGCCTGCGGCTATCCCATGAAGGGCACACATGCGAAGTATGGCTGTTTCGCCTACAGCAGTTCCTACGCCTACTCAGCCCCACCGGGCCTCTTCACCCTGGAGCAGTACGCCTTATCGTCCCAGCTTGGCCTATCCGACGACGGCGGCGAGTACTGGAAGACGAGGAGGATCTCCGAGTACGCAGGCATCGAGGACCGAGAGGGAAAGCCGGTACTCGTGTCGGCGTGGCGACCCTTCAAGGACGTCAAGATCAAGACCTACCTCGTGCCCTCCGAGGAAGCAACGCCAAACTGGCACCTGCGCGTACACCACATCGAGGCCGGTCGCGAGGTCATGACGGCCGACGGCTCGTTCGCAATCTGCAACGAGCGCACCCCCGACGGGCGATTCCTGGACCTGTACGACGCGGAGAAGCTCGAGGGCACGCGGCCCAAGCTCATAGGGAACTACGACGTGAACACGCCCGAGGCATGGGCGAGTGGGGCAGACGGCGCGTTTGCCGTCTCAAAGGGTGCGGTTGGCATCAGGGCCCTGGAGGGCGAGGGCGCCGGCCGCAGGGCGACGCTGGTCAACGCCGATCCGAACTCGAACTTGGTTGAGAGCCGCACCGTCATCCCGACACTGCAGCAGACGATCAAGGCGGGCGAATCGGTGTGGTACGTCTCGGCTGTTTATGCCAGGCCGTCTGGGAAGACTGTGCCAAAGGAGACGTACTTGAATGGATGGGACAACCCGCCTGCCATTCCTGGCTGGTTGAAGGCTGAGATTGGCAACTAGTCAACAGCAGGCTCGGATATTCTGACTTGCTAGACCAGTATCTAGACGAATTTCATACTCGATTATCGTCAACCAGATCTTTGTTTTGGAAATAGGTTGGGCCTCAACACGCGAGATTGGTAATAAACTACCCGGTAGATCTCCCATTACGTCTGCAAATTGCCTGTTCCTTTCGTTCTGTAATCCATGAATACGGTGATTGCAGTATTCACTTGTACCCGACGACACATTGAGTGATACCTTGTCACAAAGAAAAGACACCACTCTCGATGGCAGTCTTGTATTCATTGTATGACTATTGTGGTAAAACTAAGGATGCCCAAGTCTGAAACAATTTGAGAACTCAACGAGGTGTGCGATCTGCCTGGATGACAACTCCTCAACCATGAAATGCAGACTGAAAGTAATGACGGATAGATGCTACTGACCGGCTCCTGAACCATTTTGTGCTTATTCTGCTAATAACTAGCATTGGATACTGCCCAGGTCGATCTCCTCCTTGCGCCTCCGGAACAACATTCTAGCCATAGGATTCGGAAGTAGGGGGAGGCCGATGGGAATATACTTGAGATCCTGTCCTTCGGGGAGCTTCCACTCGTACTTCAAAAGCAAGTGGCACAGAAGTATCTTGAGCTCGTTGGCGGCGAAGAACCGGCCAGGACACGCGTGTTCCCCGTGCCCAAAGCCGATATGCTCGGTACTGGTGCTTACTAGATGTGCAGTGTGCTCCTTGTCGGTCCCACGGAGGTTTATGAAGCGGTATGGGTCGAATTCGTCCGGATTCTTGTAGTACTTGTCCGTCCACATGTGGGAAACGTCGACCCACACAGTCTCGCCCTTTGGTATCATCAGGCCGTTTGATAGTTTTAACGGTTTGACGGTAGTACGCTGCATATTTACTAGAGTAGTGCACGAATATTCGTTAGTATACTAGATACCACATATGACCTGGGCTTTCGGACTCCTGCCTACCAAGAGTGATTGGCTTCAGGCGCTGACACTCCTTGATGACACTGTCCATCAACTTGAGATTATACAGTGCTGTCTTTTTCAGACCATCTCTGCTCAATACTTCCACAATCTCATTTCGAAGAGGTTGAAACATCTCGGGGTGACGAGCAAGCTGTGTCATTATCTCTGACATGAGATCCGAGGTCGTGTGGATGGCGGCTATGGATAGTGTAATTCTAAGCAGTAAGATATTTTCATTAGCTTGTAGAATGAGTAGCAAAGCATGGAGGTTAGGAGCAATGTGCATTAAGGCTTTGGAGAAGCATTCTGATCAGTTATTTCGAGGGAGCGCATGGGGAGAAACATACTGAGACGTGGCAGCGTCGTAATTTTCATATTCCTTCTCAAACCACTCCAGAGAGTCATCATATACCGGGGGTTTGCCTCCCTCAGCTAGCGCCTTAGCTTTAGCAGTGCGTCGTGCGGCGACAAATGGTTCCACTATCTCTCGGCAGCGTGCGAGTCCTGCGCGCATCTCCTTGCATTCGGTAATGAAGGGGGCCACCCAGGGGCGCAATATCATTGGCCAGCGCCGTAGCACCTCGACGGCGTTGAAAGCACATGCGGTGAACAAAGCGGACTCCTTGAGCCAGTCCTCATTGCGGCAGAGCTCCTCACCCATGAAGATCCTTGTGGAGACTTGCGCGACTACATTGAGCATGTCTGCGGAGGGCTTGACTTCGAGCCATTCTACAGAGCACTTAGATCAGACTCTAGAACGTGGTTTCCCAAAGGACGTGCTTGAGCAGACTTGCCTGTGGTTGATTCACCAAACTGCTTGGACAGTGCTAGAGATGACTCATCTGACAACGCTTTGGTCATTTTATCTATGAGTTTTCGTGGATACTTAGTTGTGGCTCCAAAGCAGACCGAACAGGTAAACAGATCAGGATGACATACTCAGGGCTTTTGTCAGATGCCTGTTGACGAGGAGCGGAAGTTTCCTGTTTCCTTCAAAGCATTCAAACCCGGGGATCCGGCTATGGAAGTCCTATTCAAGATTTAGTGTCTTCAGCCATTTGAGGTTCGAATAGATCGACTTCCTTTTTTGAACGAGATTAGAAAGTCCAAAGCCGGCTCGTTGCGAATCTCGTTGATGAACCTCGGGGGAATAATGATAGAGTCACCGAGGTAACTGTAAATGCGGTATGGCTGATCAGGAAATTTTGCCCTGCCAGCTTTGAACAGCTCCTGGCTGTGGCGGACGAAGCTCTGGGTCTGCTCTGCCGACACGACGCCTGGTAGCCTCAGACGAGACTTGGGAGGGTTCAACTCGGGAACATCCGCCTTTTTCTGACCGGTGCTGTAAATTGCCAAGAGAAATAAAAAGGCTGCGACGACGTATGCGAGAGGTCGGTCCATGGGAAGTGGAATAGCAAAGAGGTCAGACCTCGGGTTGAAAGCCTCTGTAAACGGCTGGTGCGCCATGGTGAGCAAAGGTTTGGGAATTGACGCTTGAGCTAGGAGTGATTCGATGTGTTCTTGAAGTTCTATGAGCGGAGGATCTTTCATCTCCCAATGGCTGCTTCTTTATATCATTGAGCACAACGTTTCACTAGCTTGCCTTTGCTCTTAGCCCTTGTCTGTCTGCTCCACATTGCATGGAGAAAAAGCAGAGATCTGCAAAGGTTCTCGTCTTCGCCATTGTAACTGTGGCAGGGCCCACATCATTCGAGGTATAACTAGCATCTCTGGAAGGTGATTGAATGATCTTGCGATTGCATACCCTGCCGGGACGGTCCGGCAGCGGTACCGAATGCCTTCCGTGAGCCCGGAAGCACATGCATGTAGTATTTATGCAGACTTGGAAGTTTAACAAGGCCCCCTCAATCAGCCAGGAAGTCTAACAGCGGCGCCGAGTGTTATCCGAGAGCCCAGAAGCAGACATGCAATATCAATAGCTTGGCTGCCATTGCACTCGGGTCAGTGACGATTTCCAAGCGGTCAACTTCAGACATGCGCGCATCGCCGCGGGATGCGCGGCGATATAACTGGAGACCAATACATCCACACAGTATTACAAATACCTTGCTCGGATATGGAGATACGAGTATGGGGAAAGTCTCGGGCTAAAAGATACATGGAGCTTACTAAGAAATAAATCATTGTTGTTGTAGGAAATTTGAACATTGCTAGCAAAGCGGCTCAGCCGCCCACGATCGATGGCGGGGCTTTCCTCGTATCACAAATGTCTGTGGGAGGATGGTATTTCTAGAAGCCCGTGGTAAACGGGATGTCTCGAGACAATGTATAGGTGCATCATATTGTTCGAAGTTCCATTTTCTCATCCTCCGATAACCGAGAAGGTTGACGAGAAGGGGAAGAAATATGATTAATCATCCCGCCCCTCAACATTATAGACCGAGTCTAGGTACACAATGTCAAGTGTGGCACAGCAACCCCTCCTTTGCATCCCTGCGAGATATCATGCAGCAACTGTGACTCATGGAAGACAGGCAAATAGTTGTTTGACAGGCATCTCAAGTATACAAAGGTCATACAGTGCACCGCGTTGTCTCTATCGACTTTTGACCCAACTTCCCCCAGAGTGATTCGACATATACATCACTATGGCGGAAAGTACCACTGAACAAGTTGCTAAAATGCAGCTTGACAAGGAGACCGGGGAGATGGTGTCGAAGAATGAACTCAAGAAACGCATACAGAAACGGGCCAGGAAAGCTGCCGTTTCACGCAATGTCACGTCTGGGCCAGCAACAAATTCGATGGGTGGATATCAGGAGCCGCATGGAAAGCCTGCTAAGCCTGAAGAGCCCACAGTACACCCAGATTCCATGTTCAAGCAGGGCTTCCTTGCCGATGTTTACAAGCTGCGCCCGGCCAAGGACGTCGTTACACGGTTTCCACCCGAGCCCAATGGCTACCTACATGTGAACTTTTCTGATTAATCTATGCTGTTAGAATGTTCGTTCGAGTATCAAGTTAACCATTAGTTCAGCTTGGACACGCTAAGGCAATTGCCGTTAACTTTGGGTTTGCGAGGTACCATGGTGGCAAGACAGTGAGTTTAAACTTCAACGTCTGTCGGGAGCTCTGAATAACCCTCTTAAAGATCCTCAGGTACGTTTTACTCGGCCATCCAGCACCCAGTCACGCTGACACCATCATGCTAGATTCGATGACACAAACCCTGACGCTGAGAAGGAGGAATACTTTGTCGCCATCAAGGAAACAATTCGATGGCTGGGGTTTACTCCATCCGAGATCACATATGCGTCTGACAATTTTCAGCGCATGTATGACCTCGCCGAGGAGCTCATAAAGAAGAAAAAGGCCTATGTGTGCCACTGCAATGAGGTGGAGACTAAGCTGCAGCGCGGTGGTGACAAGGGAGCAACTCCTAGATATCGCTGCGAGCATTCGAAACAGGATGTTGAGACCAACCTCAAAACGTTCCGTGGCATGAGGGAAGGGGATTATGCCCCCCAGACAGCTTGGCTCCGTATGAAGCAGGACATTGAGAGCCCGAATCCCCAGATGTGGGATATCGCGGCCTACCGGATACCCAAGGACCAAGAGCCACACTTTCGAACGGGCACCAAGTGGCGCATATACCCAACCTATGATTTCGCACACTGCTTGTGCGACAGTTTTGAGGGAATCACGCACAGCTTATGTACAACCGAGTTCATCATGTCACGGGAAAGCTATGAATGGCTGAACCAGTAGGCCGTACCCTCGTTAAAACCGGTGACATTTCCTTTACTTTGGCTAACGGGAGCAGGCTCCTGGTTGATTTCCAGCCAATGCAGCGCGAATACGGCCGTCTGAAGCTGAATGGCACGATCATGAGCAAGAGAGACTTGAAAACCCTGATAGAGACGAAGACTGTCCGTGGCTGGGACGACCCGCGCCTTTATACCCTTAAGGCGATCCGAAGGCGAGGCATACCACCTGGTGCGCTTCTTTCGTTCATTCACGAACTTGGGGTTACCACAACGACAACTTCAATCGATATAAAGCGCTTTGAGCAGTCTGTTCGACGATATCTCGAAATGACCGTCCCACGCCTTATGCTTGTCCTCGACCCGGTACCGCTGGTGATAGAAGATGCTGAGGAGCAAGATCTTGACATTCCATTCTCACCCAAGGATCCCAAGATGGGATCTCACAAGATCAAGCTCACGAAAAGAGTCTATATTGATCGCTCAGATTTCCGCGAGGTCGACAGCAAGGACTACTTCCGTCTTGCTACAGGCAAGACCGTCGGTCTTCTGCAAATGCCATACCCCGTGAGGGCTGTCTCGTACTCGAAGGACGATGCGACGGGTGCCATCAAAGAAATCAAGGCGACTTTCGACAAAGAGGGTAAGAAGAAAACCAAAACTTACATCCACTGGGTGCCTGAGGGCTCGCCCAAGGCTGAAGTGCGCATACACGCGCCACTTTTCAAATCGGATGACCCCAAGTCGGTTCCTGGGGGTTTCTTGAGCGATATCAATCCCGACAGTGAGACCATATGGCCGAATGCCATGATTGAACCTGGCTTCCATGAGGTGCGCCGGCGAGCTCCGTGGCCTGAGGCAGAGGGGGAGACAACTGGCGAGATTGGGCCTGAAAGTGTTCGATTCCAAGCCATGCGCGTGGCATATTTCGTAAGAGGACTTTCACTGTCATCATCTTGAGGCCCCCAAAGCTATTCTCATACTTACCTTCATGTCCCTGGCAGGCACTTGACTCGGACAGCACGGATGACAAAATTGTACTGAACCGTATTGTGGCATTGAAAGAGGACTCTGGCAAGATTAACTGAGGGCACCAGGCTAGGAAATGTGAAGACCCCATCCATTCGGACATTGGCCCAGACTCGGTACTTCTTGGCACGAAGTGCCTTCACGATAGCGAGACCGACGCCACGTTTCGCACCTGCATCCTCAGATCAGCAACGCCCGAAACTAGCAGAGCCTGGGGTAGCGTTTACTAATTACAAGTGCGGCCTTTTCCTTTGCCACTCATGACGACAGGGGTTTGGTTGCACGGTGTTGATGAGGAGGTTGGTAAAATGAGGCGTTGGTGTGCGGGATGTTGACGGAATCAAATCAGTGATTTACAGTCGGGAAGGGAGCATCAAAGCCCAAACCGCGATCAACCGACTCACTGCATTGCCCTGAACCTTCAAAGATTGTTTGTTGACGGATGTGGTGAGTCACTTGTTTCGGCGTTTCCGCTTGACAAACTCTGGCAGTACCGGCCAGCTATGTAGACTACCTGTGCGTAAGGTACCTACTTAAGCAGCGACCTTGTCCAACCACGTGTTGGGAAATCACCTCACTTGCTGCTCAACTTTGTCTGTCGAGACTGAAACATCTGTGGCTACCCATCGTAAACATCCGAACGCCCACCACTACGTCACATCACATTCTACCAAAACTTCTCTCCCTTGACCTCGCTCGGCTTTTTTTCTGAATGCCCTCGACATTTATCCGTGTGGTCATGGTAAGGTCCCTGCTTACCAGTGTTCAGTTCCAGCTCGGACGATGGATTCAGAGACGTAAGTCATCAGCCTAAACTTACCGAGCGTTGATGGGTGCTTGCATCGGCTTCATTCAGCCATTTACATTCGGTTGGGCGTCTATCAAGCTCTCAAGTGACATTCTACTTGAGAAGACCTCCACTGGGATTCGCCACCCCATCGTTTCAGATTTGGCTCCTCTATCTACATCCCCTCTTGATCTGGGAGTTCTCTCCCTCGCGCCAGAGTGCCCCCTTTCCCTCTGCAACTCCCTGCGAGTCTGTTAGAACGTCATGCCTATTCCATCTCTGGATGTCCGTTTTCACCAGGCGCACAACCATCTTTGATGATACAGGTCAATCTGACTCATGGTGCATAGGTGCCGACTTCAGGAGACTGTCCCATCTCTCTTCAGCAGCACAGTGGAGAACCTCAACCATGGGCTAAACGCTGGTCATTTCACCTCCGTCCAATTAATTCGTGCCTACAAGGCTAGGTCCAGCGAAGTGGATGAAACATTCCATGCTGTGATTCAATGTGATCCTGGTTCGGAGACGATTGCATGCGCTCTTGATGAGGAGAGACGTGTGAGCGGTCCCAGAAGGCAAGACTATCTTGACCCCCTAGCTGAAACCTCCATCTAATCACATGGGTGGAATTTGTAGCGTCCTTCACGGGATTCCGATCCTTTTAAAGGACAACATTATGACCCACGAGAGCACCGAGAGCACTGGCGGCTCACGTGTACTTCTCGGCATCCGGTTACCTTTCGCAGCCCCAGTCGTGCAGAGGCTTCGCAAAGCGGGGGTAATTATCCTGGGTAAAGCCAACATGACAGAGTTCGCGGGATTCCGGTCCACCAACGGAACAACTGCTTGGAGTCCGCGTGGAGGGCAGTCAACCGGCATCTTCTACCCAAACATGAAGGCGTTCGGAAGCAGCTCCGGATCAGCTATCTCAGTAGGGCTCGGAACTGCATTTGCGAGCCTGGGCACAGAGGTACGTCCTGGAAAGACTTTTTGTGTCCTTTTTCGATGGCCTAATCGGGGTTTAGACGATCTCGAGCATCGTGGGGCCTGCAGAGAGAAGCTGCGTTGTTGGTTTGAAGCCCACCAAGGACTTGGTCAATTCACAGGGAATCATTCCCGTTTCACCGACGCAAGATACAGTGGGCCCATTGGCAAGGACTGTCAAGGATGTGGCGCACATGCTTTCCATCATGGCTGAGCCAGCCTTTGATTACACTGAAGACTTAGGTCGCCCTCTCACAGAGGACCTACGTATCGGAGTACTTCGCAAACCCGACGACACGGTAGACAAGCACAAGCTTGAGGCCTTCAACGATGGCCTAGCCCGGCTTCGCAGTGCAGGCGCCATCATCATCGATCCGGTAGTCATCCCAGGACTCGAGGAATATGAGGACTTCTCGGAAGCCGAGAAATCAGTTGTCTTGGACACCGAGTTCAAAGTGGGCCTGGAGGAATTCCTGTCCAACCTTGTAGTCAATCCGAGCAACATCAAGTCTCTCGGACAGCTGATTGAGGCAATCAAGCATGACCCATCCGAGCGTTTCCCGGAATGGAATGTTGAGATCATGGAACGGGCGGACCGTACCTCAATACACTCTCCTGAGTACATCAAGATGCGGAAAAGACAACAATATTTTGCATCTGAGGGTGGCATTGAAGGGGCGCTCGACAAGAGTGGCTGCCACGTGCTTCTCGCTGCGGCAGGCTCTCGCACGGTTCAAGGCTTCGCCGCCATGGCAGGCTCACCAGCCGCGAGTGTTCCAATGGGGTTCTATCCGCCAGAAACTGAGGTTGTCACTGATGAGGGAAATGGCCAGGTTGTCACAGGGCCAAACGTTCCGTAAGTCTCGTGTTCCCAGTAGCCGGTGTTTTCTTTGTGGTCTAACTGAGGCAGTTTCTCTATTTATCTCTATGCTCGGCGGTTCGAAGATGCTCAACTGCTTCGGGTAGCGCACGCTTTTGAATCCTTGACAGGGATTAACAGGAAACGAGAGCCTTATCAAGTTCCCACAGTCGACCTCATCGACTTTGTACGAGAATCAAAGCCGTCATTGCCGACTAGGGCTGGCGGATGAATTCATTCATTTCCCCTGAAACAATATTAAGCAATTCTTTTATGAGTATGTAGCGGATAATGTGACAGGCTTCGTCGAAGACTAAGCATTGTTCCATGTTCAGTGGAGATGAAAGTGCTAGGCCGTGGATGAGTTCACAGTCTGGTCCAAGTGCTAAATGCCTAAATTATTGAACCATTCAGTCGTTGACAACAAGCATATTTACTGCACAATTGGGAACGTAAACGGTCACAAGAAGTAATAAACCAAAAGTCACCCTTCCACTAATTGTCATTGTTGTGGATTGTTATTCAGACCAGAGTAAAAACATTAATTGTCATCTGGTATATAGTTATCAGGAACAAGCTAAGATGCATTGCATGACTCCACGCTGTCAGATTTTATTAAGTCGAGATCCAAGTCTAAGCTCAAGGCCACCCTCCATTGACTTCGATCATCTGGCCGGTGATATACGATGACTCGCCGCTCAGAAGGAAAGCCGCAACAGAAGCAATCTCCTCCGGCTCAGCGAATGGCCTCAAAGCGGTTTGGAAGACCGGAAGGTCATCAGATGCACCACTAGGCGTGGTCATCGACGTCTTGACTATACCAGGGGCGATCAGATTGACTCTGACGCCGACCGGGCCCCATTCCTGCGCCCAGGCCCGGGTGAGGCCCAGAACGGCGTGTTTGCTTGCAACATAACCGGGTATGCCAGGCAGTCCTTTCACAGATGCCATCGAGCCAATGTTCACGATGCTGATAGTTTCTCTTAGTCCCTTGTCCACAGCCTGCGCGCCTCCCTCGACTGCGAAGCCTCTTGCAAACTGTGTGCTCACGTTCCAGGTACCCATCAAGTTTACCTCCCAGACCTGCCTGAATAAGTCATCGTCCTCGACTGTGCTGGAGTGTTGTCTGACGATGCCGGCACAGTTCACGAGGCCGTCTAGCTTTGTGCTTGCGGCAGAAATCGCGCCGAATGCCTGCTCCACCTCCTGGCGTGAGCTGACGTCGATGGGGCTGTGGATGTGCAATTTTCCCTTGGAGTTGCTGTCGTCGGGTATCTCGTCAGCCTTGTCAATGGCGTGGACCGTTGCTGATAGGTCGAGAAGCTTTTTGACTATTGCACGCCCGATACCTGATGCGGCACCTGTTACGACGATTGTCTTTCCATCCAGAGACATTTTTGCATAAACTCAACAAGACAATGTATGAGGCTATGAGGCTAAGGATTGCGAAGTAGGTTGTTAGATGAATTCTTGAATGAGTGGTAAATTGTTGCGGCATGAGAGTTTATCGTTTGAAGACTTCTAGATATGTATTATACTTGGTGACTACCTTTCAAGAAGCTACCCTAGGGTACTACTCGAATGAAGATGGATGACCACGTCCGTTGCATCCGGATTCCCACGTATGGAATGTTGAATGAACTCTGAGGCGTGTTAAGACCGGGCGCGCGAAGCCCGGGCCCGTCCTCCGCATTGATATTAGGCCTCGAAGCACCGCGGGATGCGCGGATCTTGACCACCTGCACTCCAAAGCCAGTGGCTTGGCCGTCGGGTGACTGCAAAAGCCGGTCCCTGCAGAAGAGCCCTGGTGCCGCAGACTGGAGGCGGTGAGTCCTGTTGGGAGTATAAGTGCAAAGCATACTAGGAAACTTGACGTGGCTAACGTCATTTCTTGGAAACTAGGAGTCAAAGAACTCTTCTTAGGCAGATCTAGATTACTTTACTTAAAAGATCCAAATGTTGTTACCAGCGTGTTGCAGAATTGGAAAAGACTCCACACATATGCGTGTACCTTGCGTCACACCTTTCAGCTTCCAACGAAGGCCAGGCCGTCAAGAAGATTAGTGCGGACAGTGGCAAAGACTGTCGCCGCTCTGGTTAGAATAATCACCGGACACATCTCTCCGATGCTTCCAATCTGAACATGGTAAACAAGGAGTCAGACCGAGATGGCTCTTCCCGTTGGAAGGCTTATTAGCAGTGTCAGGGCTCGAGTAAAGACACGCTGTTATGCGGTGACACGCTGTATCACCTCTGCCCACAGACACTATTACTTTCAGTTTGAAAAATATGGTCACCCTTCTTGGCTAGCAATGCAATTGTCCCTTACGTCAAGTTGGGTAAACAGAAAACCTGGGTTTGCTAAATGCTCTGTGGCCCCAAAAGATGCATGCTAGGTATTATTTCCTCCGGCAAGGTTGCCTGGGTTGAACATGATATGATCCAAATTGGTGATATTGTCCCACTCGCCCGTCCGGCCCGACAAAAATGGATCCAACAGCTCGTTGGTGTCGAACCAAGCCCAGTCGGCAGCATCCGTGTTCCCTAAAAGTCCAGAATCCGACGACCGAGAGGTAATGTGTTCTGTTGCGGTGCGGTATAGTGCTTTGCAGAGCTCATACTGCCTGTTTGAATGCTGCTGGTTCGAGCTGACTTGCTCAACTGTATCGAGGACCTCTTTGAGAAGAGCAAGGTCTTCAACGTTCGCGGTGCTAACACAGTGCACGAAAATGATCACATAGGGTGTGAAGGACGTGTAATAGAATATCCTGAGAGAACATAAACAATTTTGGACTGTCACTGGCAACATGGAAGCTCACCATAGCAAGTAAGAGGACACTTGAGATCCCGAAGAGACGATTGTCGGATAGTAGGCTAGGTGGGCTCTGAGTCCTCGTCGAGCAGCCTCGAAGCAGCGCGGCGATATCTCGGAAGCCGAATTCGATATGGTCTCGCCTCTATATAGCAGGGTGAGCACAGAATAGTAAACAATGTGCATAGGCTCGAACATTCGTTCCAGCAAGTCTTTGTTGAAGGCTCCGGATCTGTTGATGTGGAGCCAGTCGTCGTACCACTGGGCGAGTTTCGCCGCCAGGTCAGATACGATCACACGTCTTTCATCCTTGGTGTGCTTTCTTGCAGCTGCTGAGTAGAGCCCTTCGTAGAGGTAGCCCTGAAGGTGTGCCAGGTTTGTACATGCCACAAAGGCAAGATCCCAAGGGGCTTGTTTTGGATCCTCGGAGATGGGCACTTGCCGGATGTCCATGTCGTAATCTTGGATCGTTGATGCTTTTCCCAAACGCAAGGATAGGTTCTTGTCAGAGACGTAAATCTGCCAGAATATACGCCGAATGGCCTCAGCTTCTTCGGCGGGAAGCTGTCGGAGGCCTCCTTCACGATGATAATCAAGAGCTATACAGTGTCTGGCAGCAGCTGATGTTAAGGTCCATTGTAAACTTAATTCTGCTTCATTCTGGGCATGAATCATCTGTTCGGTCAAGAGTCAGTCGCCGTTTCTCAGCTTCTACCACGTCCATCATCAAGACAAGGCAACTCACTGCCAGATATAGAGCGAAGATACGTTCTCGACTGGGCAGCGCCATGACTTCATAAGTCTGAACACCCTGCAGGAAACTTTCCTCGCACAAACTGCGAGTAATATCCAGCTCTTCCTTGTTGAGCTGATGTTCTTGGGGGAGGTCGACGCTCCTTGCGATGGAACTAACAGCACCATAGAATAGAATGAGCTGATCTTTCGTCACAGGCTCAATAGGGAAGTAGACATTTTTGCAGAGGTCCTCAAGTACCTTCCAGGCATATGAACCGTAGAAGGGCAAGACCGCTGATTCCTCTGCACAAATGTTAGCGTAGCTGAGCAGACGCGATGCAGGCGGAGGAAGGGACGGCACCTCTAGCCAAGGACAGTAAGCTGAGAACAACGTTTGATGGTGGTAGTTCGTTGCCAGAAACAGTTGTGCCCTTTCTGCAATTGCGGTTACGGTCTGCTTCGTCAGGGCTTGCGTGTTGCCTGACAATGGTGCGCAAATTTGCCAACTCGGAAGTCACAAACGATGCATGCGCGTCTGGACTTGTGTGAAGCTCTGTGATCTGGCTTGCAAGAAGGGTTTGGTGTGCAAAGGAGGATTCGCCTTCCACGACTATGGTATCCTCCTTACGGAAGCCGGACGGAGGAGTTAAAGGATTCCGCGTATATATGGGTGGTGAACTATTGGACCGCGCATGGCCAGCATGAAAGCCCTTGATAGCCTCCTCTATCAGGTTTAATCTTGCATCTAGGAGCTGAAACAGCCTCTCACTGATTCAAGATTAGTCATTCTTGAAGGATCCCGTTTGACAGGGAAGGACAGATACTCACGTGGATTGACCGGAGCTCTCCAACGGCTGTGTAGCCGAGGCCAGCCCGTTCCGGCACGGGAGCCCTGAGGCCAGACAGTTAGAGCAAGGGAGGACGCGATTGCACCGGACCTTGAAACATTAGGTTGAACATCCTTTGCTCAAAAGACGCACAGCGGACGTACCTTGCGGCGGCGACAGTTCGGGCACTATTAGGTCGTCCACATTGTCAGCTCTAGAGCCCTCCGCGGAAAATTACGTGGCTAAAGGCTCGATCTTACGGCTTTCGGCAGCAACCCTGTCTTGTGTGTATCCATAGGATCGGCTTAAAATGAGAAACGTGATAGTGTAGTGGAATGTGTGGGGATTGGGTACAAGAAAGACCAAGCCGGATGCATCTTGCGATTTACCTAGGTCGTCACCTTCTCCGCGCACAGGCCCGCGGGACGCGCGGAGGCCAAAGTGAACTGGGACCCATGTTTGACCCATTTGAATTAAGTTTGCATACCGCCGGATTGCAGTTGCTTTTCGTCCGTCCCAATTCTTCCGAAGTCTTCCCGTTTCAACCTCCACCAAGTAATGACACTGTAGTATCCTAGATAATGCTGGACGGAACGTCTACAACAGCATACTGTGGACCAGTCAAACCTGGCATTTCTTGAAACTGTTGCAATCGGCAACACATACATCTCCTTACTAAATAAACCCGATACCACATTTACTCTCCAGGTCGACGAAGGGGATAGATCTCCGTACCTATAGAATACCCAAATTCCTTCCGCAATTCGCTCACAATCCTGTAAGAGGTCTGATCTCTCTGCTCCCAGGGGTTGCCAAGAACATTCCAAGGCAAGATAAATCTAAACTCACCGGGCCCTTTCTTCTCGCTCATCATCCGCAGTATACTCGTGATTCCAGACATCGTCCTCAGATGAGTCTGTACACTCTGGCTCTTCCGGAGCGGCGGCTGTCTCGCAAACTCGAGGATCAGGGCAACGACGCCGGCGGCTACCGGGCAGGCGAAGGACGAGCCTGTCCACGGCCTTTCCACATTGGGGCTAGAAAGACCCATTCCAAGCGCGCTGAAACGCCTCTCCCAGCCGCCGGCCCCAGACACGGACGACGCGCTGGTGGGCGCGTACTCACCTAGGCCGTCCGCGGCGTCGATCGCGATAACATTCTGGTCCCGGGCCGGATACATGATATCGCGCGGCGGGCCGAGTAGGCCTTCGTTGGAGGTCGATGCGAGGAGGTGAACGCCCTTACCGCGTGCGTAGCTCAGCGCCGCTCGCACGTCGGCATCGTCGTCATGCGGCCAGCCGAAGGACATATTGATGATGTCGACCCCCCACCCGCCGTCAGCCTCGTCCGGCTCGGCCGGAGATGCGGCTGCCTTCCGGATGGCCCTTCCCACCGCAGCCTTGTCTGGCACTGGAGCGGTCCCATTCGGTCCTGGCTCGGCTATGCGGCATACGTATAGCACTGCCGTGAGGCTAGTCTTAAGCACTTGCACAGCTACCGCCGTGCCGTGGCCTGAGGGGTCACGCATGGCCACGGCATCTCCCTGGCCGTCGCGGACGAAGTTGACAAACTTTGCAATGCGCTGCTTGTACGGTTTCAGGACTTTTTTGTCTGCGGCCTCAGTGTAGGCGAATCCTGTATCTAGAATAGCGATTTTAAGGGGCTGGTAGGAGCTGGGATCGTAGTCTTTGTAATTGTAAAGGACGTCGTGTGTCGACTTGAGGCGCTTAAACCATTTAGTAGCAGAGTCGTCTCTGGTAGCTGTTAGTCACCGGGGAAATTCCATACGCATTGGGTCCAAGTATGATCGGCCACGTACAGCGAGCCCGGATCTGCGGCTTGAAACTGGCCATCAAAAATGTCACTGTAGTCGCTTTGCGGTGGGTCTCGGGCTTCAGGTCGATTTTTAACCATTGTGAATCTGTCCATGTCCTTATTGGCAGGAATAACTTGACCATCAATGTGTTCTTCTTTGGCCAAAATCAGAGGCTGGCCGCTCAAGTATCCACCTCTATCACGCGATAATTGAGTAGACGTAAGCATTGTAGTAGAAATCTCAGAAGGGTGTTCTCTTGCTGCATGCCTGAGTCGTACCAAATTGCTCATGACCTCCACGACGGGAATATCGGGATATGTTTCTGTGCTGATCTGTCGTCCACTGATGATCATGACCCTTAACGCGATGCCACTGTCGCCTAAGAGTCGACAAAGCCTTGAGAAGCGAGCTGGCCAAGGAGATGCGTCACGGAATCTGCCTCGAAGAACTTCTGTGTTGATAATAATGGAGACTGGAGAGAGGGAAAACCGTAATACTCTCTCGATGATAGAGACCCAGTCATCGATCTGACCTGATTTGAAGTGTGAAATCACATATGCAAGCAGGTCTGGGCCCCTTGGTATCCTTGCTTGATTGAGAGACACCATGTGCAGGCATTGGATGGTCAGCTGGCGGAGTACGTCGTTTCCCCCGAACGTTCCAGGCGTTTTCGGGTAGACCTCCGCTGGCAGAGGGCTCAGTAGGTGGAGTACGGGTGACATCTCCTCAAGCCGTTCAACCACCAGTGCACTGAACCTCTCTACACGTTCCAAGGATTGTGACGTGCCCTCCAAGAGAATGACGGGTGGACCTAGACTCGATGCCCATAGACTTATTTCTGGGAATTCCCATATGTCATCGGTATATTGTTGTGTTGATGTACGATGCTGCTGAAGCGCTATGAGGCGATTTCTCACCACCTCATGATTAATGAAAATTCCGCCGTCGCAGAATGCGGGGAGTTGCCATAAGGCTGAAGAATACGTATCAAGGCTGTGTTGAAGTGAGCCAGAGCTTTCGTTGGCTATGCATTGATTCGTTAATAATATTTTCCCGAATCGATGTCCTTTTGTTTTAAATAAAATTTGCGCACATTGAAGACCGCAAGCTAAATAGCGGAGAGTTTCGCCGTAGCCATGGTCAGCATCCGCATCATTCACATCGATGATGCTCGAGGGCCGACTGGGTGGCCCTTTATTCGACCTCAATATTTTGAGACGATCCGGTAGAAGGCGCAATTGCAGGTTGACTTCGTCCAGCAGGGTTTCCATAATGTTTTCTCCGAGGACTTTTGAACCACATCGCCTGGGCCTTGCTTATGTCTATGGTAAGAAAATTCCCCGAGACATGGAGAATTCGTAACTGTTAACACAATAGGGTATGTATTAATGACTTGTAGCTGCAAACAAGAGCGTAGCTAATGATTGGTGCAGGGTCTTGATGTATTTGGTGGTCCGACAACAACGATCCCAGCGTGAACTTCTTCAGCTTCTTCGACTGCGGAAATGAGAAATGGTCATGCACCGCTCGGATGGCGTTTTTCCGAAGTCTGCATTACTGTTACACAGGCAGAACTCACGAACCAATCCGCGCATTAAGCGCGCATCCACCAGGGTCTAGCCGATCTGCATCTGCATCCTCTGAGGATCAGGCTGCCCCGCTAACATTTCCGACTTCAGCTTGCCCACTAAACCATGGCAAGCGAGGGGAGAGAATATGGCAGAACGACTCAGAACTTCACGAATGCAAAGGGGGCGGCAACGAGCCCCAGTTGGGGAGACCCGTACGAGCCGCGGCTCACTTCATAGGAAGCCAACAGACAATCGCGACCCGTTGTCTGATTCTATGGCAAAGAATGACTCTAGTTCCGATATCTCTTCAAACGATGTCGAGACTGCCTCCGGTTGAGTCCTCTCACTTACACCAAATCTCTCTAGAGTTAGCGAAGCTAATGTCAAACCTCAGAGGCTTCACGGCCGCCATCGCCCTCCCCAGAGCGAGAACAAAAAGCGCGATCAAATCATCGCCCCCTGCCTACCCTCGTGGACTGGAGGGCAATGATCTGTCACTCGCTGGACATCTCGCCCGAGGTTTCCGATCAGGACCTCGGCAAGGCCATGGATGACGTCTCCCAGCAGTTGAAGGAGATCGGCCGGCTGAGGGCTGCGGCTAGGAAGCAGCAGGGCCCACCTAGGGAGCAAATCATCCACAGGGTGGATTGTCACAACTTTAACAACAAGCCTAGATACTACCTCGACCAGCCCTGGGTGGTCGAAAGCGGCCCCTACGATGCGCACTTGATGGGGAGCTCGCCCGTCAACAACTTTGAACTCTATCTTGAGAGGAACAAAGAGATAACATTTCTCGTGTACAGGGATTATAGGTGCTGTAATAGACCGGTGGAATATCCGCCGCTGGCGCAAGGTGAAAGCGGCTTGAGGATTGATGCTTCGCTGCTCCTGAAGAGTGAGCAAATCTCCCTCATTGCTCCTGAGTTGCAGGCGGCATTAGCACGGATAGCAGACGTGGCTCTCCGAGGAATACCTCATCCGGATTTCAGCAGAAGAAGTGCTATCCAAGAGGATCACGACATTCTATACCCCTATATTTGGTACTTCCACGGACGCACGGAGATCCAGAATGAATTCAACAAGCTCCCTCGCGCAGCCCAACTGCATGTGGATCGTTTCCGCAAGTATATTGAGGACCGTATGATGGAGGAATGGGCCAATGTGGAAGAGCTTCTGGAGGCAGGGATGATTTCTGCCGAGTACATGGAGTACCTCATGGTGAGCAAGCCCCGTTGCCTTTCAATAACTAACGGGATACCCGAGTGGGTAGGACCACGTAATTAATTCGTAGCACAAGCTCATTCCAGGTGTTTAGGTCCCAGGCCAAATCATTGTCTCACAAAAAGAAGGTGGGAACTTGGCACAGAGCAAAGCATTCATCGTGGATGATTGGCTCCAAGTAATAAAATCTCCGAGCTCGTTCTCGGCGTCCTTGCGCGTGCACAGATGGACCTTTGATGGACGATTCCGGAAGACCTATGAACAAATCCCTATAGATGATCTTCCATCCCTTGAAGAGCCGTTCGAGATTCAAGACCTAGGCGTATGTCCGATCAAATTCGTTAGCGAAGATGTGATCGAGGCCCTCCGCAAACGAGGGCGCGTGTTCTGGAAGTGCCGCGTCAAGAATTACGTCTCGCTTCATACCGAAGATGACATACAGAATTCGGTGAGCTCCTATTCTTTGTGATTCAGATGTGACCGTGTATACGGCGTGGCCCGCTCACCCAATCATCCAGATGAATACTCGGTTCATGGTCGATATCGCCACTCACAGGCAAATGCACCATGGTGACAAGTCAGACCGCCCTCGTGCACGAGCTGAAGAGGAGCTGGAAGCGGAGTATATGTCACAGGACGATCCCCAGTTAGGGGACGAGTTCTTTATGTGTCTGCCTACGTCGATACCTGGTTTCAACATGGAAAAAAAGGAATGGGGTCAGTACGGAAACGCGAAATTTGATCTAGTTCCAAAGTACTCACGAATTCACAGTTAGTCTCGACGTACACTTCATCAGAGACGTTGTATGGAACACTGAGGCATTTGACTTCCTCGTCATCGATCAAGAAACTAAGCTTCTTGTCCGAGCCATTGTCACTAATCGGCTTCGTACCTCGGAGAATGCGGATCTCATTTCTGGGAAAGGGAATGGCCTCTTCATTCTTTTGCACGGGTAAGATATTCCTTGCGACTACCTAACCTCGCGCTAGCAGCCCGCTGATCATAGAAAACTTCTCAGAGGGCCTGGAACCGGCAAGACTTTGACTGCTGAAAGGTACCTGAGTTGAAAAGAAGCGCATAAAATTTCGTCCTGATCAGAAACTAACGATATATCAAGCGTGGCTGAGATTGCGAAGAGGCCGCTCTATAGGGTAACATGCGGAGACATCGGCACTAAACCTGAGGATGTAGAGAATGTAGGTGGTCCTAAAGAAACGGCTTGGTCTTCGTTATGTACGCTCTTGTGACAGCTAATTCTTTGCAGTATCTCGAGTTTGTCTTACTTCTGGGAAAGAAGTGGGACTGCGGTGATTTTAAACACGGTGTCTTACTCTTACGCGAAATATTACTGACTGCTTACAGTTGTTCTGTTGGATGAAGCGGACGTATTCCTGGAGCAGCGATCTCTCTCTAATCTCGACCGAAACGCCCTTGTCACTGTTTTCCTCAGGGTGCTCGAGTATTACGATGGTACCTCATGACTTCTCCCCTTCGCGAAATGCAAGAAGGCTATTTACTAGTAAATAGTTCGATGCTGATACCAAAAGCAGGAATTCTCGTATTGACAAGCAACCGCGTGGGCATCCTCGACGAGGCATTCAAGTCGCGTATTCAGCTAAACCTGCGGTACAAGACCCTGGAGCGGGACCAGCGCCTACAGATCTGGACGAACTTCTTGGAACGACTCCGACGCCTCGAGGAAGAGAAGCTCAAGAATGGCTCTGAGATGAGTCGGGGACTGGACCCAGGGTACGGCATCGACATCAAGGAGATCAGCGACAAGATTGAGGAGTTGGCCGAGGCTGAACTGAATGGCCGCCAGATTCGGAACGCAATTTCGACGGCGCGGGAGTTGGCTACGTACCAGCGCAAGCCCATGGGGTATGAACAACTCAAGCTTGTAATCAACGAGGCTGAAAAATTTGACGAGTACCTGCTCGAGCTGAACAAGTACTATACGGCAGATCAGATCCAGAGGGACAAGCGCGAGAGGTAGCATTCCCGTTTAAGCGTTGACAAAGTTCAATGCTACCTTTCCTTGACTGTTATCCTTTTCCCATCATTTAGGTACCAGGGCTAGATAGTTATGGTCAGATGTAGGCAGCAGGGGACTACTGCCTGGGAGGAATAACTATGCAACATTAATCTCATGAGTCTATGTGAAGCATCTTTGGCCAAATGACCATTCGAGTCCGTGGAGGACCCCTTGAAACGCTCCCTTTTCGTTTAACGTCAGACCATTGTATTTCAGACCTACTGTTATCGACGTTGTATACTATTAAACACTGGGTGTTCGAGTGTTTACCGCTGTATGAAGGGACCATATATTACTCTATAGGAGGATATACCGGATTAAAGACGAAACCAGTTAACGTGACCTAGTCTTACTTGTAAGACTGTTCTGTGTCTCAAGAATTTGTACAGAAATGTGATCGCCTTGTCTTTTCTCAGGAAGCCCGTTGCCTAACACGCCTCGACTCCGGTGAATACGGCTTATCAAACCCGTCTTTCAGCGATCAAGTTCTGATTGTTCAGAAATAAAGCATTGAAGAACCAGACCGTGGAATTGCAGTCGACGCAACCGCTAACGACGGAACCGTGACTTCGGTCCTCACCAACTCAAGTCACTATCGGCTTCAGTGTCAGGAGAGATTCACCGAACTGTAGATGTGCGCCTACGGGTACATATCATCTCAGCAGCCTGCTCCGCGTTCATCTGCAGGTCATCCGGCGAGTGCATCGGCGAGCCTGGGACTAAGGCTGCACAGGTGAAGGTGCAGTCATCCGAACTCTCCTGTCTCTATTCCACCGCTCGCCGTTGCCCGCCTGAAGCTTCTTCGCTTGCTGCGGCGTTCTGCAGATCTTTCTGCCCATATGAGCCAAGAGCTTCTCCTCCCGCGCCTCATCGCCGGTGGTATTGTCCTTGGATATAGTGTTCCTATTGGCAACGCCTGCCAGTCTTCGCGCATTCAGTGGCCGGTAGAATTGGCGTCCGCGACTGACTCCTTCGTGGCTGGCGCTCAATCCTGAATCAGACGGGGAGAGCAGCGAAGTCGCCGGTGTCCTACTTTTGTCTGGCGTAAAGATGTCACTGCTATCATCGCTGTCGCTGCCGTCGGAGATATCGGACTCGGTCGATGGGTGGTCTATAGTGATTGTTGTGCGCCTTTCTCTCGGGCTTCTGGCGCGTTGGTATAAAACTTCTTCGTCATTCTGAAAGCCTGATCCCCTGTAATCCTCCCCGTAGAGTCTCGACGTTTCCACATCTGAAGGAAATATTGAATTCCTTCTAGAAAATTCTTCAGCTCCGTACGACGATCCCGTTTTGACCTTTGAAAATGGTGTACCAGGTGCAGCTGAGATTGTCCTGGGTGTGCCCTCTCTGCTATTGACATGGTATCTTGTTTGAATGGGTGTTTGGTAATATTCTGGGAACTCGTCGTCAAAAGACGATCGTTTCTTCGCTGACCTGTGCTTTTCAGCCGGCCTGTTATACTCATGCTCCGGCTGCATTGTATATGCTCGGTTCAGTGGCACTCGGGGCGGCGCAGAGATTCTGGCCTGCAACTGGGGAATATAGCCAGGAGGCATGGTATCCGACTTTTGCAATCGAGGTGCTTGCAGAGTGGTTGGTAATGCTGATGCTATTCTTTGGCGCCTGTCTTGCTCGCCAAGTATGAGAGGTATGTTCTTGCCATCATCAGACTCTCGCCTCTTGGGCGCCCACTTCTCGTTCGGGTCTGGATATTGGGCATCGTATGGTGGATATGGTGGGGGCGATTCCGCAGAATGTATCGACAGACGGCGAGTCGGAGTGCTTCCAGTCAAAGGGGATAGCACACCTCTGTCTCGGTAGTGCTTGTGACGTGGAGGTAGGCTGGATTCCTTGCCTTCAGGCGGCATCGGAGGATATGGACTCGTGAGTCGGTCGCAGAGATGTGATGCGGGTGAAATGACACCAGGCTCCCGCGACCAGGTTAGGCAATGCGCGTAGAGACGGAGAAGAGGCCAGAGGAGGGTCTAATTTCGTCGTGATTTCGTCGGGGGTTGAAAGGGTGTGTCGATTCCAAGGCTCAGATGTGTTCGTGGACTGGGACCCGCGGAGTGCTTGTGGGCTGAGGTCATTGACCAAAGGAGCCAAGGTGATTCTGGAATTCGGACTCAAGGTGGATTTGGGAGGCCTGGGGCTGAATACGCGCTGACCATGTTGCAGGCCTGAAGGACACCCCTCTCTTCAAGGGTGCGGTACAGCCATGCAGGTATGACCCTCATATTACAGTACCCACAATTCAGTTGGGTGTTGCGGATTACTAGACCAGTCATATTACATGAACTCGCCAGGAGCAGTGGTTAATATTAAAATGTCATATGAACGGCGAGAAACGCTCACTCTTGCAAGCCCTTGCAGCGCCGGGTCGACATTAAGCTTAATTTTAAGCTTAGGTCTGAATATAATCACCACCGATCATGGCTCCACAAAAATCACAAGACAAGCCGAGCAGCACACAAAGGTATCATGGTTACGACGCCATCACCACGTCGTACTCACACAAGGTTCAGCGCCTGAGATCTGTGTTGGACTCAACAACGTAGGGGTAGCACGGAGTTGAAGAAACCCCAAAATCGAAGTGCTCGAGCAGCAATAAGAAATGTAGACATCTAACACAACATGCCTTGATAGAGATGACATACCCACCGTTTACTTGTTCAAATGCTTGTTCTCTATTTCAGCGCTAATATCCATCTATCCATGCGTGAAAGGTAGGTAGTAGCTAGCTAGATACCTCACCCCTATACAAAACCCCAGTCCTCATCCTCAGCAACCTCGACCCCGGTGCTACCTCTCGCAGCAACACTACCACCGCCGCCGCCGCCGCCGCCGCCGGGGCCAAGCCCGCCCTACTCCTGATCCCTGACGACGAGGTGGCACGGCTGGCGGGAGTGCCAGATCCGCCTCTCGCGCGCGCCGAGGACGAGGTCGTGCAGCTCCTGCGTGGCGGACCTGGGCCGGCCGTCGGCGCCGAGGCGGCTGCCCCGCGCCGACTCGCGCCTCCTCTCCTCGTCGGTGGTGGGCCTCCAGATCTGCGTCTCCTCGACGCTGGCCGTGATCTCGAACTCGCCCCGGCACAGCGCCGTCATGCCCACGACGACGTCGGTGCTCTGCTTGCCCTGCAGGACCGGGAGGAACTGCTGCAGCGTCCCGTTCCACCCGAACTTGCGCGTGTAGTCGAGCGCCACGTTGAGCGGCCGGTGGCACAGCGCCGGCATGAGCCGCAGCGTCGGGTAGATGGGCACCTCGGTCCGGTTCGTCACGTGCACGCGGATCTGGACAAAGTCGTCGACGCACACCGTGTTCTTCGAGATGCGCTGCGCCTTGGTCCTGGTCGCGTCCGACGCCAGTGTCGCCGAGGACGATGGATCTTCGACTGAGACCTCGATGCCCACCTCGTCCACCTTCACCGCCTCGATCATCCGCGGTGTGAGGCGCATGCTGCGAAGCTCGATAGTTCCGGTGCGGGTAGGTCTGCTAGTCGTCTTCCACGTGCCCTTGATGGTATCGAGGATCTTCTCGCGGTACCAAAAGGCCTCGCGGTTGGCTCGTTCGACGTCTGGGGAGATGTGGCTTGTGCTAACCACGAATTGCCGCTGCCGCGACGGGTTAAGTGCTGGTACTGATGCGTGTGGGTCTTCGAGATATATTCTCTTGACTGGCACGATTACACGACTAGTGTTTCCAGGTAGAATGTGCTCCTCGATGATACTGCCGTCTTCGACCTCAAGGTGCGCGATCATGTTGCTTGGCCAGGCATTGCGGAGGTCAAGCAGCAGCAGACAGTACTTGTCCGAAGTTAGCACATGGCTTTGCCCGCCGCTCTTGCTTGTCCTTGCCCATAATGGCTGCGGTATGCTTCCATGAAGGGGAAGTACGTCCATCCTCGCGATCTCGACGCTGGCATTGACAGTGACTGTCATATTCAGCGACACCTGGCGTGTGAAGAACTTTTGCTCAACTTCTTCGGGCGGCACCCCGAAGCGAGCATAATCGATTTGAACGATTGCATTCGTCAAACCTGGCTTGCCGAGTATTTCAAACTCAAATGTTGCAGTGTCACCAGGTGCGATATATCTTTTGCTCACTGCCTTTGAAAGCCGTAGGGCCTGTTTCTTGGCCAAGATGAGCTCGTACTCATAAAGTTCGGCTGGTGTTGCATCGCGGTTGCTGAGTGCCGCTTGGAGCGGTCCTTGCGTGGAGTCTTGAAATGAGAAGAGGAGGAAATCGGCCGGTGTGCTGGAAAGATTTTGAAGCGTCACCGAGAATGTCTGTCGCTCCCCTTCCAAAATCATAACTGATGACTGAGGTAGAGTTGTTGACTTGACAACCACCACAGGCTGTTCTGTGATGACATTCAGCTCCATCTGGTGCGGCTTTGGCAGAGGATGAGATAACACCGGTAGAGACATATGATAGTCGAGCGCCTCGAGCCCTCCGGCCTTCACCTTGACTTCGGTACCAGGGGACCAAGACTCTGAAAATATCGGGAACCTTCTTTCCCTGCATCCTCGTACGCGGATTATTGCGCCTGTAACACGCAGGGAGCCTGAGCCTTTGGGCGTACCGGTCACCCGCATTGATTGCGTCCGGTATGATCCGACCACAACTTTCTCCACGTTGGACTCGAACTCGACTCCCTCAGTGGCTAGGCGTGCGCTCACAATGTCTATCTCGGTGTCGTAAGGATTTTGTAATGTAAGTTTGAACGTTGCCGGCTCTCCAGCGATAAGGTTGCTGACCATGGCCACCTTATCAGGTAGCTTCTGGAACGGGTTGTGTATGAACGGGTTGACATCCTGAGACGTCCTGGTCGTTGAAAATCCAGGTAGCTCGGTCTTTGCGTGCTCGATAGGCGTGCGGGTGAAGGGCATAGGGTCGAGTTTGACCCCTCTGAGGAGGAACTCATCCCAGTATTCTGCCTCCATGTGACCCAACCCTATCCTCTCCGTTAGACCGTGTGTCTTGGAAATGTTTGTCACAAGCCGAACTTGCTCCTCGACTGATATCCGAGGTGCTGCGTCCTCTTGGCGAGGGCCAGGAGCAATACCGCTGCCGGCTGTCCGCATGAGATCACTGGAGAATTTCAGGACGCCCGCAAAGTCGGGCAACGCCTCGGAAAAGTTGATGCAGGCCCTCAGAATGTTGAGCTTCAGCTGCCGCATTCCGTACAGGCGAGCCGCACCTTGCTTCTGTATCCGTATCAGGCATGCTGCGTCGGAGTCCAGGTCAACCGTTCCGTCATCCGTCCCTTCCTCTGTGGAAGTGCCTGTACCAATGGGTGTATCGAATGCCACTGCGCCGTACGTTCTCATGATCAATTGCAGGAACGACTCAATTCCCGATTCGATGTCACTCTCTGCGAGCTGGAGGACGCCACCTTTGGACTGGCCGTTGAGATTGTTCAAGGACACAAGCCCTGCAGCTGGGTGAATGCCAACCTCGGCAGCTCCGCGAGTGCGTGCCTCTACCAGGCCTCCTATGACAACTGATATCAATTCTCGTATCACCATGGCCTTCTTTCTTTGATACCCAAGCAACCCCAGAACAGATGCGATGCCGCTCAAAATCATAGCACGATCAGGCGTGGTCAGCAGCTCCGATCCAGGCCCCGGAAACGCCCGCATTAATATGTTCACGATCAGCGTCCGAGGTGGGGTGACCGTCAGTCTCGGCGACGTTGTAAGAGGTCTGTCGGGAACCGTCCCAAAGATCATCATGTCCAGAGACTGGCCGCCAAGCTTGCCATCCGCGACGTGCAGCGCTGCCAGTATCCTGCAGAACCTGATAATGGCCTCAGACATTGGCAGGGCCGGTAGATGCTCTGCTGATATCCTAGAATAGAGAGCAAGTATTCTGTCAAGCAAGTCTGGGAGGGTCGTCTGAAATTGGCGAAGGTACTTTGGCTGATTAGGGTCCACGTTCTCTTCTTGCACACCATTTGATCCTCCCTTCTCAGGCGGAGTTATGCATATTTGCGGAACTTGGAATTCAACGCCGGCGAAACTCAACAGGAGTAGGCTTATGACGATGATCTCAAGGGCTTTACCGTGCCAAAGATGATCATTAATCGACTTGGACACGGTGGCACCGTCGATAGCTTCCTTGAGCGAGTCGGTCCACCGGCCTGCCTGGAGGTACATCGATGCCAAGAGTATCGTGACTCTGGCCCTTCCCTTGTTGCGCCACCGCTCGTTGACGCCGCCAGAACCGAAGCCATGCACCGATATCCGGTCCTGACTTGCGCTGCGGTTCGAATGAGCATTGCCAGGCGCCTTTGATTCGGGGCTCCCAGGCTCCTGCGCTGCAGGTATGTCGTCGAATGTGGTGGGCGGGTTTGAGAGCCCACTCTTGACCGGCGTCGAGGGCCGGCCCGGCGTTGAGCTGGCCGAGTCGAATCCTTTCGGAGAAGACTTGAATGGTGCCGGCATTGACATGCGGGCCTGACTGCGGTCGAGTGCGCCGCTGGCTGAGGCCGAGCGGCCGATCGGCAGCGCAAACTGCGAGTTCCGTCGCTTCTCGGCAAGGGCAGGGTCCACGCCGTTCGCGGCGCTGGATGTCTGCCCCGGCGACTCGATGTATGACAAAGCCTCGAATGACTTGGCCAAAGAGGTCATCTCACCTAGCAGCAGCGATGTTATGTCGCACATGACGGTCCGCATGGTAGTTCTTTTGGATTGCGCGGGAGGCGGTATCTGGATGATGCCCTCTGGAAGGGGCATGGAGTGTTCATCTGGGTGCATGTAGTCGAACAGCAGGACATGGTGGACTAGAGCTTTCGGGTAGGTCTCCCTGAGGTCATTCAGGCCTTGGTGTAACGCCACCATGTTCCTCTCCGCGATCGTTGTCGCCCCGGACTGTCTCTTGTTGAAGGCGGCATTCTCGAGCTCGGTCCCGTCCGCGATAGCCACGACCACGAGCGGTTCCCTGTAGAAGTCGAAGGGCAGCAAGGCGAGGTGCGAGGCGGGCGGGACGTGGGGGGTCAGCTCGTAGAAGACGGCGCCGTCAGGGAAGGCGAGCGGGGAGAACATGTCTGCGTGGGCGGCCAGGGTCAGCGTGAGCTCGTGAGTACGGCGGGTTCAGGGGCTGCCGCGCCGCATCATACTTCTGTTTGGGCGCTTGTCGGCGCTGACATCGCGGAGATGGACGACATGTTCTGCGTGCAGCCTCTCGAGGAAGGAGGTGAACCGGGCCTCCTTGATGTGGCCGAGGGGGAGGGTCAGTGCCTTGACCCTCGCAGGGGCGATGGGCAGCAGTGAGTCTGCGCTCATGGTTCTGAAAGCATTCCCTCGTCGGCGGAGCTCTATGTGGGAGCAGTCGTTGGTGTCGTGTCTGGTCGGTTGCGCATGTCGGCAGCTCTTGTACTCCTTGGGGCGGGGGTGTTTGGGCACGCCCAGTATATCTGAGTGTGTGTTGTTGTTCTTTGTGGTTGACTGCGGGCGGGACAGGAGAACCGAGGGGCGTATTCTAGGCTCGAGAGCGCGGGCCTCGTGGTGGGCCCCTTGGTCAGGGAGCGGTGTTCGCGATGGCAACGCGAGAGCTGGTCGCGATCAATGAAGTTGTCATCTAGCGCCTATCGATTCATGTGCACTGCACCCAGCTAGCTATGCAGCCAGATAGACTATCTGGCAACCTTGCCATGTCACTCCTCCCACTCCAAGGCTGCACTAGGGACATGGACAAGCAAGGTGCCAAGAACTGGTCCGAGCGTCCATGGGCCTGGGCAATGGGCCATTGTGTACTCCGTAACAGCAGGTCTTCTCCAACCAGGAACGCAGGGCACAGTAGCACTCCGTTTCAACTCCGTCGTACAGTACTTGCCTGCCAAGCAGGGCGAGGAAACAAACGGCCACTGAGGTTCCTCCGTCTTCAGCCTCCAACACAACGCAACGCAACTCAGCATCAGCGGCCCGGAACTCTATTGAGCTCCGTTGGTAATTCGCTGGGGGTTGAGTTGGTGACTAGACTAGCATCGCCCACTGTCAAATGCTGTGTCCTGGCAGGGGTGCGAAGTCAATCGCTCAAGAACACGTCAAAATGGGACATGCACAACTCTTTCGTACAATGGGGAATTATCCTTCTACACCGTCTCGGTAACGAAGAGCTATTTATGCAGTACATCCCAGACCAGGCAGATTAGGTTGACATAAAGTCAAAGGCCTCCAGTCCCTCGGCTTCGGGCCGCAAAGGTGCCTCGAAAGCTCTCCCCTCCGTCGCCTCGGCCTTCAGCTGGCTCTCGAAGATATCGACGGCCACGCTCGCCTCGACAAAGTCCTCCAGCTCTTCCGTGACCGTCTTGAGCTTCTCTTTCACGGCAGAAGCTCCTTCAAATCCCACAATGTGCCTCGCGGGCGGGTTCTCGTGGCCACCGATGGCCGTCAGTGCGTGCACTGTCTCCATAACGAGCTTCTCCGTGGCCGCAGCAGGCAGCTTCGGGTAGCGGTGCAGGATCTCCGTGTCGGAAGGCTCGACTGCCGTCTCCGGGTCCGTGTTGAGCACGTTGCTCATCATGTCGCGTATAGATGGCGCTGGGTTGATCTCGCTGTCGTACCATGGCAGCTGCGGCGCCAGGATGATCTTGTTGCTCAGGCACTGTATCTCCTTGTTTGGCTGCACGATCGTCACCTTGATGTTAAAAGGTGCGATTTCATAAGCCAGGGAGTCACAGAACCCTTCCAACGCCCAGGTCGCCGCCGTGTGTGTGGGCATGCCGGGGGTGCCGATGTGACCACCGATGCTGGTGAGAATCACGACGTGCCCTGTATGTTGCGCCCTAAGCTGGGGTAGTGCAGCCTTGATGAAATTGACTTGGGAAAAAAATATTGTCTCGAATTGATCCCTGACGAGGTTCTGTGTTGCTCTTGTTGTCGACAGCTCTTCGACAGTGCCGACGACAGCTGCGGCGGGAAAGTCACAGTCAGCACGCAGTCGTCCACCAGAACACTTCCCCAGGGGGTAGTACGCACATTCAAACTTGCAGCACAGCAAAATATCCACGCGACCAAATACCTGAACGGCCTCGGCAATGGCGGCGCTACACTGACCCATGGAGCGGCCATCACAGCGTATGCCTCGTATGCGGTCTTTCCAGCCCTCCCGGTCCCTTCGGCTGCTCTTGCACTCGTTGATGAGCTCCCTGAATTCGGCGCTCCGGTCTTCGTGCTCTATCTCATGCGGCGGGAGGCAGGCCACGACGTAGTCCCCATGCGCTAGCAGCAACCTGATGAGCCTGATGGCGAGGGGTGATAAAGCCTGTGTCAAAACCCATGTCCTGGGCGAATTATGTGTTGCTGGGACTTCGGATTAGCGAGTGAGCCTCGGTGCTCTAAGATGTGATAGACTTACGGAAGGAGGCGGGCGGCACTGAGTGGCCATGCCTTGCTGAGCCGGCCTCGGAGCCTTTTCGTTCTGCCATAGCTGGTGTTAAACAAGTGATCTCAAGGACGGGCGCACATGCCAGATACCAAGTATATAAACAGGGCACAGCACACGAGGGCAGGCGAGGTTTCTCCGGCAGAAACAGACGGACGGGCCAGACAGGGAGGGATCACACAACAGCATAGTACAGGATAGGCAAACACAAACACAAGCCAAGATGATGCAGCGTTGGGAACATCAGACGGCAGCAAGCACCTTCACCGTGCCCATGGCGGCGTTACTCTGTCTTCCCTGGCTGTGGGTCGCTGTGAAACATTTGACGAGGAGGGGGGGCAAACTCGGGAGCTGCAGTCGCATGGTAAAAGTGTAAAAGAAGAAACTGGCGACCATGGGACGGAGACAGGCGCAACGGCTGAACGGGCAACCGTTGCAAAACTCATGGTGATGGTGTTCGCGCCAAGAAGCCAGAGGGTCCCATCTGGGGTGGATTGGGAGCGGCATGGGCAAGACGGACAAGGCTGGTCTGCCCGGGGCATCCAGCGATCGACCTGGACCGCTGGTACAGTAATGGCTCATCTCCCCTGGGCCGAGACTGCTGGGAGCTGGATGGGGGGCGGGCGAGTGAAGCGGGCGGCGGGCGGCGCAGAGCAGTGAACACACGGTGGTCATAGGTGGAGGAGGAGACCCTGGTGGCGCCGGTGGTCCTCGCCGTCCATCCAATGTGGACCGATCAATCACGGCAGTTGATCATCCGGCTATTGGAGCCCATATAGGAGCCCAAAAAGCATGGTTTGCAGATCCGAACGGCCTTATTAGGTCGACAGGGCAGGACGCTGCGCTGTTGGGTAAAATCCTTGCGAGAGTTTGGAGCTCTCGGTGGGAAGTCTGGCAGACCGAGTTCGTGATAGGACAAGACCGCAGGGACAGGATGACGGGGCGAATGGAAGCGATGGACTCGTGGGATCCATGGCTTGGTGGGATCGCGTGCAAGGCAAGGCGAGGCAAAGCATGGAAAAAGCACGGCACGGCATGGGCATGGCATGGCGCGCAAGGCATGGACATGGGCATGGCAGGTCAAGAACCCAACCTGGTCGGGCCGGGCGACCCAGCCTGGCGGTCTCGAAACACGGGAGACGGGCAGGAAGGGGCAGGAGAGGGCGGGAGGGCGAGCGAAAAGAACCATAGTGGGCATGTGTATGCGCGCAGGCTGGCAGGTCGTCCGATGCGCAAACTGACGTGAAAAGGCTAGGGAAATGAATGCAACGTACCATGGCCCTTGAGTTCATCGTTTTCCTGCCCAGAGCCCGAACCATGTCCGTTCAATGCCTCGTGGGCGGTGGCATGCTGGGCGCTGTCCTCAGCGTGCTGGGGATCATGCTGCCCCTGCTGATCAGGATCTAGCTGCGGCGTCTCATGAGGTTGCGGCGGCTGCGGCTGCTGTTGCTGCTGCTGCTGCTGCTCAGGCCGAGGCTGAGGCTGAGGCTGCTGCTCCTGCTCGTCGCGTCGCTGCTGCTGCTGCGGCTGCTGCGGCTGCTCCTGGTTCTCGTGCCCCTCCTGCTCGGCTGCAAGCCCGTCGGGCTGGGTGTGGGGCTCAGGGGTGTCGTCGGCGGCGACCTCGATCTCGTCTGCAATGGCGACGTGGATTGCCGCGTCTGAGGCAGCGGCAGGAGAAGAGGCAGCAGCAGGAACAGGAGCAGGAGCAGACATCCGACCTGTCACCAGGAGACGCAGTGCGACCCGAACGAGTCGCCCTGCTCAGCTGTGAAACCCGTGTCCCCGAAACCAAGACTCAGTCCTTGGACTTGTTGTCCGGACTCGTTCGTCGGTCCTATGTCGCGTCGGGGCTGAGGAGTCTGGCCGTCGGAAGTTGGTTACACAGTAGAGCACCCGTTTTATGTGCACCACAACAAGAATAGCAACTTAGTAATTAGCCGTCGTGCTTTGGGATGGAGAGGCAATGTGGTAGCAGGTGGACAAGGTTTGGAGCCTGTAGCGCCCAGGAGGTGTGTGGTTCTGGGCTGGGCTTGTCTGGTTCTGGTGGGTGTCAAGGTGTGTCGGGGGACTCTTGTGTCTGTTCAGTTGAGTCGGAGGACGGAGGACGGAGGCAGACAGCTCCTTGTAGACTCTAGCGAGAGTCTAGTAGCAAAGACTCTAGCACCTTCCCGTCTTTGCTTGCTGCCTCGTGGTCAGGGTCGCAACCGAAACCCCGTCGTCCGAACCCGAACCTAATGGCTCGGTCGCCCAGGCCCCCAAGTATTTAACTTTCCTTCTCACTTTCTCAACGGTTGCCCTACGCGGGATGGTCAAAGCGGAGGGCTGAGATCCATCACTTGCTTTTGCTTGACCCCGCCCCACCCTGTCAGCCTGTTCCCCCATCTCCCCACCAAAAACCACTTGACAGGCAGACAGGAGGAGCCGCGAGAGAGCTCGGGAACCTCCCCTCCCCCTCCCCGGGACCGCGGGCGGCGCATTTATGTGCATGCGCATGCACGGCACAGGCGCAGCCCGGCAGTCAAAACGCCCCCCGGCCCGCTGCTGCTAATGCCGCATGGCACGCGTCGGTTTCCCTGCAACAGACTTCAGATGTACACGTGTATGGAAGCTCCGAGAATGCCTAGCGACGGGCCTTGTTCTGCACGCCTAAGCATGACGCAGCTGGTTGATCAGGCAAGGCGAGGCCTGTTAATTCTTGTCTGCTACTGTCAATGTCGAGGACGGCGCAGGACAAGCTTGATCGGCCGGTGCACGCCCGATCTGGATCGAAGAACATGCCGCCCGTGCTCTGTGCGCTCTTATTCGGACCACACACTCTCAATGTGCCGTAGCCGTCGGGTCCGACAACGACGTGCCGAGGATACCTTCGTGCATACACGCACAATTGCTCGGGCACGCGGCACGCCACTATCACCGAGCATGCCTACTACCTTAACACACTACCGCAAGATATTGTCACTTCAGGGACTTTTATTTGTAATCTCTGCGCACTTTAATTCAATGATTCATTCAATCCGTCCGAACATTCATTTTGTGTTGCTCGAGAGGGGGGACGCGCAATTCCAATCTTCTGGGCCGTCTCCCACAATTTCTTCTGCGTGCCCATGTTCTCGTCTTTGCCATGCCAACTCTTTTCATCCACATAGTACTCACATATCGATAACTAGGGCCGAGTACTGTCCCCGCAAGATTTGATTGGCATCTGAGTTGTATCCCGAATGATATCACACAACATGCAACACTACTAGCACGACGTGCCAGTGCACATCGCCTCAAGGATGCAAACACAAGACAAGTCTTGACGCGGTGTGCACTTGCAGAAGCTCCCAAATCGCAACAGCAATGTAGAAGACGTATCAATTGATCGGTAGCATCTGTCGCAGAAGGTAGTCTCGCAATTACTTATGTCCTAACACAGTTCTACATTCTCCAGCTTCTCCGCGGAGTGAGTCGGAGTCATTTGCGTGCATGGCGGATACATGCCTGTTGAGCTTGACCAAACGGTAGTATTCAAGGGCGCGCGGATCTCGGCCTCGGCATGCTTGTATATGGCATCATTCTCCAGGGTCAAGCACACGCTTGCTGTGCACGGTTGATATTATCGTCCCGACTTTTTATTCCCCGGTGTTGGACGAATGGGGGAGGCTGAAGGTGCGCAAGGACCTCTAGGCTTTGTGTCTTATGCTTGACTGGGGTTCATAGAAACAGGTCCAAATAGGAAAGCCATAGTCGTAATGAGTCAAACATGACGAACTCTATATTTGGGACATGCTATGACCTGAGAGAATCAGATGGATAAGGTAGCAGTCTAACACGCGTTATGCACGACATCTGGAGGTGAAAGTGCTCAAGAACTAAGGCAGACTTTTGATACGGAAGTAAATACCCGTACTGGCATCTGCAAGACATCGAGTATGAAGCTTTACGAGGAAACCCTACACAACTTTGGCGTTGACAAGCTTTTATGTACACAGTGTAGTCTTCAATTTTCTTGACGACAACTTACCGCCTCTTCCAAGTTTGATAATGGCGCCACAAAAATGAACATATCCCTCTCAGGCACTTCAATCGATCCGGATAGCAACTTTGCCAAAATGCTTAGCGTCCCACTGCGCAACCTGTTAATACATGTATCCATCCTGTGCGGCACTTGCATTCCATAACGTTGCTTGGAATATTTGGACTCACAAGATACTGGTAGGCCGCCTTCGCCTCGTTGAAAGAAAAGATCTCAGGATCAACAACAGGGTGGATGTCGTTTGCCTCAATGGCAGCAATCATATCCTCCATCATGGCCCGGGAGCCCACGACCGCACCGCGGGCGATGCACACCTTGTGGAAGCAATCAAACATGCTCTGCGTGACGTCCTGGCCGCCGAGGAATCCGATTATGGTGATGACGCCCTCGAATTTGATGGCCCCCAAGCTCTGCTGGAGGGTGTCTGCGCCGCCCACCTCGATGATGTGGTCAACGCCCACGTTATCGAGGGTGAGGTTTCGAACAGTCATGCCCCAATTGGCGTCTTCCTTGTAGTTGATGACATGATCGGCACCGAGCTGCTTAAGCTTTTCGGCCTTGGCCGCAGAAGAGGTCGTCGCGATCACGGTGGCCCCTGCTGCCTTGGCAAACTGATTCATAGGTTAATGAAAAGTGGCTGGTGCTTATAGAAACATGAGGCGACCATACCTGGAGAGCAAAAATGCTGACTCCACCCGTGCCCTGCGTGAGCACAACCTCCCCAGGCTTCACCTGCTTGAGGCCGTACAGGCAGTTCCACGCGGTGAGCGCGGCGCACGGAAGGGCAGCCGTCTCGACGTCGTCAAGGTTCCTCGGGGCCCGCACCAGGCCCGTCTCAGGAAACACTCCATACTGGCGCAAGGCCCCGTCGAGAACACCTCCGATGCCGCTGGGCCAGGCATCCGGGGTCATGGGCCCGTGCATGCTCCGTTGGAGGAACAGCGTGGCCACTCTGTCGCCCTGCTTGAACTGCCTGACCTTGGAACCGACGGCGACGACCTCGCCTGCGCCGTCAGAGAGCGGGACTACGGGCAGCTTGTTTGGGTGGGGGTATGTGCCCTGAGACAACGATGTCAGCAGTGTGTCCGTAACAAAAGCGGTGGTTGTGATAACTACCTTCGCGATGACCAGATCTCTGTAGTTGAGTGATGCGGCATTTAGTTTGACGAGGACTTCAGTCTCGCCGACCTGTGGAATCTTGGCTTCATGAAGCTCGAGGCCATCAAATCCCTTGTCGTTACAGGACATGATCCATTGCTTTGCGGTGATGGATGCCATATCGACTTCGTAGTTTGATGTCTATGAATGGAATAAAATCTTGAAGAATTTGTTTGAATTTATTTCTGTGTCTTTAACCATCCAGTTCTCAGAATGGGTTCAATCTGAGTACTTATAGTTTCGAGAAGCTTGTGGTGGCTCAACGATATCCCGTCCTCTGTCCCATCGTTGTCCATCTTGATGTCATCACCAAACTTCTGCAAGGTGGTATTGTAATCACATCTTTGTAATGAGATACTTGTGGTCCTGACTGACGTCTTCTTGAGGATGGAAGATCCAATGTTGACTGGTCCACCAGCCACGCACTCAGGTACCCCTGCTTATGAGTGCAGTGTAAGGCGGACTGGGGCTTGCAGATCCCGAGCTGCTCAATAGCAAACCCCAGAGGCAATCGAATTTTTATATGGGTGAAGGTAAGATTTGATGCATTTTCTTTGACATGGGGCTGGCTGCGGACGGAGGACGGACGAAGGACGGACGGTTCGTCCGTCACCATCCTGAGCGTTGTGGAGCCGTAGTGGTGCTCAAAAAATCAGGATATTTGGTTTGTTGTAAGCACATATCTATCGGCACAACCATTTCCCACAGAGAGACCACTCTTGACGCTTTTGTTGCCAAAACTCTGACTCGGTCATGCCTGTTTCACTCACAAATTGAGGAGTCTGCCCAGGGGTCGGATGTGCAAAGGTTATCTCGTAGCAGTCTTTAGAAGCAAGGACTGGGGGCTTCTATCAGCTTGAGACTCTCCATTGGAATCACAAGTGCAAGCATCTGCGAGATGGAACACCAATTCGTAGGAATGGAAGATTTTGCTTTCCTTTCCGAAGAAGCTTTTGCCTCAAAATTGTCTAGCTCCTCTCGAGGTGTAAGAATTACAAGTCCCGGAAATGATCGAATTGAGACCCCCTTAACTTATATTATATATGAGCAATTAGGACTGCTTGACGAATTCGAGTTGGCATGCAATAATACCGGTGTCGAGACCAAGCATACTCAAGCTTTGCCATAATTGACATCTTCGGCAATGATATCCATGCCCTTGCTGGATGCGGAGAATGTGACACGCCATTCCCGACCTGGATCACCTCTGGGGACAACTTCCACAGGTATTTGATCCTTTGGCGTCGGCATGGACGATGTCATAGGGAAGTCCTTTCGGGGTTCTGCCCACTTGCCATCCCGGGTCAGTGGCTTCAGGTCAAAACGAAGCAGTAGCAGAGCCGCGAAAGACGTGACTTCATTGCTAACAAAATGCCGCCCTGGGCAAAGGACCGTCCCTCCTCCAAAGGCTCGGAATGCCACAGGGTTTACGCGCTTTCTGCCAGGCTCACGAAGAAATCGGCGGTGGTCAAACTCGTTCACCGTCGGGCCCCACAACGACACCTCGGTATGCTGAACTGGAGCGACGGTCATGACGGTTGCACCCTTCTTTAGGAGATACTGGTCCGCGAACATGGTGTCATTCATGACCACCCTGGCAGCTATGCCAATATGTGAGTATCGCAGCATCTCCTGCCACGTCGAGAGGAGAATTGGGCATGAGGTCTTGATCTTGGCCAGGTCGACGGTGGAAAAGCCATCCTTGTCTATTTCGACAAGCTGCTCCACCTCGTTCCGGCAGTCGTTTAGTATCACTGGGTCAGAGAAGATGTGATACACCATCCAGAACGCGCTCGCGACGCTGTTGGTCAAGGAGGCAACCATCTGGCCTATCTCAGTGGCTGCTACATCCCTCCCCCACAGACCGTGGCCGGTGTTGTGATTGTAGCGGCATTGTACTAGGAGAGACCCCTGGTGGTGACTATCCTCGGCGAAGTATTTCTCAAATGCGGGAATGAGAAGGCGTTCTCGTGCGTGCAGACTCTTGCGCGCAAATACACTTGGTAATGCTTTGAGCATATGGACCATAATACCCGGTTCGAAGTCGCTGTTGAAGCACTACGTTAGAAAACCCCTCAACAAGTGCGGCGCCTTAATCAGGTCGATGTTCAGAGATTTCACATACTACCATGCTTTTTCCAGAACAGGGTCGCGGAAGGGGTTCTTCGGTCCATAAATTGACTCGGTCGTGGCCATGAAGAGCTCTCGACGGACCCAAGAGAAGAGTTCCACTGTCTTTGGTCCTTTCCCTCTGAGGGTTTCCAGAGAGTCCGAAATGTACCGGATTGCCGCGCCGTTGATTGCATCAAGCCCAGGGCCCGGTGCCATGGCGGGCTGGATGGATGGCACAAAGGTCGATAGATAAGAGCCATCCTCGAGCATCCGGTCTGAGCCGATGATGGCGTTCCCGGCCGGTCCGACGCCCATCACCGTCGCAGCCGCCTGTGCCTCGATAGGCGCGAATGCGATGGTCTTGATCTGGCGCTGCAACGTAGGTATAAGAGATACGGAATTCACGACGTAGATCCGCTGACCTGGCATGCGAAGAGTGTATATTGGGAGGCCATGCTTGTTTCTGATCGCTGTAAGCTTCTGGTGGCCGGTATAATAATTGTACGACGGCTCTGCTACCATTGAAACAGGGTAGGAGGTAACTGACCTTTGTTTCACGAAGAAATTCTGCATACCCGGAATAAATCCAAGCAGTGGACTGATAAATGGTATGGACGTCTCGACCACAGGTGGTTCTTTTGCGTCCTGGGTAAAGTGAAGGAGCGCAGAAAGAAACACATAAGCTGCGGCCAGACTACCAAGGAACAACGCGAACGCAGAAGTCATTGTGCCACTCCTTGAAATCTAGGTATCTGAGACCACCTGTTGGGTCAGGATCAATGATGAAAGAAGCTTTGTTGTAACTGAAAATCAGAAAAAAGGTCAATTGATGTGCCTGATCAGCACCTGGGCTTGTGAAGTTGATATTGTTTCCCCATTTAGCACTTCAAGTTTTACATCAGACCCAGAGAGCACTTGAGGGTGTGTGACGATCTCACGGCGCTTGGTGTAAGAAGATGAGGGGGCACTCTCGGCAGTAAGAATTTGGTATCTAACTATGGAGGGGCAAGCCTTTTCCTGAGGATTGCTTCTCTCCCATATATGCCAGTTGCTGTGCCCCTTGCTGGCCAGGCGGCTGTATTGTGTTGGCGTGTTGGTGGCTGAAGGATCATTGCACTACCTGGTCTTCTTGTCCGGTTACGGCTAGAGGACGTTACGGTACACCTCGGCAGACAGATATGCTCACGCCCGCAGCAATCCGATGGAAGTACCCCCCTAGATTTCTCTGAGGGTAAATCCGTGGGCTGCTTGGGATACCTTAGCACAATCACGAGGCACCCAAAATTGAGCAGCGTCAGTGACGCAATTAAACTATCCACCGACAGTGCCCGCCGTGACGTGTTAGATAGCGGGCTGTCCCACAGGATGCTGTGAGGTCCAGTAGTCATCCATGGGCATTCCTTGGAAGCCGATGTCTGTAGGGGTGGGCTGGACCGGACCTGATAGTCCCCTTTATCGCCAACACTGAATTAGATGATGAGCTTGTGCCGTATCCCACCCAATAAATCCAGAGAATGAAATCTTGGTGTTGCTCGGTCGCCAGGAAATTCTTGGAGTGTGCCTCAGAGTTTTGGTTGGGATCTGTTGTCTCATTGATGTATCTAAATACATCAGCCGAAGAGCCCCTCCAGAGTGAACCAGGCATCACTTTTGACCCATGAGTCGTCGGCTTCGGCCCGTGTGGATAAAGGCTCCCGCGAGGACTGCTCCTCCGGAAGCCGCAGCCAGTCCCCGTTCTTCTGTCGTTGTAAAATTGTGGGTGACTCCGGTTCCCTGGCAATATATGAGGGTTCCCATGAACATATACCCAGTCGACGCCAGGATGAATCTCTGATGCCCTGACCAGCTGACATATTGGCGTGAAAAGGCCTGAGGAGTATCAGACCAAACTGAAAAGTGGAGAACGGATCAGGGGCTGATGGTATTGGATCGTCAGCCCACGTTCCCAGATGCAGCACCACAAGCTCTGAATCCTTGAATTCGTCAAGGAGTCGTCTTGCCAGTGTATGTTGGACGAGGCCGCGCGGGACATCATAAGGCTGCATCGAACCCCATTCCCCAAATAAGTCAGGGGCAAAATCGAGAGAGATGTACATAGCCGATCCTCCGTCTGCCCATGGTGCCCAGTCATTTACTGCTTGCCCGTTGCGCCCCATGCTGTCGCTCGCGAACTGGTAAGCAGCCAAAACATGTGACCAGGCTTGTTCCAGTACAGCAAATGAACATGCCCGGCCTCTGAAGCTACCCCAACAGAGGCCATTCACCCGCTCGGGGCTGAGGTGGCACTCTGACTTGTACAGCTCCGGGTCCCATGGCATGTTCATCGCAAATCCGGACGCCGGGGCACTGGAAGACCGACTGACGCGCCAGTTCTCGCCTATCCGGGAAACAGGAACCTGTTTTCGAAAGCACTGGCTGAGGACAGGTGATAAGTTCATGAGCGCTGCTCCTAGCTCGTCCTCCAAATCCGCCAGAGTGAAAACGGCCTCTGGTTCTGTGCCGGGGTTTGAATGTCCTAGCCGAAACTCGAATATTTGCATGATTCCATAAACAGCGTCTAGGTCGTTGCTCGGCTTGCGGTGTGTTGCTGCCCTGTAAAGCTCCATTGGGTTGTTGTTGTTCAGCGCGTTGAAGCCAGAGGTATCAAGCAGAAGCAGAATCTCCTGCCCGACAGCATTGTCCCCTAAGATTCTTCCCATCTTGGTGTTGCGTTCAATGCAAAGACGCAATGTCTCGCACATAGAAAGTATAGTGCCCAGCGAGAACAGGTAGGTAGGACTCTCTTCATCTTCTTCATCGTCGCATAGGCTGATAAAGTCCCCTTCCCTAGATAAGAAAATAGCGTCTTTGCGTAGAAAAGCCTCCTGGAGAGTCCATAATGATGTGAACCAAGGTTCCCCCAGTATCTGTGTAAGGAAAGCCAGAGCTTGACTAAACCATGTCTCATCGAGGGAGAACTCGGTCTCGTCGCCTTGACCAAACACTGTTTCATATATCTCCTGGGTCATGTGAATAGGAGTGGCCTCTACCATTGCATCACTGCCGAAGCTCTGAGTCTGCCATGCCGCTTCGCTCATTTCGTCGTTAGACATCCGGCACAACCACACGTAAACACTAGTTGCGCCTCGGAAGATAGCGGCTTGTCGACCGATTTCAAGCATCGACTCGGTGCTGAAGCTCTGATCGATGCAGGCAATGTCGACCCACACAAACTCAACCTCATCTGATGGTGTCCCACTGCCGATCTCATCTTCCGAAATTATAAAAGCAGCCTGCTTAATGACACCGGCAAAGCTACCCGCCTTGAAGTGCGCAGGGTCAACCCGAGGAATGTTCCACGTAACGCCCTCCAATTCGAGGCCCGCGACACTTGGCGACTCTTCGGGTTTCATAGCCCACCTTCCCCAGGTGTACGATAGTGCATTGTAGCGTGGCTCTTTCACGCCTCCATAGACATTTCCAGGCTCCCAGCGCCAAGAGCGCATACTCTGTACGTGCAGAAGTCTTCGGGGCCATGATCCTAGTTGACGCTCCTCCTCAATGGCTTGTTGCCGCTCAGCTTCTGGCATTTGGATCAAATTAGGGCCTCGGATGAGGCAGTATGTATCGGGAGTGTCAACTGTAATGTGTGAAATGGAAGGATTTGCGAGAGGTCTAACGGCTGAGGGACACGTCACGTCAGCTGTAATCCTGCATATTAGTCAGCTTGTACAAATAGAGGGGAAGAACGAACATGCAAAACTCCTGAAAACAGTAGTATCCGATTGTTAGTTTAACAGGATCGGAGAGGTCTTTGAAGCCACTTGCATGGTGCCTGTAGCCAGGCCATGCGCAGCCTTGTTGTCGACGTCAGAAGGGAACAGGCGAAGGCTTTGTCGCCAGAAGCAGTTTGTTCCGAGCTAATGTACTTTTGTGCAATTAATCCGTCTACTCGACCAGACTCTTGGCCACGCGGAAAGGCGTTTGTGTATACTCGACTTTGCTTGCCAAAGTGGCTTTAGAGCGACCTGCGATGGCTCGTCTTTTACTTGTGAAGCAGCTTGTTCCCCCAAGCAAGAACATTATATCGTATACTTCGAGTATATAGTCTTAGACTGTTAGAGGAACTCAAAAAATACAAATAGTCTACTTTAGGGATCCGTTCGGAGTCATTATGCCACACTCTTCGCTATCCGACTTGAGCTACTGCCTCACTAGAAAGCCCAAATGATGAATTAGGGAGGGGCGGGAGCTGTGGCTTGGGTTTTGATGGAGCATGCTCATGTGGGCTGAGATCATGGTCGATCAGATTTGACAACAGGAACAACGTTCAGATGTGGTGCAAAAGTCATTACTATTCTCTATTGACGAACCTAAGTCCTATAAGTTATCCTTCCCACCGTTGCGGCAACTCGTAGATCGTCTTCGGCTGAGCCATTTCGTGAATTGATATCGGTTTATTCAAAGGCAGCTCGGTCAATGTACAAGTGAGCGGAGTTGGGATGGTCCCTGGCACCATTCCCTCGGGGCCCGTTTCTGTCCTATCCTGCGATTTTCTTCGCTTGCTTCCATCATAGCCTTCAGTGGGAATCTGAGCCAGCTGCTCCTTCGTCCGCCTTCTCCTCCACAGGATGAAAGCCGTGGATCCCGAGAGAAGAAGGAGGGCGACAACAACACCGAGGCTTATCCCTACGCTTAGTCCTAATGTTGGTGTTCCGGAAGAGGCGGAAGAAGATGAAGAGGTGGAAGAAGGTGAAGAAGTGGAAGAATAAAACGAAGAAGACTGATAAGACAAGGAGGATTGTGACAGGGTCGCTGGCGTCGTTTGAGGTGTATCCACGGCAGTGGAAACCTGTGGACTGGTCTGGCTGCTGCCTGCAATGTTGAAACCGTTGACAGGCACGGCAAATATACTCGCGGAGGCGGTGAATACCGTCGTAGTCGAGAGAACCGTCCCATATGCAACGCCAGTGATGTATGATAGCGTCTGCCCCTCGGTGAGCATTGATGTACAGTGTGAAGAAAAGATTCCGCCCTGGTTTGATTGAGTGGAAAGGAGAGTGAAATGGCTGGTCTGAATGTTAGTCCGATATCTGGACACCCTCTCGGCGGGAGAAGTTGCATCGAGTACGTACGAAGGACAGCAGTAGACCCCTTGGACGGAGCTCTCAACGGCTGTGGTGGAGACGGTCCAGTATGCCTCAGGGCATGCAAAGGTCGGTCCCAGAGCAGTGTATAGTAATGCTTCTGTGGTCTGAAACCACCACATTGAGACTTCCGGTGGAAAACAGGTTGTAGCGTGGCTGGCAAACTTTTGACCGTACACTGGGTCCCACATAAGAAATATGGGTGCGGTATTCGGGAACTGATAGATATTTGTACCACAACCTTCTTCAGAGGGGTAAGGAGTAGGCAATGGTAAAAAGATTTTGGGTGTGCCCCCTACCGTCATGACGGTAGACATCACATTGGCCATGGAGATTGAAGTCTTCACACAAGAGAGCGAATTCGGAACCCAGAACCTGCAACGTAGGTATACAGAAGGACGGGTTCACGTCTAGTCCGCGACACCAAGAACCCATGGATCTCTTTTTGATTTGATACCGCCTGCATTCGCGCATCACATCTTTATTGTTCGAGGCACCCCTGACTTGTTCTACAGAACTTAGTAACCAGCCACTGTCGGCCCAACCAGCTCTAGCTGATCGACCACCCAGTACATCAATTTGATAGAGAGCCCCTAGTATTCAGAGGTACTCTTCTAACTAATCAGGGGGAAGCGAAAGCGCTAACCCATAATTGCCCTCCTAAGCTATTCCTATTTAAGTGATACCTAAAAATATAGAGGGCCAGAGGGCGAATTACAACAAGAGGGCGAAATGCAACAAGAGGGCCAATTGCAACCTGAGGGCCAAATGCGACCAAGGGGCGAACTGGGGCCAAAGTGCAAATGGGGGCCAGAGGGCCTTGGGTGTTAGAGAAATACTGTGAAATTTAGAGGTGTGGGGTTATATTTACTTCATCAGAAGGGAAGCTCTGGAATCGAGGGGTCCTCTATCAAAATAAGGTACTGAGTGGGCGATCAGCTAGAGCTAGGTAGTGCCGACGTATAGAGCTGGGTGGGCCAACCTTGGCTCCTCAGCATCTATCGAAAGACATCAATGTCTAGAGCCAATAAAAATGACCAACACAAATAACAAACAGGTAGACCGGGGGTCTGTCCATCCGGCCGGGTCGGGCCCACGGTGGCATGGGATATTGATCTAGACTGACCCTTCAAGCCTCGCTTCAGTCCAGCTTGCGAATCCGGTAGGTGCGCAGCTTCTCGTTGACTCAATTTTCTCAACCATCTGTAGCATGACAGCTGAAACTTGAAACACGGAAGAAAAATAAGCACGAGGGAGAAGAAGGAAATGCAAGAGCGAGTGGTTTTGTGACGGCGATCATACCTCTTCTCTTGTCCTTCGCATGCGGCTCCGAAGATTTGTGTTTGGATCAAAGTTGCTCCAAATTAATCTGCGTTCATGAAGTCTGGCAGACGATGCATATCATATTCTACTTGGCAAACTATGACCTACCCTCCACCAATGACACTTATGGGCCACCGGGCCAGATGCAGCCACGATGTACCCGCGAGTGCCTCTGCCACCGATTCAGCAATCGCCCTCCCCCATCCCCGAAGGTACCAAGAGTCGGCCTCTGCGGTGTGGAGCAGCAGAGCATAGTGAGCCAGAATCACCATTGCCGCCGGATGCCGGCTTTTGATCCAATCGAGGCACTGGGCCGAGAGCAGGAGCGGCCACAAGAAGGCTGCTCTAACCGCGGAAAGCCCCAGGCCGCTGTTCTGCGTGGCGACTTTTTCGAGGCAGTTCTGGAGTGCTAGGGTCGCCTTTTTGATACATTTCTTGGCCTCCTCGTCCACCTCTGCACTGGCCGCATCCAGCTGGGCCTCGAGGAGGGGCAGCCGGCCAGAGAGCTGAGGACATGGGTGGCTAGGGCCTGCCGGCTCTATGTGCTTTCTGAAGAGCCTCTTCAGGGGTCCTACCCTCAACTGCTCGTCCGAAGTGGAAAGGATCAATCCCATTCCCGTGATCAGGGTGAAGATCTCCACGAGGCTGTCTATCGGCGAGAAGAAGGTGTTGTAGTTCTCGTAACACGGGTACACTGCAAATGCTCCCAAGCTGATGAATATCGACGTGGCATAGGTAGCGTGGCAATTTTCTGAAGAAATGGCGCCTGCAAGTGTCTTCCGCATTCCGTGGATTGTGAAGTTCTGGTGTTGAGAGGCCTGCTTGAGGTAGACGTGCCGCCTCTCCGGTTGTGTGTAGGCCAGATGGAAACCGGCGAAGGCAAGGATCTGGTGCATTAGGAAAGGATGGCTTAGACCTTCTCTCGGCAGATCATGCTGCAAAGCATCCTGGACATCTAGTGAGGGTGTAAGGGTCTTATATGCGCTGGCCGTGTAGTGGTGCATAAGTTCGACGTCCATAATCCAATTGCTTCCGTTCTCAGGCTTGTAGTCTACCAGAAGACCTGAGAAGAAATGGAAGGGGTCTGGAGGTGCTGCATACTCGTCTGAGCTTGCAGGACCAAATAGCGCCTCTATGGGTGTCATATGGTCATCATAGGCTCCAGGTTGTCGAGCTGGGGCCAGTGGCCTTCTGCGAGTCCTGACACGAACTGCCTGAGGATCATATGTTAGGCTCTGGTGACTACCAAGTACATGCTTACGGGGGATGATTTGGGGCTTACACTTCGATCTAATGGTGGCCATCCCGGGGTCGAGGACGACAAGCGGGCGGAAGATTCACTCTCTGGTGATGAGCCCTCGAGACTACAGACCAAGCCGTGTCTTACGCATGCCCTACAAGGACGCCCCTCATCGCACTGTGTCACATTTCAGATTAGACTAAACGACTGGTAGCCGACCCCTGCAGAAGGATACTTGAGTGCCACTCACCTTCACACGACGTTCCTTGCACCGGCTGCATCCCGTGCGTGACTTGCGGTACCCGAGGCGCTTTGGGGCTCTGTCGATCGTCCACTCCGAGTCCATGTCCACAGGCTTGCCGGCGTTTTCGGTCTTGGAAGATGGAAGCTTGCTGTAGTATATGATAAAGATGATGTTCACTGATCATTGGCGAGGTTATTGATTGCGAGTTGAACGATAAGGCCATGGGCCCAACCAAATCTTTATATGTGAGATTGTAGGCAAGCCTTGCTCAAACAGTTTAGCTACCTGAGATTGATGGCGCAGGGGGCTTATGAATCGAGCGAGGCAGTGAATGCCAAGCTAGCACAGCGCGCGGGCTTAGAGCTCGAGAGAATCTCCAGCGACCGGAGTTCGCAATATCAACTTGTAGAACGATTTGCAAGTTGACTTGGTGCGACAATGGTCAAGATAGCAAGAGCGGATTTCAAACAGAGTTCGACGCTGAACATGGTAGTCCAGATGGGACTTATCACTAGTCAGACCTCCTAGAGCTGGGCGAATCAGAATCGGATCCGACAACGAGAAGGGGCTGTGAAACGCAGAGTGCCAAGCTTGCATTGCATCAATGTCACTGAGCTTTGTCGGGCTGGACGAATTCTTGGCATACCCGAGCAAATAACCACGAGTCCCAGTCGTGACAGCCGTACGAAACCTCATTTCTCTCCAACCTAATTTGGAAGACGTGGGTGAACGGCTCTTCCCAACGCCAATTGAAGCATGATACGCTTCAGGACTCCCATTTGGGTCGGGCGCCAGAATCGTCCAGTATTTCGCTTTGTCACCGCCCCCTGAGGCCCGCGGATTACACTCATCTGGCCTGGCGCGTTGTCACTCACCCGTAGACCTTTGAAGTCTCTCTGTATTCGAATTAAGAACCATCAGCAAGCGGCAATTGGCCGATGTCCGCAGTGGACCTGCCCCTACAAATCCATCCACTTGCACGAAATGTGGGTAACGCCGTCTCAAGACCCAGACAACTGGGACCGTCTGTACCTTCCGGGCCTCAAGGTCGACATTTCGGTACATGTATATACAGTACTGCCACTCCACCCTGCGGCAACGCTTATCCCCTCTCGGCTTGTGAAAGCCGGTTGAGAGGAGTATGCGCAGGGCTAACTCAGGGGATGATATGAATATCGTGCTCGTTTCGGCACGGGTTCATTCAAATTCGGAAGGGAAGTATTCAGAACCTCATGGCGGAATATGATCAGTATTTTTCAGAGAAGAAAAATCATTCAAAGGTAGACTCGAAATACTCGTCAACCTGCGGAGGCATTTCGCGGTACGATCCGAGTTGGCCGTCGGTTATGAGCTCCCGGATGCCGGCCTTGCGGCGACCACCGACATCCCAGACATCCGACCCAACCATGCCCGCCTGATTACCACTTCCCCATATTTTACGACAGTACCATGCAAGGGCGAAAGGACTTCCCGATCTTAGACAGTCACTTATCTCGCTGTCAACCTTTTCGAGACTGTGCTTGAAAATCTTGGCCGCGGTGCCGTTCTTCTCCTCCATCGCCTTTGCTATCTCCTTGCCCGTTGGAGCGAGTTCCGTCAAACCGATCGATCGGTCGCGTAGCTGAGAAGCCGGGGTTGCCGCAAAGATGGCAGCATACGCAGCGGCAACATATTCTCTTGTACTGTCGGACAGAATGAGTAAATCACTTTTAGAGGGGTTCTGTGGGGACGTTGTGTCACAGGTAAGAACTTACCATAAATTCAGCCTGTGTTCGGCGCTGTCCCCAGTGAAGATGATTCTGTTCCCCTTCATATCTACTCCCATCGCCCTGTCTATTATTACCACTTGGGGTCCCGAAGCACAGAAAACGTTGGAGGTCACGTTGTTATATGACTTACTTTGTGTTCAGCGCGAATTCGGCAAAATTTCCGGTGAGCACCACCGTGGTAGGGATACCTGCCTCTTTGGCTGCCCTCTCAACCCTGTCCTTGGCTTTGTTTACAGGAATCAGAAGCCCTTGCTCGTCGTATCGTGCTGCAAGGTCTGATGGAGAGAACAGCTGAACATGAGTGTGGGGGATTGCTTTAACAAATGCATGCTGCCTGTCGACGCCCTCGTGACCCACAAGAGATCTAAAAAGGAGCAGTCAGCGTCAATTAGCTCATGGAAAAATGATTGCAGACCTTACATGATGATATCAATATCTTGCAAGGCGGCGACCAGGGCCTCGTGATCATCAACATCCACTTGTATCTTCTTAACCCTCGAAGGGAGGCCACTGGTATCCGAGCTGGCCCTGTGCAGAACTGTGACCGGAGCTCCGCTTGCCGAGAGAGCGCCGACAACAGCTGAGCTTGCCCAGCCCCTGTGCCCATATATTGCAATCCGGTTGTATGGCATGGTAATTCCGTGAGCTGGGGTAGGCATGTGGAAGTTGTGTAGGTGTATGCACAGCTGGGAACTTGGGTTCCAAGATCTCAATTATCTTCTGGAGATGTGGGAAATATATACCCTTCAGTAAAACAACGCTCATTGAAGAGTTCATTGAGATCACACCAGTATTACAAGGCTTGACAAACCATTACAAATCTCGAGGTGACATTCTACCTCGCGCCTTTCGGGTGGGGAACGACCCGATGTTTTTTATTAGCAGGTTTGAAGCTTATCCGCCCAACGACTTGACTTACATGTTCCTGTGGAAGGCCAGAGGGCTACTGCCATGACGTATTCCAGAGCCAGAAGTACACAAACACGATAGCTAGGAATTTGGCTTATTGATCATGTCACTCAGGTGTGAAGCATACCTATCAATCGAGTTCAGTTGGTGTTGTTCACGTCAGTCCGGGATCAATAATATGGTAATCACTTTGAAAAATAGTAGACCAGTCCATGCAACCTCCTTGGTCTGTGGATCAACCTTTGGCTCCGCTAATAACGAAGACAAGTGGTCAGACAAACTGTCAAGTCCAAAAAAGTGTGGCCCAATCATGACCTACCTAGGTATCATTCCACACCCAAAACGCAAAAGCCGGCCTCATGTGGGACACCATCATTCGCCCAAAATCTCAGCCTTCCACTCCTCACGCGTCTTGGAAGCGTGCTTCCGAACGTATTCCTGCGCCTCCTCAGCAAAATTGACGGGGTCGTGAAAGAATCCCAACGTTGTCGTCGTGTTTACAGGATCACTTGACTCAGGTTGGTAAAGGAGCCCGTAGATAGTGCCAAGTATAGATCCCATGCTCGTGTCGCTGGTCCAGTCGCGGTCAAAGATGCTATGGCAGATCCTGCCGTGGGCGTTCACGTTCGGGTGCTTGATTTTGGTCACAAAACGCGCCTTTGGCGCGAGCCTGGGGTATCCTTCGTCTGCGTGGAGATATAGCAGAAATGCTCCGTCCGAATACGGGCTGCCATCTGGACCTTCCACGACGATCTTCCAAAATGACATATCAGCTGTGCTGATGTAGACATCATATTTGCTGTGACTCCCACGAGCTGCGATTGTTCGGATCTCGTTCATCAGACGTGGCACGCGCAGCCTCGAGCGACCAACAGCGTTATTTGTTGTCGCATTACCGATGACATGGCCATTGGATGCCAGAGCCGTCAACTCGACAAAGTCATCTTCCATATTGGGATGCTCTCTGATCGGCGGTACTGTGTCGTCCGTAACCAAGGTTGCGGTTGCGCGTCGTCTTGATGCGTAAAATTGAGCTTCGAAATGAGGCAAGGAGACGATATTTTGCAAAGGGAGCGTGATTGGTGGTCTCTGGGACAGAGATAGGAAAGGCTCCATCTCGCAGATTGCAAGGGCGTTTGTCAACGATGTTGGATGGAATCGATATGAACCGAGCAGCATCGACAGTGTGCGCAGGTCCGTATTGTCCTCATCACCAATTGATACGCTGTCAACTGAGATTCCCTTCCGCAAAAGGATCGAGGCGATGCTGTGACTCGTATTTGTTGTCGACTTGTTATCCTTTCCGTCTGAAATGACAACAATACGCTTCTTTGCATCCGGGAATCGGGACGCGTACTGCTCTATCTGATCCCCAGCAAGAGCCAGAGCATCCCACAAAGCCGTGTCACCGCTAGCCTTCAGCTTGCGTGTAGCGCGTCTGAAATTCTCCAAAACATGAGATATGGGCATCACAACTTGGGCATGGCTTGAGAACTTGACAAGCCCGACATGGTTCTTGTAGTTGTATGCCAGCATACGGTTGATGAGTGCCTCAAACATCTGCTTCAGAACGTCGAGACGGGTGAGGTGGTGGCGACTGGTATCATCCTTTCGACCTATATAGATCTTGAGAACTTTGTGGCTGGAATGCGACCCAGGAATACTTGTGTCTCCGACAAAGACGGTTTCAGGCTCTAGCTGCCCAGTGCAGTGGGTCGGTATGAGATAAGTCGATAGTCTTTCAGCGCGGTTCCGAGTGTTGGCACTGAACCATCCATCACCAAATTCAGTTGCATCTGTCTTGATTAATCTTTTCTTGGGATCAAGACGGCCGTCTGTGGTTAGAAGGTATCGCCAGTACTTCCAAATGACTGAAGCTAGTGAAGCAGTGGTGTCCCTAGAGACCCAGAATGCGAAGAGCTGTTCTTCAGTTTGGTGGAAGACCTTCACAAGGCACATCTCTGGGTTCCCGTTTTGCGCTGTCCTAGGAGCACCGTGTGATCCTATTCGCAAGGCATCCGTATCTTCTGGTATGCGAATTGTGATGTGTTCGGAATCATTCAGCCCCATCGATGACACGGTGACGTTCGCGCTTGGTGAAAGGGTTCCAAATTTGTGAGCTGAAAGCTGAAATACCTCAAATTTTGCCTTGAGCCCACGGTATGCAAGCTTATAAAGGTCTTTCGAGCTCGTCGTGCGAGCAATGGTCCTCGTGAATGAGCCAATTCGACTGTCAAAGATCACAGTAATGACGTTTGAAGTGTTCATCTCTGTAGCGCCAGAAATCCAGAGGACGACTTCGCATCGAATGTCTGGTCTTACAGTCAAGGAGAGGTCCTCGAGTGGTGCACCGTGTAGCGGAGACGTTTTCCGTATTGCGAACCACTTTTGTATGGCGTGGCGAGAGTACGTCTGACCGTCAGAAGCCTCCACCGCATCTTCCATCAGCGTGTGGGAAATTGGGCATCTGAGGTGGCTCGGCACCTCAGTGATATCATAGTCTAACGCCAGAACTATCGCTGATGCGGTAATTGCAGGAACTGGGTCGCCGAAAGACCACGTCCACCGCCGGACAGCCTCTATGTCCAGACAACTCGCGCGAAACCTCAGGAACTGAGTCAGAGCTTCCTCATGGACCTTTAAACCACTACAGAAAGCCTTGAGTGTTTTGAGGTCGGACTCCAAGCTGGATATCTGTGTGCGCCAGACGGGTCTAAAAGTAGATCGTCTTTCTTTTTCCAGAGCTTCCTCCTTTTCATTGATATCAGAGGATAAGAGAGAGGTGAGGAGGACCAAGACTTTTCTCGTCGCCCAATTCTTGTGTCGCTCGGAAGCTGTAGCAATAGCGGCAATCATGTCTCCAAAGCTCTCATAGGCCGCAAGGCTGGCTTTGCTCTCTTCGAAAGACAGCGCGGTTTGGATTTCCTCATCTGCTAGACCAGGTGCTTGTTGGCGCAGCCCGGCGCTTTCTTCGTTGACCTCACCAAAATCAGTGAGGCCAAGCATGCTAGCACTGGAGTCGACACAAAACACTGCGATACAAATATTAGTAATGCTCATAGAAACCCGTCAGGAAAGGGGTGGAGGAGAGGCTTCTGGTGCTCGTTTCTAGAAACTGACTGATAATTTCCTCTGGATCTTGCAACATTCTCACTTGCGCGCCGCCGAAGACATCGAACACTGCGGACCCGTCTTTCTCGTATATCTTGACAATTGGCGCAATAAGCTGCTCCATCACTGAAGGATCGATTTTCTCTTCTCCATGCTGTGGGCGGAAAATGATAGAGGAATGACCTGGCCGGCCACATGGTTCCTCGCCAGTGTAGACTGCCAAGTGAGCATTGCGATCGAACGTCAGACATGGCGCGACTGCAGATCCCAATTGACTGGGCCCATGTACTCCGAGGCCATTTCGGCCACACATCTCAGATAATTTCAATAAGTCGCGAAGTTGGTTGATGTCAAGAGCGTGGTTGACAACACCGATTTGTGAGCCGTAGCTGTCCTTTAGTGCACCCAAAGACAAGACGAGAACCTCATCACAAGTGCCACCGCTTTGCAAAGCAAAGCGGGTCAACCTCGGGTCAGCTTCAACTTGAACGGGAAATGATTGCAAATGAGTCCCGGCCAAAATTCCGTCATCCTGGAGATAACGGAATAGACTCGCTTCAATCAATCCGTCTGATGTCTGGAGTGAGTGACGAACCGGCTCCTGAGTCTTGTGGTCGCGAATGTCATAAGTATGAAACACCGAACTGTATCGCAGCTCCTTCGCCACTTCCTCCTCATCGAGTCCTTCGCCGTCTGGATTTATGCGAAGTGCTTTGGCTGACTGTAAAATGAATCCAAAGACAAGACGTGCGCCTTCGAAGAGTCGAGCTGAATCTTTAGTGACTGCGTCCATGGCCACATAGCCCTTGAGAACCTCGAACATTGACTGACTCAGAGCAGCGCATTCAAAGACTGAAGGTGTCTGGCCGCTCACAAGTAGGTGCAGACAGCGCAGTGCCGGGGGAAACTGAGTGAGCTCATCAAACGCATAGTACGCAGCGTCTCGGGCATTCTCGTCGCTCTGCATATCCTGCAGAATAGAGGCAAAAACGCGGATAGAAGACAAGAACATCGCCATGCCTCTATCAGACTGGGCAATCGATGGTTCCCAGTGAGCCAAGTCCCGAAATATAGCGGACTTTCCCCTGAGTAGAGGGAGCTGGGCAGAGGGTGTACGAAAAACAGCGAAAATGTCCACGACGCCATCAATTGCGAGAGCGCCGAGACCCAGCGCATCAATACTAGAGTCAAAACATGCGGGATGGATAGGCAGCTCGCATGTGTGAAGGTCGAGTACTTGTGGTCTTATTCTGTCGCTGCTGTCGAGGTCAACGCGTGCGTGGATCGGGGCATGTCGTTGCTTGGAGCAGAGGGAGACCACGGGTGTCTTCATGTAGATCCTGTTGTCATTTGGGTCTTGCGTTGCGCCATGGTAAGTTATTCTCTTTGTCGTCTCCAGATCCTGGCCATATCGAGAGAAGAGTGCTTGCTGCAGGCTGCCTACTGTGGCAACCTCGAGTTGACACTTCTCCACGATGCTCTTGCCATGAATCACCAGGAAATGGGTTGGATCTGAGGGCCCCAGAGCCAGGTCCTTGGCCAAGTTGCAGTTGCATTCGAAGGCTTCCACTGTCTCCTGAGGCCGAGATGAGCAACCTAAGGTGTTCGCGATGCTAAGATGTAAATGGTGGACAGTGGTGGACATCGGGATTTTCAGGATGGGACATGAGCCTCGGGTTTTGGTTGTCGCTGGGGTAATTATGCGGAATGAAAGGCTGTCCTTATCATGATCACGCGTCTGTGTAAAGATTGGGACCACCTGTGCACGCACAGCATTAGCAAGTGAAATGAGACCATGGAATACTACCGCAGAAGGCTTATTTGTACCTGCGTAGCCTGGGTTGCAGCCGCTATTTTCCTCTTCTTAAAAACGGCGAAGACTTTCTCCCTTTGAGTGTCAACGATGACATCGGCCAAACGGTCCTCAACGTCGATCGCAGGGCCATTTTCCTGCTCGAGATGGAGGTAGACGTCGTGAGTCTCAGCTGTCAGAGGAATTGCACCGTCATGCCTGGCAAGCCGCTTCCAAAGTTCATCGATGAACGATGAAATGATTGCCTCGGGGCTGAAGGGTACCAAGAGAGACGCCCGCCTGCCAGGAGATAGCGATGCGACCTCTGACGGCGGACGCACAACGACGACCAGATACCGCTGGTTTTCCATCTTGAATGGAGGGCTCAAAATGGATACGGAGAGCAGTTGCTGTCGGTTTCGGTGGGAGAGGATCCTGAACGGAGGTTCTAAGGCCTGGAAGGATGAATCTGGTGGAGTCGCGGTCACCAAGTGGAATGGCAAACGCTGCCCAGGTACAGCTGGGCAGAAGCTTGGGCTGATGAAAGCTGGCCACGAGTTATGCAGCCTGTCCAGAAGATGAAGTTTGCGCTCCAGTTGTTTGTCAGCAGAGACAACCTTGGGAGGGAAAGCACAACATCACAATTGTGGAGTGGGTTAAATAGGAAGGTGAACCAAAGGACCGCAGCTTCCGCTGTTGGGAAGACAAACAAAATTGTGGCCTTGGACAGCCTAAGAGATGGCATGAAAGGCGATTCTTCTCAGTGCTATCAGATGAAAGCAGGGAAACCACGAGAAAGCGACTCAAAGTCTATGATGAATTTCATTCACACGAGCTTTTTGATATGAGGTTGCAAGATCTTGTCAAACCTGTTCTTTCCTTCCTGCCTTATGAAAGCACTGATGAGGTCTCATGAACCTAGCCCTTGTCTCTGCTGTGGCGACAGAATTTGAGTGAGACATTTCAACAAAGCCAAAGCATCCAGATTCTAAACAGTGTCGCACCTTGGCTTTGACTCATCACTTGGGAGGTGCTGGTCCCACTACCGACGACGGTCAATGGTCAACCTTGAACCGGTCAGAGTTTGCCCATCGGGGACAAGATACGCCTTTCCCACAGCACTCAAGTCGAAGTCATGCCAGGCCACCATTTTGATTCCGATATTCCCTAGAAACTGTTGCAAAGTGGCTACACTGAGGTGTGCCCTGGAAGATTCCCGAGGTTGCTAAGGCTGCCACTCAGGAACTTTCGTTTTGAAGTCACCAGCCATCTTCACTCCTTAGGTAGTGAAGATGTAAAACTTTAAAGAGAATGTAGGTTGCTTAGAACAAGCCAAACTCGGCCTATATAAGATGAGTGGCTTGGTGGAGTGCAGTGGTAGGTTAAAGGTACGAGCCTACAAAAGTCGCTTGTTCCATCTGCATAAAGCTATATAATTCATGATGTAAGTGAGAGATGTATAAGCCGATGATGTGATGGGCAAACCCTTGGCCACGCACCCAGCAGATGACTCGGCAACTCTATTGCGACCACAAGTTTCTTCATTTGAGCCCAGAAAAGCATCATTGACCCCTGCCAAGGCCCCCAGATGCATGAGAAACCCCACAGTGAGCGACACAATATAACCTAGACCAAGGAACATGTCCTTCTGTAAAAGCAATGTTAGGCACTCTATTCACAGGATCAGAACAGCAGACTCTGAGAAGCCCCTTAAACTGAGAAAGAGGCTCAGTGAACTGTGCAATCAGTTATGGTCAGGCCAGTCAGGCAGTGGGGGTGGTCCTAGTACCGCGGAGCCCCTGAATTAGAGATGGGTGTGGATGAATCTATCTGGATTTCGAATAAGCTTTGACTAGAGTGTCCAGCCAATTTCCAAATCCCTGCATGATTTCTCTATTTGGGGCTTTGGCTCTCACCGATTTGCATTCACACCCTTATAACGTATTGTTCCCGTCGTGGATGCCATGCCTTGAACCACCTAGGTAGTTGACAAGAAGGAAAGAGCTCCCTAGCTGGGTTCGTGGCTCATACCGGCCAGTCCTGAAGACCATCCTTCAAAAGACCTTCAATTTCAGTAACGAGGGCTTCACACGGATACGGATCATCAGAAAGGGAATCTTTTATGCCGACCGCTTTGGAAGAAGAGCGATGTTCCCGTCCTGTTATTGGCTTCTCTTCGCGCTGGCAGCGTCGTCGGCGAGCCCTGCACCGAGAGCTGCCATTTCGCACCATCACTATGAACGGGACATACTCCTAGCAGATGATCGCCACCTCAGTAGGCGGCAGTTCCCGAACTCGAGACTGGTGTCGCAGGTCTTCGAGGTTGCCCCACCAATCCTGGGCTATGATGGGCAGGTTGTTGGGGCCGGAAGACCAGTTCCATTCACTGGCGTCGAGACGACCGCCGGAGGTTCATCCGATGAGTGCAAGGTGACCCTGGCTGTTCGATCTTTTGCAAACTCCTTCAATCAGCCTTTTGTAGGCAAATACACGCCGCCGGCCTGCTTGGGGGACAGCAACACCGCTGTCATGAACCTGACGGTCGAGACAATTGGCAGACAGTTTGATCGACTTTCATTCATGTGAGCAAATCCCCATTCAGACTTCGCACAGGTACTTTCTGACAATTGTGAAGCTTTCTTGGAAATACCGAGCTTTTGCGTTGGTCAACTGCTCAGCCCCGTCGAAACGGTGTGGCATACACGGCGATCAAAGATGTCTCCTCTTTCTTACCATTATGGCGGCAACCACAGAGAGTCATCTTCGATCTGGGAAACTTGATCAATGAAAATGTATGAGTCCTGCCCTTGGCCTCTTTTTCGTCATCTCTCGGTTATGTAAAAGATACTAACGTGGAACATGGTACCAGTTAGACGGGATATTCAACACGACGCTGGAGGTCACATTCTTCCAGGCCCCCGGGGGTCTTTCTTCTAACGCAGACAGAATCATTCCGATCTCCAGGGGTGTTGGTCTGAATGAATCTCAGCCAAGTGTCTTCAACACGGCTGATGTCAATGCGACGACCATTGTCAGGGACTTCCCCCGCAATGCCAGAAAAGCCATCCTCACAATCCAGGCATGCGGCCAAATTGATGAGGAATTTTGGTGGTCGAACCTTCCCAGCTCCACGGCTCTGTCTTTCAATGCGACTGGGAATCCGTCAGGCAATTTCTCCGGGTACAGAGAGATACAGCTGTTTATCGACGGCCAGCTGGCTGGCATTCAGGCACCATTCCCCATCATCTTCACAGGCGGCCTGAATCCTTCATTCTGGAGCCCGGTGGTGGGAATCGACGTGTTCGACGAGAAAGAGCCTGAGATCGACATCTCGCCGTTTTTGCCAGTACTCTGCGACGGGAGACCCCACAATTTTACCATGAGAGTCGTCGGGCTTGATGACGACGGCAACAATTCGGCAACGCTGTCCGCAGGCGTGGGTAGCTACTGGCAACTGACTGGCAAAGTTTTTGTCTGGACTGAAGAAGATGCTTCTTTCGTCACAACCGGATCGGCGCCTACCCTTGCTGCTATTGACCCAGTCATCGTCTTCAGCCAAAGCCTCACGCAGAACGCCACTGGCGCCAACGAGACACTGAAGTACGATTTATCTGTCTCACGCTCCATTCGCATTTCAAGTTCTATCATGACCCCTAATGGCCCGATAAATTCCACTTGGGAACAGGATGTCACGACCACCGCCATAGGTTTCATCAGCAACTTCGGCAATACCTCAAGTGTACAATTTGAGACGACCGCCACTAGTTTCTCAGCCCGTGATGATGCTGTCGAATTTTCATCGTCTGCCTCGTATCCCCTGGTTGTCAACTCTACCCAGTTCGTCTTGCCTAATGGCACAGTGCGCACAGACACCATCCTCAGCCGCTCAAAAGACACGAACAGGACCGTGGGTGAGGAACGTGTCTTTCCGAGTGGGCTGCAAGTTTTCTCAGTACTTCCTGAGACGGCTGATGTTGTGCCAAATATCACGGAAATATCCCTCTCGACTTCCCAGGATGCTTCCGGCACACGCTTGGTGTTTCCCGGCGGTGGTGCACAGAATGGCAGTTACTCCGTCGCAAGTGTCGAACAGGAGATTATCCTAGGCGGCAAGACGAGCGGGGCGGCGAGCGTCACTGAGCTCTACTTCAGGGATGTATCAGTACGTAGTGATGGTTCGATTGTATCTGACATCGAGAGGATAGCTGGCAGCGAAGTGCCCCCAGGCAGAGCTGGGTTGAGACCAGGAGCATGAGGTGGTAACTTCTGTCCGTTGAGGAAAATGAGGATATATTATCTGTGGACTTGAGAAACACATGGCATTCGTACCTGTCCATTTCATCTCAGCAAAGATCACTCCAACAATGAAGCAACGGTAGTCTTTAGATGTGAGAGTATTCAGAAATTGATACGAACAGGGATTGAAACTGCATTACTTGATTCTTCCATATGCAACAATGTCTCATGAGTCTCAGGCGACCTCAAGTGGTTGTTCCCATTTCTAATACTTCAGCTCGATTGGTCTCCTAATTGTGGGCACCAAGTAGACCACGGGACGTCAATTATAGTTCTTGCGCTGAGCACTCGAACTTCTGAAGGCCTTCCCGAGGTCATGTCTCCACCAGATGCGGCCTTCCCCCAAAGGCACAAACTCAAGTAGCAATCCGACCCAGATGTTTGGTGGAAGACGAAACAAATGACTGATAGGCGGTGCAACTGCCTGAAAGGTTAGCTGTCCCCGGTCGAGGCCATTTTCTTGGCTGCAAGGGTAGATGTGACGGTTTCTTTGAGCTTCGGTGATAGCCTCGGACGCCCGACCCGACAATTTTCGATACCCACGAGGACCCTCTTTTCCATATAGCATTTCGTCCCTAGCCCACGACGCGTACACGCCCCTTTGGCTTTGAAGAATCCACCTTATTCCTCACTCCTGGCGTCAGATAATTCGCTAAAGAGTATCTATACATGATAATTCGAGTTTCCGACACCAGAAGCAGCGATTTCCGCAGCGTCATCTGGCGCCGTTTTTTATGCTGAACTATGGTATACACAGTAAATATGGTTATGACGGACAACCTCTCCGGGGTAGGGAGTGCATGATTTAAACGAGACATATAATATCCCGTATATCTCTTTCTCCGTCTAGAATTGTCTGCTATAGGGTCTGTGGGGCCCATGTCATCCTTAGATCCGAAGCAGATATCTAGGTAGACAGAGAGCTCGGCCGAACCAGACCACAACTAGAGTTGCATGTACCTTCTGAGCCAACATTTAAGCCCGGCGTAGTCCCTGCCAGACAACCTTCCATACTGCGTTGGACTCTCAACCCTCTCTGCCCAAAATCGTATCACTCTTGCCCAGCAAGCGCAGAGCAAGCCAAGCAAGATGCGTTGGACGACAATACCATTTAGGCATGTGGCCTGCTTCTGTGTGGCTGCCAGCCAGGTCATTGCAGCGTGTCCATACGCAAATCAACTGGGAGCGCGCTCCGAGACGTTCGAGGAGATATCCAATCCGAACCCTCAAATGCATAGTTCCCATTTACGAGGGAGGAGAGCCGAAAGCAAGAAAGGAGTCTTCTTCATGTAAGTTGACCCAATGAGCGCTTCCCACAATCAATTTCTACGTGATGTTGGATTGTTCTTTGGAATTCATATGTTCATTCGGACCCCAAAGCAACAGCAACAAATACTCACGGCCAGGTATAGGAATCGCATTGGTCCCTCGGCGTCGACACTTTATGTGGCCAACGCCGATGGCAGCAACGAGCGAGCTCTACTGCCAGCTAACCAATCTGTCTTCGAGTACCATGCACACTTCTCTCCAGACGGGAAATACATCACATTCACGTCTGAGCAGGAGGATGGGAACGCAAATCTTTATCGCACAGTAAGTTCATTCAAATCATTGACCACCATACCCTGCGCATACCTTGATGCCTCTTTCGTATTTCTGGAGTGTTCTAACACATGACGGTTGCTTGCTGCTTGCTGAAAAGTTTTGCTGACTTCTATCAATCGAGCAGAACGCCGATGGAACTGGGATGACCTCGTTGGTAAACACACCATCACTTGAAATCGACGGCGTGATGTCCCCAGACGGTACGCAGCTGGCATACGTATCTACAGCAAACGGCTACATCAGCAACATTTGGGTCATGGATTTAGAAACTGGTGAAGCCAGGAATTTGACTAATACAGCTGAGACTGTGGGAGCACCAACCGAAGAAAGCCCAGACGGCCACTACCGTCCCGCATGGAGCCCGGATGGCGAGTGGATCGTGTTCTCCTCAGACCGGAACACGGACTGGACAGGCCACAACAATGGGACGGGCTGGGAGCACACACAAGAGCTTTCCATCTACGCCATCAGACCAAACGGCTCAGACTTTAGGCAAGTCGCCACCAAGAGCGGATATTCTTTGGGAACTCCGGCTTGGTCCCCTGACGGAGCCCGTGTTGGTTTCTACGAAATAGCACGCGAGGATACCTACAACTGCCATCGGCCTGAGGCCATCAACAGCACCACGTCACAAATTGTATCTGTCGACTTCGCCACGGGCGCAGACCGTATCGAGCACACGTCGGGAGCTGGCCTCAAGTTTTCACCGCAATGGGTGACCAATTCGTCTTTGGGATATCTGGTCAAGGGTGTGGAAACCGAGGGTCTTAACTACACTGAATTTACCAACACACACCTACAGTTTGTCAGCAGCGTCCGCAATCCTTCCTGGTCGCCGGATGGCACACAAGTCGTCTACGAACGCACAGGCTGGGACATTCGTCCTCTAGAGAAGAAGCTTTACAGCTGGCAAGATGACTGGGAATACAGGCATATGGATGTCTTCCCACTGCTGTCGAAGAATGGTCGCCTGGTTTACACAGCCAAACAGTCAGGCAGTCAGAACTCGTCTGTGGTACACAGCAAGCCGGATGGGTCTAACATGTTCCTCGCTTTTGACTCGTACTCCACGGGTCAGCTCAACTCGACGTTCGTCAATCAGGGCCTGGCCGGTTCCTTCCAGCCGACATTCAGCCCCGACGAGGAATGGATCGCCTTCGGTCTGGGCTACTGGTTCTTCGAGCGCGCCCTGTACACCGGATACCTCTACAGGGTCACCGCCAATGGCAGCTACTACGAGCAGCTCACTGACGGGAGCCACAACGCCGGGTACCCAAGCTACTCCTCCGACGGCACCCAGGTCGTATACCGTGCCTGGGACTGGACCAACGGCCCGCTGGGGCTCAAGGTCATGAACCTAACGGACAAGTCCGTGAGAAATCTGACCGATGGCTGGGACAACACCCCGGGTTGGTCCCCCGACGGGACCAAGATCGTCTTCACCCGCCAGACCAACTGGACAGCCGAGTACGGCGGCCGCTGGTACTTGGACCGGTTCGAGATCTGCACTATCAACCCGGACGGCACCGACACGCAGGTGCTCACGACCAGCGGTGCCAACGACGCGCACGCCGTGTGGACTGCCGACAACCGGATCATGTGGAGCAGTGGCATGTATGGCTTTAGGGACGAGTGCGCGACTTATGACGATACGTTCCAGCCGTACGGCCAGATCATGATTATGGACAAGGACGGCAGTGATAAGCGGATGCTGACAGATTCCATGTGGGAGGATTCGATGCCGCTATTTGTTCCGAATGAGTTCTTGGAATGAGTTATTGTCTTTTTTGACGCAGAAGTTCGAGTACATATCTCGTTGGGATATTTCTGGAGCTGGTCGAGGATTCAGTTCGACTGGTGTACATATCTACTTTAGCCAAGCTGTGAATACACGAATTGGTTTGATTATTCTTCAATACTTACTATTCGAGAAACCGTCTTTACCTCTACACTTCAGACATGATGCGAAACCCTCATCGCAGATTCTGGGGAAGGATGGCTTGGTGTAAGCTAGACAAACATTTTTCATATTTAAATAATTGAAAGTACATAGCTCCGTCCGAGAGACTTAGTGATGGTCGTAAGACCTATCTTGGCGTCGGATTCACACGCTGAGAAAATTGCAATTATTCACTGGGCAAATTGGGAATCACTGCACTTGCTGAACCCGATGCTGTGTCGGTGAGGATAAATTTGATTTTCTTCGTCTACATCTTCAGTTCAAGTTTTCAAATAATTATTGCAATTACAAATCCGACACAGAGCCAAACAGAATATACTAAGGTCAAAATAACGAGCTATTTCTACTACCCAGGCCACTCTCATCCATCAAATCGCATCCACATTCGGGGCGTGAACATATCCCGTCGCCTCTGCCTCCTCCGCCTCCGGTGGCGCCTCTCGCGTTCCCGTTCCCGTTCGCGCTCATGGTGCCAGTCGCTGGGCTCGTCCCGGCTTATTTCTCGTGCCTCAGCCTGCGTGGCTGGGCGGTAGATACTGTTGGTCTCGTCGAAGATCCACGTCCCTTCTGCGCGGAAGCGCTGTGGGAAGTGTCGAAGGTTTTCGTGCTCCTCCGTGCGCGTCGCCAGGCGGAGTACCCCCGTTGTGGCATCCTTGACGTACATATCAGCGTCTCTAGGCATTTCGCAGATAATTAGTATCCAAGAATTACTTGTCGAATTTTTTTCTCCTTTTGCCTTGTGATGTTTTTTTCCCATCACGGTCTAATACTTTGAATACTGAGAAGACTAGATGTGTAAAATGCAAAACTGCCTGTTTCCATTCATTATAAACTGAATAGAAGCGACATCCAGGTCCGGGAACATTCACTGCCCGGGGTACAGTGACTCGTCCCGTTCCGTGACGTCGAACGCCTCACTCAGGCAGACCTCGGGAGTGAGTGAATCTGATTCACAGTGTAGATGGATGAATGCACTCTTTTTGTGTACCCTGCAAGATCCTAGACCGAGAGTGCGAAGAGATGGTTTGGATGGGAAGATACAAGTGGCTTGAGTGCTTGATGCAGTCGATAAGGGACCGGAACATGTGCTCTGACGCGGGTGGGACGTCCGGAGAACGGAAGCCGAGTCATTCTGCAGTGGCTCGGCAAGACTCGGTCTAGGCCGCCGACTAACAATCCGTCGAAGACTTTTGTCGTCGATGAGGCCACTCAATTTCTTGTCCCTCCTTGACTCGGCTCCTCTCATCAGTCTTGTTCGACGCTGAGGAATTGCGGCTCCTGCATTGTCAGTGTCGGCATCCGATCAGAGTAAGTTCAGCGGGCGCTGACACCGACCGGCTGACCAGGATCCCGAGGACTTGACCCGTCCGTCCCGTCCTACTTCAGCTCGGACGCCCTCGTTACTTCTTGCTTGCCACGATTGTGAGAACGTCGGTCTGCCCGAATCTGGTGAGATCTGGGGCATTCGTCCATTTTGGATCAGGACAATCTGCACAGCTGCATTTTGGAGATCTCATGATCGGCCCCCTCATTCTTCCGGGCAGTCTGGGTTGAGCAAGCGTGGAAATGGGATCGTTCGGGGAGTCACCGCAAATATCGTCGTCAAACCGACCGAAAATTCTTTTCATCGATGCGTATGACTCTTTTTCAAACAACATAACCTCTCTGCTGGCTACCCTCTTGGATGTGGAAGTTTTCGTACTCCCCATCGACACCGCCATCTCAAAGCACAAATTCCGCCACGAGCTCTCGCATTATGAAGCCGTCGTGTGCGGGCCAGGGCCAGGGTCGCCTCAGAACGAGGCCGATGTGGGTTTGATGAAATGGCTCTGGGAGCTGCCTGACGATGAGCTGCTGCCAACACTTGGGGTGTGCTTGGGCTTCCAGAGCCTGGTGATCTCGTGTGGCGGCAAAGTGCGAAGGCTGAGGAGAGGATTGCATGGAATGGTTAGGAGGATCGAGCACCGCTCGGCAGCCGAAGACCATCAAGGAGATAATATTTTCCACGGTGTTGGGGACTTTGATGCGACGCTGTATCACAGCCTCTGTGCCGACGTTGGTCAGGACACCGTAAGGCAATGGCATGACCGGAAATGGGATCACCCCGAAGGCCTTGAAGACATCGTCCCTCTCGCATGGGTAGAAGAGGACAGGCTGGATGGCCAAGAGAAGGAGAGAGTTTTGATGGCAATGAAGCATCAGCGGAAACCGTTTTGGGGGCTGCAATATCACCCAGAGTCTGTCTGCACGGAAGAAACAGGGAACCGGGTGATACGGAACTGGTTCAAGCAGGCTTTGCGATGGAATAGTGAGAATCGAGTGACCGCCAGCCTGGGTACAAAGGACCTTCAGGCGAGGAAAGCCTTCAAACCCAGTCTTCTTCAGCAGGTCGCCGCTATCGATGTCAATACAGGGCTAGGAAGGGACGCGTGGGAATCATTGCTCCACGAAAGCGATCGAAAGCTTCTCTACAAATCGACAAGTATCGAAATCCCTCCGTCAACAGGTGTCGAGATCCCTGATATCGTGGAGGCTTTGGGCTCTACCAGCACTAGCCACGTCATACTTGACTCAGCGAACGGCAATCAGCCAAGGTCGAAGACGGGCGTGGACGTCCGTGGCAGATTCAGCATTATTGGTCTCGAGATCGATGACTGTGTGCGCATCGAGAGTCATACCAGAGACAGTTTCATCAGCGTTGTTTCTCCGGGACAGCCCTCGTACGAAGTCTCGTTTCAGCCCGGAGAGAATGTGTGGCACCTTCTGGCCGAGTTCCACGGGTGCAAGCGCTCGACCCTGGAGACATATGCGGGCAGTGTTCCACATGAAGGAGACGTGCCTTTTTTGGGTGGATTTGTCGGCTACGTGAGTTACGAGCAAGGGCTCAGCGATATTGGGATCGCACTGGGCCAGGAGAGAGAGCATCGTAGGCCGGATGTGTGCCTGGCCTGGGCCACCAAGTCCATCGTGGTGGACCATGAGGAGGGAGTTCTACACATCCAGGATTTGGAAGGCGATAAACAATGGATTGCCTCAATAGCGACGAGACTGAAAGGCTCCAGCTTATTGCAACATGGGGCTCGTGCGGAGTTGAAGAAGGGAGCCAAACCGCCAGCTGCGTTGGAGACGCAGATACGAAAACCAGAGCAGGCCAAGTATGAGGCCAAGGTGCGCATGTGCCAGGAGTACATCGCAGCAGGTGACTCGTATGAGTTGTGCCTGACCGACCAGACTCACATCACGAGAACCATAATGGCCACGAATAAGGGTCACCACATGGAGCAGTCTGCTGTACCGTCACAGCGGCCGAGCCCTGGTGCTCGGAAGACTGATACACGCGCGGACACATCCTGGGATCTCTACCGCACACTGAGGAAACGTAATCCGGCACCATTCGCCTCATACATCCGCCTCGGCGGCGCGACGCTTATCAGTTCGTCACCGGAGCGGTTCCTGCAATATGACCGCTCCGGCCTCTGCTCTATGAAGCCCATGAAAGGCACCGTCAGGAAATCATCAGAACCCGCCGAGGGATGCGCAACGAGTCTCGAGGAGGCGGAGGATATCCTGCACGTGCCCAAAGAAGAAGCTGAGAACTTGATGATCGTGGATCTCGTCAGGCACGACATGCATGGAGTCTGTGGAGCAGGCCAGGTGTGGGTGCCGGAACTGCTCAAGGTCGAGGAATACCAGACGGTCTACCAGATGATCACAGTGGTGGAGGGACAGCTTCCACAGCCGGACAACTGCGATTCTCAAAGGCGTTACTCGGGGCTCGACGTGCTCTCGGCTAGTCTTCCACCAGGAAGCATGACAGGCGCACCGAAGAAGAGAAGCTGTGAGATTCTACAGCAAATTGAGGGAGACAAGGAAAGAAGCCTCTACTCGGGTGTGGTCGGTTACATGTGCATCTCTGGCAGAGGCGACTGGAGTGTGACCATTAGAAGTATGTTTCGGTGGGATGATGAATGCCAAAAGGGGGATAAGGATGGAGAAGAGAAGGAGACCTGGCACATTGGTGCTGGTGGTGCCGTGACTATTCTAAGTACTCCTGAAGGAGAAAGGGAGGAAATGTTCGTCAAGCTCGCAAGGCCATTGAGCATTTTCGGCATGGCGTCTTGATATACGCAGAGGATGATTCTACGTTGACAAGACTTTGGCGTTACTGGGAAACTGGGGCAGGTTGCTTATTGTTGAGCGTCGGGAGGCCAGGCGTTTGTTATATCGGGAGAACCTACACGGATGCATGATACTCAACGTATCGAAGCGGTTCAACAGAGGACACAGATTTATAGACTCAACGGGGCAATCTGGGCCACCAGAGACTCAACTCTAGATTTAGAAACGGAAATCATTTCATGCTGGTAACTAAATTCCATTGCCAACCCAGAGCACCCGCACCCAAACGCAAACCCGAATAAAGCATCGCTTTAGGAAACCCAACAATGTCTGATTCGTACAGAGGTACAGTTTGGCGCAAGCGCAAGCGCCGTTGTTTTTTGTATGAGGCCAATAGATCCCATTCTATCGCATGTCCTGCCCAAGCCACGGGCTGGCTCCGTCATGCTCACGCAATAATCTCTCTCCAACCTCCTCATTAGGGCTCCGATTCCGCCTAGAATTCCGACTCCTCCTGGAAGAACATGCCGAAAGAAATGATCGTTCCGTAGATGAGCAGACCACCAGCAACCGACATGACCATAGCTCCGGTGGAAATTAGGTTCGAGTGTGCGAGGACGACGGGGAGTGCTGTTCACACGAAGGGTCAGCGCTGGCTCAACTCATGTGTCTCTCCGCCGGGAGACCATGGGAGGCTTACCTATTCCCATGACGACCATGAATCCTGTGCAGAAGCGTCCGAGGTCCATCACGCCAGCGCCCGAGCTCTCGACGAAGTCATCGGGGTTGGCGCACCGGCCGCAGATCCAGTTGGGCAGCGGCGCGATCACGTAGGTGGCAACGACCAGCAGCGGGTAGTAGACCTTCCATAGTGCACAGGAGAGGATGACCAGGAGGAATCCGACGGCAAGGACGAAGGACAGGGCGATGATCGTTTTCAGGCCGGCGGCGGGCATCTTGATCGTTTACGTTGGGGAGACAAGTGTTGGTGTCACAGCTGGAATGAGGGGCCGAGCCGAGGCCGGGAGGCTGGGGTGGCGGTCAAACGGCAGTTTATAGGAAGCTCGTCTTAAAGAAATGTGGTTCTAGATAATGCCGGTGTTGAGTCGCTGTTGTAGCTCGCGTATTCGTTGAGGTTGTCGTCGTGAAGTCGAAGTAGTCAGTGCGTGGGGTTCGGCTGTGATGTCGTAAGAGCTCCTTCCAGCCTGCAGCAGCAGCTGCTGCTGTTGCAGCCCGATCAGCTTGCCAGCCGCGCGGCGCTTGAGACGTGCCCCAGACCTGCCAAACCCTGGCCCCCAACCCGATAAGCGATAACGAGGCACTGGGTTGCTGGCTGGGGCCCGCTGGTACGTACAGCGGCAAGGTAGGTACGAAGCTCTGAGCTGCCTGTTGCTTGCTGCATCATCCCTCTCAGCCTTGGAGCTCGACCTCACCCTTCGCCATCGCCGTCGCGACCACACACCAACCCGAACCTCACCCAATAATTATCGACTTCACCCGATCGATCCCCCTTCCCCGGTCAGCCCACGAACATCATCTATCTTGCTGCCCCATAATTGAGTCGCCAAAATGTTCAGAAACAACTACGACAACGACTCGGTCACATTGTAGGCATCCTAGCCAGACACTGTCGCGACTGTTTGCCCGGCTTAGCTAACGCGAACTCAACCCTCCAGCTCGCCACAGGGCCGGATTTTCCAGGTCGAATACGCTGCGGAGGCAGTCAAGCAAGGTTCCGTCGTCGTTGGAATAGCAAGCAAGACACATGCGGTGCTCGTGGCCATCAAGGTACGATCCGCACCACCGCTCCGTCGATGCACCCTTCCCACGTACATGTCGACGAGCTTAAGCTGACTTTGACGTCCACCCACAGCGAAATGCCGAAGAACTTTCCTCGTACCAAAAGAAACTCTTCCCCATCGATTCCCACGTCGGCATCGCCATCGCCGGCCTGACCTCGGACGCGCGCGTACTCTCCAACTTCATGAAGCAGCAATGCCTCGGCCACCGGCTGACATACGGCCGCGACATGCCCCTGCGCTCACTGGTGGAGATGATCGGCGAGAAGGCCCAGATCAACACGCAACACTACGGCAAGCGCCCCTACGGCGTGGGCCTGCTGGTGGCCGGCGTCGACGACAAGGGACCCCACCTGTTCGAGTTCCAGCCCAGCGGCCTTACGGAGGAGATGGTGGCCTTTGCGATCGGCGCGAGATCCCAGATGGCACGGACATACCTGGAGCGGCACATCGACGAGTTCGAGAAGTGCGACAGCGAGCAGCTGATCCAGCACGGCCTGAAGGCCCTGAAGGAGAGTCTGGTGCAGGACCGGGAGCTGACGGTCGAGAACACGAGTGTGGGTGTCGTGGGGGTCAAGAGGACCGAGGATGGCCTCAAGAAGGTCGAGCCCTTCAAGGTCTACGACGGCCAAGACGTCAAGGCCTGGATCGACGGCGTGGCTGACGACAAGGAGGGCGGCGGGGACGGAGAGGGCGAGGGCGAGGCCAGTGCACCGGCTGCTGAGAGCATGGATGTCGACAGCTAGGTGACCACCTCCGACACCCTGGGCCCGTCCCAGGAAACAAAAACGACACTCACATAAGTGCGGATGACTGAGACGTTAACATGACCATGCGCCGCAGTCTAGGGCGGAGTTGCTGTGGTCATCTAGCTTAGACGATGTACGAAAGGCATAAAAATGCCAAAGCAAGGTGCGACGCCGTCGGGTTGCGCAATACCCTGGACGTAGCCCAAAATCTGACCTATAGACCCTTCCCAAGACCTACCTACACATGTGACTTGACTGATGTTACAGCTTGCAAGTGTGTCGAACGCCTGTGTGTGACTCGAGCCCCAGCGGGACAACCTCCGATGAAATGCAGAGTCGGCCATTCAAGGAATAACCTATATGATATGCCCAGTGGGATGACATCCACTGGAGTTTACGGATTCCGCATGGTGTCAGGGTGGATGGGAGATGAGTGTATAATTTATGTTGTATCAGTCTATATAGAGGCCCTTGCACAACCGGTGAAATTGCCTCTTGAGTTCCATAATGGTATCTGCCAACGCCGTAGGGCAACCAAGCATTTCTTCCCAGCAGTTACTCGTTACCCCATTGCAGCTTGTACTGCGACTCAGAGACCTTGTACTCCCTCAACGCCTGTATGGCCTCCTCAGCCGTCTTTGCCGAGACCAGGATGGAGGCGTTCCCGGGCCTGATGAAACCCTCCTCGACGCTCTTGTCGATCCAGCCGAGCAAGCCGTCGTAGAAGCCATTGACGTTCAGGAGGACGATGCCGAGCGACTGGATGCCGAGCTGGTTCCACGTCGCGGCCTCGAGGAGCTCCTCCATGGTCCCAAAGCCACCCGGCAGCGCGATGAAGCCCGACCCGGGCCCGCCGGCCGCCACCTCCTGCGCCATCAGCCTCTTCCGCGTGTGCATGTCCGGGACGACCGTCGTCCGGCCGAACACCGTCTCCTCCGGGATCGCGAGGTTCGCGCCCGCGCCCGTGCCGTTGGTCGTCGTGGAGGTGTACGTCGGGTCGCGCTCGAACTTGACGAGGGGCTCAGGGATGATGCCGTGTACGGCGTCCGGACCGGCCAGGGAGACGAGGGTGCGGGCTATCTCGCCCATGAGGCCGACCGTACCGCCTCCGTATACTGTGTGGTGATGTAGTTAGAACCTGTTGTCCCTACCCAGTCCTATGAAGACCTGAGGCAGGTGCGAGGGGTGTGACTCACCAAGGCCGATGTTGTTCGCTGCCATGACCTTTGCCAATTGACGAGCAGACTCCATGTGCTCTGGCTTGTTTCCTGGAGAGGCACCGCAGTAGACACAGATCTTTGTCTTTCGCTGCTCAGCATGTCCGTTGGACAGACCGGAAGTGGCTGAAGTCTGTGGCACTTGCGCCGATGCGCCGATCCCCGTGCTGGCCATTCTTGTTGGGGCGAGCGCTTGCGATTTGTGAGGAGCTGTGGTGAGCACAATGGGACAAGTTTGGGGATCCTCCAGTGTTTCTAGTGATGTCTGGAAGAAATTATCAGAGAAAAAGGAATTCGTGGTCGAGTGTCGAGAGTCGATAGGATTAGGTGAGAACAAGAGAAGGTATGACGAAGACGGCCAAGGGGCTACCACGGGCAGGCAAGTTAGGGAAGAAAGTCACGATAACACCCGATTTTGGTTAGCTAGATTTTGTACTTTCCCAACAGGTGAAAAGAGATGAGCTTCAGAAAATATACTCGGATATGTTGATACACTCCGAGTACTGCGTATATAAGCGCCGCTCGGTCTTATAGACGGTCGAAAAAGCAACTATGATGAAGACTGCAGTGAAGAGTGACAGTCCATGCATGTCTCCAATTGGCCTCGCGCTTGAATCATTGGGACGACCGGCGCAGTTGGGACCATCTTGTGACTTGTTCATGACATGGATGGCCATGACGTTTTGTGAAGATCCACCTAGCACCTGCCAACACACTTGTATTGGGGGGTGAGGCGACGGCTTGGGAGTAGATGGTGAAGTAGCAAACTGTAACAGTAGCTGTTGGCCAGTGACGCATGTCGGCTGATGTGGGCAAACGCCTAACAACCTTGATAGACGAGCAGACCGGCCGCTGCTAGGCAAAGGCAAGGACAGAAGAAGGCGAGGTCTGAGGAGGAACAGCCCCAGTGACCTCATTCGCGTATGCGGTGCGAATACATTGGACGATGCTGTGTGCCTGATGGATTGGCTCTCAGATGGTGAGATTGAGGAGTTTACTATTGCTCTGAGTAGACTATCTTGAAAATGCGTGCCCGCCGTCGTGTCGGTGATTCGCCATGTGCTTTTCGGCAGGCAATGCCGCCATTTTGGGCCCAAGTGTGGCATCCAGCGGCACCCCTGTTCTGGCTTGGATCTCTGTCCGGGGCCCTGGCAAGCCTGGCCGGCACCCTGGCAGCCTGGGTCCTCCCCAGAGTACGGGTCCGGCCCAGCACTTGCACGCCCGCTTCGTACGTGGCTTGTGCGGCTGCTTGCACATCTTCTCGCAACGCATCCGGGGCTGATCTTGACCTTCCACCTCCTACTCCCTCCACCCCGACCTCCTTCTCCTTCTCCTAGACTTTGTGTCTGACGGTCGCGGAATTCATCCACATCTCAGGACAGGTCCAATTATCCAACATGCCTGAAGGAAACGCAGCAGCAGGCGCCGCGCCTGCTGCGCGGGAAGAGGAAGGCGGCGGCGTAAGTGGTCCATCTCGAGATGCCTCCCGTTTGGACGGCCAGGACCGATGCTAACCCCCAGTGTTGCAGACCTCCCTCATGTCGAGGATCGGCTGGGGCCTCGCAATGTACATGGGAATGCAATTCGTCATGAAGCAGTTCGTGCCAGCTGCTCCGCAGAGCAAGACCGTCACCGATGCCTCGGGCCAAACGGTCCAGGTCCCCGCGAACACCGCCGACATTCCCGCTTATGCTCTACGGCCCAAGACACTGGATGAAGGCGCCACTTGGAATCCTGCCCCTCAGAAGGTTGCACCGATGTGGCCCGACGACAGCGTTGTCGACATCATCATCACTCTTTCGGACTCTGTCAAGCCCACCCCGCTCAAGGATACTCCCGAGGATATGCTTGTGTTCAAGGAGGAGGACTTCAAGATCGGCAACTGGAGCGAGAAACGTTCAATTGACACCACTATCAAAGTCCCCACGGCTGTTCAGAACAACGGGACACTCTGGGGACACTTCTACGTTGGCCTCCACGGTGACTCCCGTCTTGATCCGACGCAGCCCGGCTACGATCCGGCCAAGGCCTACTACTTTGTCTACCCTTTCACCCAGTACATTCCCAAGAAGAAAGTCAAGAAGACCCACAACCTGCTGGAAAGTAAGAACATCACCGAAGCTGAGAAGGCCGAGGATGAGGAAACTGGTCCTATCATCGTGGGCAATTACTACCATCCAAACACCTCCTTGTCCTTCGTCCCTGGTGCTGGCACTATCATGTACCCCACCGCCAGCGGTGCTATCAGGACATTTCTACACCTCGAGCCCACTGGAGCGCGCGACGGATCTGGCCAGAATACATGGTATTACCCCATCCTGTTCTCCAACGGCTTTTGGCAGCTCAAGAGCCAGCACAGCCTTGTCAATGACACCGTCAAGACTCTGCCCGTCCATATCGAGCTGAACAACCTGGCCAACTGGAAGTTTCAAGTCATGGCCTCCATCGAACTCGGCGGTAGAGAAACTGCTCGTCAGGCTGCCTTTGGTAACCCCGTCGCCGGTGGTGGTGATGGCAGCGAGATCGAGATGATCAAGGAGATCTTCCTCGACACCAACCCAATTCTTCTCGGTATCACCATCGTGGTCAGCATTGCGCATCTCATCCTTGAGACCCTGGCATTTGGTTCCGACATTGCTCACTACCGCAAGAAGAAGGACAATGTTGGCATCTCGGTCCGGTCGATCTTGGCCAACGTCTTCATGCAGACAGTCATCTTCCTCTACCTCGTCGATAACTCGCAGAACACAAGCTGGATGATCCTCGGCTCCCAGGGTGTCGGTATCGTCATCGAGCTGTGGAAGATCACGACAGTGGTCAACGTCAGGTTGCGCGATGCGGAACCGGGCTCCTGGTTGCCGAAGAGAGTGGTCTTCGAGGATAAGCACAAGCTCAGCGAGACCGAGGAGAAGACAAAAGAGTACGACGAGATCGCGTTCAAGTATTTGTACTGGATCGGCGCCCCGCTACTGATCGCATACGCCGTCTACTCGCTCATCTACGATGAGCACAAGTCGTGGTACTCGTTCATCATCGCCACACTCGTGGGCTCCGTCTACGCCTACGGCTTCTTGATGATGGTCCCATCGCTCTACATCAACTACCGCCTGAAGAGCGTTGCCCACATGCCGGGCAAGGCAATGATGTACAAGTTCCTAAACACCTTCATCGACGACCTGTTCGCCTTCACGATCAAGATGCCGTTGCTGCACCGGCTTGCAACTTTCCGGGATGACATCATCTTCTTCGTCTATCTGTACCAGAACTGGAAATACAAGGTGGACTACACCCGAGTCAACGAGTATGGCCAGGGCGGAGAGGACGACGACGCGGCAGAGGAAAAGAAGGACGGAAAGGAACTCCCTGCCCCGGCCAAGGACGATGTGCCGGTTGCCGTCAAGGCCACCGCCACGTCTGTTGGCGCGGGCGGTGCTACGAAGAGGAAGTAGATATGGTCCCACAGTGGAACGCCTGGACATTTATCGGCATATAGATTGTTCACATAGCCAAGTCCCAACGAGGCTGTTTGGGCAGGCGGCTATCGGCAATAGAGTGGTCTGACTGTATGGCTTGACTCGCTTAAATCTCAAACATGCTCGCGTGCGCTCGGCAATCACGAGGAACAGGTAGAAAAACTTGTTAGTCTACAGTCTACCGATTCACATGCACATACGGGAGAAAGTTCCAATATAGCTACCACATAATGCCTGCAGATCAGCCGTGTCCACAATCTGAATTGTCCTAGATGAAGTTCTTCCAAACAGATATTGACAAAGTAGGCACTCCCGAAAGTGGATCATCCGAAAGAGCAGTCTTGCGGAGCAGGTAATTGATTGAAGATAAAGGATACATTGTCATCACATCTGCTAGCCAAGCCAGATGCCCACCCAGTTTCGGAACCTCAGCGAAATGCTCTGATGTTCCAAGTCTTGGTTTCCCAACATCTTCATGCGCGTACGATACGGTGCCGTCATCACCGTGACCCTCCGGAGCCGTCATGATGAAATCTCTCCATCCGGGCCCCGCGATCCTCACCGCGTCGCCTCGGAGAACGGCAAGACGGGCGCTGAGCCCCAAGAATGGATCTCGGAGCAAAAAGCCACTGCTCCACTTGCTCACATCGGCATGGAAGTCCCAAGCTGCTGTCTCCGCGGGACCGCGGGAAATCCCCTTACCCACAGTTTCTCCCCTGTACCGCAGTACACCCATACCATACGAAGCCGTGTGATTAAGGTGCGGCTCTTCGGCCGAAGATACCGCTGAGCTACTCAATTTTGGAGGCTCCGAATGATTACCGAATGCCGATCAAAGAAGTATGTGCGTGTTGTATAGACTGATGTTTCTGCGAGAGTTGACCTCGTGCCCTGGCGATAATGCGTCGGGGCTTTCCTCTGTGTCGAGATTACACAATATGTTCCACGGACATTTTTGCATATCTAGGAGCTTTGTTACAACCTAGCACTGACTCTTATATAGAAGTAGACACCGCCGGCCTTTAGAACGATCTTCCCAACCTAACAAGCTCGAGTTTCCAAAAGCAGGCCACAGTTATACGCTAATCCACGTAGACTTGGTGAACAGCAGTCAGTTGTAACTACTGGGTGGCGCCATCAGGGAAAGCTTATGAGCATCAAGGCGAAGTTTCTGAGAAGTAGACGGTTGACAGTGGCTTCTCCTGGTCCCAGCAAGGAGAGCAGTGATATTGTTCGAAAGGGGCCCACGGCACCGGTTAGCGAAACACAGAAAAGCACATGGGTGGCGCGAAGAGTCCAATATGAGAGGGCTCCTTTACGCCAATCCCAATTCTATCAAATGCTGATATCCTTATACGATGCTCGTTTCGGCAGGAATCACTACGCAATCGTCATATTCCGCAGTTTACAAAACTTGTTCCGTCATTGGAGTAAAGTGAACACAGAGTGACGAGAGCAGCGCCCACGTGTACAAGCTGAGAAGCCCAGCGCTGTCATGACAGCAGGTATACAATTTACTGTGATGGGTTTTAAGTGGGTTCGACAATTCAGGGACCTTGCTGGTCTACATGCAATCACACGGCGCATCAGATAACCAACAGCATCCTTACCGCCGGCCCCCGAACCCCCGAACCCGAAAATTACACGCCAGTGGACGATCAGCGGCCAACATGCTGTGTGCGTTCTCGAAAGTCCCTCGCAGGATGCAGACGTACACAACAGTCTTGTTGTTGAGTGCCAGGTGGGGGGAAAGGGGAAGATTTTGCTGCCCTTGTCTTTCCACTGCCCAGAGATGATCGTTGAGACTGAATTCTCTATTTGGCGCGATAGCACGTCTCACACTGAGGTTATCAACAGTGATCTGCAGGTAGGAGGCGGTCTGTCTGCATAACAACCTTGAAATGTTTTGCATCTTCCAAGATCGGTCCCAGAGACCCGGCTCCTCGATATAATGCCGTCATGGCCCGGCATTCACGTCAGTCATAACGGCGTCGTCTCGGGGAAGTGAGGAGAAAACTGAGCCTCAAAAATGGAGTCGGCAAGCAGAGCCACAGCCCCGCTAACGCACGTCGAGACCCGTATTACTGTTTCCGAGCCACGTGAATAGCGGGCGGCCACTTCAGGAGACCGTCCCCCCGGACCCGGGGGGGCTTGTGCTTTGGCGTACCTGACTGGGGGCTGCGAGTGGTCGAGGACCCTGTATTCTATGCCTGTGCCTGGGTCCTGGGTTGACTGGCTGCGTCACCAAGACAATGTCCTGCACAATATACTCTCGTCTGATGGTGTGTGATACAAGTCGGCTGCACAGAGGCATAGAGTTTAGTTTAGACAGGAATAGAACCACGCTGTCAGCCCATCGATGAGGCCAAGCAGACGAGATAAGACCAGACAATATGAGAGGGAGAAAATACGACCAGTGAGCCCAGAGCCTAGACCTGAAAACGGTCGAGAATGCGACCTACCTGACGGGTGGGCAGAGCTGACAGACAGAAGGCCGTGCAGCACTATCAGCGAGAGCGAGGAAACCCCCACCGCCTGGGGCTTCCCGTAGGGCTGTGCAACGAACAGACCAGGGCAGCAGGGGCAGCCAGGACAGAAACGGGCGGGCCGAGGGGGCCCTACCTGCCCTGATTCGTCCCCGGGGCCAGCCAAAGCTTAGGGATGACCCGACCTGCCGTTGGGAGGCCCCGTCACTCCGCAGCACAAGTGAGCTAGCCAGATCAAACCAGACACATGCGAGTGCTCCTCCCCCATTGACGACATCCATCGGCTGCGCACTGCATGGGGCATCTGCACGGTTAGCACAACATACCAAGGGTAGACTACATCAGGGCCCTCTTTGCTGCTTGCTGCTCTCTTTTAATATGACGGCTGTCGCCCTCAGCCTCAGTCGCCACCAGCACCGACCCGCCACCAGCTGGAGCAGGTTCGACGAGCTCGAGTTGCCGCTGCCCAAACGATGAACAGGAGTGGCCACCCCAGCCGACGGGGAACATCATCCAAGGCCACCGACAATGACACCGCCGACGGGTCCACCGCCGAGTCCGTCGGCTCGCTGCTGGCCGTCATCGCCAACTCCATCAACGAAGCCCTCCGCCTCCTCATGTTCGCCGACAAGGCCCACTGGGGCCCTGACGAGTTCGAGCAGGTCCGCGCCCTCGAGTACGCCCTGGACGAGGCCAAGAAGGACTTCCAGGAGATGGGGCCCTTGCTCAAGGGCTCCGTCTACTACGAGAACGACCGCAGGAGTATGTACCTTTCACATCTCTTATCATCATTTCATCCTCCATTTATTTCATCCCCACAGGGGACGGAGACGGGGGGCCATGCTGCCGGGGCCTAGGACGGGAGATGCGGGAACCTGCCTTCAGACCTCTAATTGAACGAACCCCCCCGGTCCTGTGCTACATCCCGATATGCATCAGGCTATCAACCGCCCATGTAACCCCTGACTTTGCCAGGCCCCATTGCTGACTGGACATGTCTGTCGCCCAGTCGAGTCGCTCGACGAGCTCGGGGACCTTTGCACAGAGTTCGAGAACCACGCCCAGGTCTTCAAGGACTGGCTGCGACAAGGTGGGCCCATCGAACCTCTATGGGTCAACGACACCGTGCGACTGAGAGGCGAACTCCATCGAGCGCAATGTCGCGCTGCCGCCCGGATATTCGCATCACAGCAGGCCGACATCGCAGACGGGTCTGGCCAACGATGTCTTGGCGCGTTTGAGGTGTACCGGCGGCAGCGACGACTCGACGACCGCCGGAAGCAGTACGAACAGACACAGGGGCGGCGAACATCTAGGTACGAGTCGACGCGGGACGAGGTGGCACAGGCGCAGGGCAAGAAACCAAAGAGAATACAAAGCTGGGAGCAGCAGACACCCGTGATGGGTACCTCCATCGGCGAGGCGGTGGAAATGGGCTACATGGGCCAGCAGAAGGCGCCCTCGGTGCACTACAGCGAGCAGCTGGACGCCGTGGAGCGGGAGGCCGAGCTGACGGAAGCGCTGGAGGAGCTCGTGCCCGTCTGCAGCACCGTCGGCCACTTCGAGCGGTTCGGCGACCGAGACGTGGCATTCGCATGCGATTTCTGCGAGGGTTTCATCGTGTGGAACGACCTGATGGTCATGCCGACGAAGCCGGACCCGTCCGCCGTCGCCTCCGGCGTCACCGAGCAGCCGAACTGGCAGGCCCGCGGGAAGAGCGTCTCGACCGGCGAGGACAAGACGGTCGTGTTTGCGCCCGTCCCCATAGCGAACCATCTCGCGCCCGAGATCGGCGGCTGGCAGGCGAGGATATTGTGCCCGTACTGCGACGACTACAACTACTTCGAGCAGGGCGAGGGGGCCGAGACCAGATACGCCCAGGACGAGCGCGGCTTCGGCAGCCTGGACGAGTTCCAGGCGCACCTACAGTGGTACCACACCTCGACTGCGATGCCGAGCCTGCCCTCGGCCAAGAACTGCGTGGTCATGTGAGGCGCCCCACTGAGGGGAGCGCGTGGTGGCTGTCGGGCTTGTCACTGCAAACCAATCACTTGAAAGGCGTTCGTTATCGAGAAGGGGGTTTTGCTTGGTTGGCGTTACTAGGTATCGGGACGAGCCGTGGCGTTCGGGGCATTTGAGAGGAGAAATTGCTCAGACCCAAAACAGAGGCGCCACGTTGGATGGGACACGTACGTTAACAATACCCGGCCAAGCGCAGTGAGAGAGGCGCTGGGCGGCAGGGGCTCATATCCATGTTCAATGCTCAATATACCCATCTTTTTCCCACACGCATATTGCATTGCGCCAGACCTTGACTCCGGGCCGTGAAATTCAATGTTCCAAGCCAGCTCCTGCTTATCAGGTCAGGAATGGAAAACGTAATCATTCATGACATCCCATGACTTCTTCACCCAGGTCTCGATCCCGCCCGCTCCATTGCATGATGCACGATGCTTGAGTTGTTTGTGGATATATATATTACGCACTCGTTGCCTTCATGGGACTGAGCCTACCGCTATGCAAGCCAACTCCGGAACTCCAATAACAACACCCTGCCACCTATACGTGGCAAAACCATATCCGCGCCCCGCCGTCGGTCCGCCTCCTTTCAGAAGAACCTCCACCACAGGAACACGATTATGATAAAGCCCAGGGCACCAATGGGCCCGTACTGCTTGAGCAGCAGGTCCCAGTTGATCTTGACGGCGGCCCTGCGGTACTTCTTGCTGTCGTCGCGCAGGCGCGAGCTGATCTCGCCCATGCGCTCGAGGCTGTCGCCGCGGTAGAGCAGGTCCTCGATGTTCTTGTGCATGACCTTTGTGACGTCGCGCAGCTCGTCGTTGAGCTTGTCGAGGTTCTGCGTCGCGCGCGCGTCGCTGTAGGTCCCCTTGGTCTTGTTGATGAAGCTGTCGAACTCCATGTAGGCGTACGGCCGCAGCGTGGGGCTCATGAGCTGCGCCGCCGGGTACGTCGTCGAGAACTCGGCCGCCAGGTCCGACAGGTACGTGAAGGCCAGCTTGCGCGGGTACGACCGCTCCGTTATGCAGAAGTAGACGATGTCGTCCGCGATCAGGTAGTTGATCGTGTGGTCGCCCGACTCGATCGACGCCTGCGGCGCGGCGTTGCGGTTGAGCCGGCGGAGGATTAGCTTTATTTGCGACTTGATCTCGGATAGAGACGACTCGGTCTATGCGGATGGCGTGTTAGAATACAGGCGTAAGGGGTGGCGGTGATGCTGCTGGGGTGGTCAGTAGGGAGCTGGACACGTACTGCCTCGTCGTCTACTGACGCGCAAAGGTATAGGCCGTCAAGCCGTGCTATTTGCGTTGACCTGATCATCTTGTCTCAGGCTCCGTGTGTGGCCGTATGTGTAATTGTGTATGTCTGGGAAGATGCGCCCAGAATGTATTGGTGAGGCTGCCGTCGTCTTGCCGCCTTCCGAGACGGAGGTGTGTCTGGTGCCTCTGCCGAACGTGTCCTCAACGAGATGACGCCACCTTTCTGTTTCTGCCTGCTTGTGCGGGACCGACCGATGGCTGATAGTTGTTTGGAAGTCTTCTGAACACCGTGATGGACAACAGGGCTGTAATTGGCTTGTGAGATCGGAGAATCGGACAAGTTTTGAAACTGGACGGCCGTGGTTTGATTGAAATTGGATTGAGGTTGATGGCAGGGTTCCGGGCCTGGGCTCCTGGGGTAGCACATCACAGTTGCAAGGCCGCCAATCAGTACGCTGATCCCCAGGATGGCATTGAGCTGTGGGGCGGAACAGGGGTAGCTCCTGCCCCAGCCTTGCTATCATTCATGACCGCATGTCAGTGGTCCTTCTGGATTTCCTGGTACGAATGAGGAAGCCACTGTCCTCCAGTGAGCTTTTCTCCCAAGGTTTCCAGATCTTCGCATCTCTCAACATGAGTTTAGAGGAGCAATCATGAAATTGCCCTGTCTTTGTTCTTAATTGTGGTTCATGTAGCTTTGTGCCGTTGACATTCTCTTCCTCCAAGGACATTACAGTCCAGTAACATGTCATTTCACAACTGAAGCCTGAACAGGAAACCAGAAATTCATGCAATAGGCCTTTCAAGCATTGATTCCTTGGCCTCTTGAATGCTTTACACGTCTTTCCGTCCCATCTTTCAGCCTCAGAAACAAACAATCACCTTGCGGGGTTCCTTAGTCTGCCTGCAGGCAATTCACTTGCAATGGCAACCTCCACATATCACCTGCCCTCGAGCAGTCAACAGTCAAGTTCGGACCTCTCCGAACCTCCAGATTTCACAGAACAAGAGATTGCAGATTTTACAGCCACCATGGCCCGCACTCGATCTCAGAGCGACTCCAAAGACAAAGCCTCCAGCAATGGCCAGGCAGAGTCAAACGGAGACTCGACACTGTCTCGCAAGCAGTCTGTCAACAACGAATCCACCACCAAGACGGAGGGAAAGGAGGAGCCCGCTGCGGAGATTGAGGTTGCTCCTCGAAGCAGCCGTCGCAGAGTCCCCTCAAAGCGTGCTGTCACATTTGCGCAGCCAGCCTCGTCTGCGGCCCCTTCCCCCAAGAGGCCAAAGACAAGTGCGAAGAGGTGGACGCCAGAATACGTCACCCAGAGCAAACTGTCGCCTTTGGTCAACAGGGACTTGAGGGTCAGTTCCACATGCAAAAAGCCTGAACGTGCTAGTTTCTGACATAAAAGACCAGGCCCTATTGCTCCACCCTCAGGCGTGGGATGTCCTTAGCGACGAGGACAAGAAGGAGATACTTGAACTCTTTCCCGACACAAGACATATCCTGAATGCCAACACGCCCGAGGCTCGTCCAAACGTCATGTCCCTCCAGAATGACGACAACTTTCGCCATGACACAGAGGAGTACGTGGCCAACCTCAAGGCCGGCATTCATGACCCGGCCTGGCTTCAGGATGCCTGGGCCGCTCATGAAGCCCGCGCGGCTGGCCAGTTTGACGAGTACTACATCAAGAAACTCGAGCTTGACTGGAAGACAACAATCCCTGACGAGATGAAGCCGGAGCATCTGCGATCTGTCCCTCCGGCAGAGCCCAAAAAGGATGCTGAGAGTGAGCCCCAGGTGGAGCGCTCATCATCCACTGATCGGCTTTCCAAGGTCGTGGAAGCCTCCAATGACGCCCAGATGGAAAGCATTCAAGTTTCGACTGGTGCCAACGAAGCTACCAACCTGGACAAGGCCAGCGCATCGGAAGTGGTGGAGAGTGATACCAAGGCCAACGGCGAGGACGCTGTGCAGGACGTTGTGATGGCTTCGAGTACGGATGGGTCCGCTGAAAGCGTCACGGAGGACCTCCAGAAGGTTTCTGTTGCTAACATACATGAGACCGTGGAGGGAAACTCGGGCAAAGAGAGTACTGCCCCAGATGCAGACTGAGAGCTCTATGCCTTCTGGTGCCTATGGACATGAATACCGTCTCCCTTGTGGCAGAGCTTAGAAAGGAAGGCCGAAGATGCAACACCGGTTTGGTGTGAGCTTGGCTTGGGCAGTGGAACAGAGATCGGCCATTTATGCAGCACGGGATTCACTACGACACGGCTTCATCGATTGAGGACCACGAGGAACTGAAACCGGAGATGGGCATCAAGCCCTCATTATTGGGGCGTTTAGCGAGTGAAGGCGACGAGCAAGCCTGCGCTTGACAAATATTGTCCAATGTAAGGACTGACTTTTTGAGGACACTGGGGTGTGAAAACAGACCAGGACTGACGTGAAATGTGGGCTTTGGGATCCCATTACCGAGAATTTGATTGCTGGCCCGGGTGACAGCTGCTCCACAAGGCATCAAGGAATGGGTTCAAGAGGTCAAAGTAGTGTCAGCAGCAGTGATGGTATCTCATCTGAACATTTCAGCTTCATGACCTGAATATCGTTCCAGTTGTAGAGGGTATCTAGATCTCGTCCTCCTCATCATCAAAATCGTCCTCCCGCCCCATCTCGTACAAGATCCTCCCGCCCTCTCCACCGCCAACATCCTTCTGGGCGTCAAAGTAAGGCAGCACGATTCCATCCCTGTCCTTCCGCTGCTTCTCGGTAAGCCCCAGGTTGAAGGTGGTCTCTGCCAGGTCCTCATCCTCGCCCTGGTCGTCGTCGCCCGCGCCCGGAGGCGCAGCAAACAGCGGGTGGTCCGAAAGCAGCGACACGGCGCCGGCGGCCGCGGAGCCCTGGGGCTCGAGGACGAACCTCTCGACGACGGCGCGGCCACTCCGCCTCCGCAGCTCCATCTCCACCACGACCCCGCCGCCGGCCGCGGGGCGCCCCTTGACGCCGACCAGCACGCCCTCGCGGCCCTCGGCGAGCCCCCAGGCCGGCTCCGGCAGGCTCCTGTCCCTGGCGCGGCGGCGCTCGGCGGTCTGGTGCAGGCTCGAGACGCGCAGGACCGCGGTGGCGAGGTGGTTCAGGACCGTCAGCGGGTGGGGCTCGTACTCGCTCAGGTCGGCGGGGGCGAGGGGCAGGGGCACGTCGGCGTGGTAGGTCGCCACGAGGGAGATGGAGGGGTGGGTCAGCAGGCTTGACAGGAAGGCCGTCAGGTGCCTTGGGTGCGTTGTCGACAGGGGGTTGAGGGTGTCTATTATGAGGAGGGTTTCTGGGAGGGTTGGGTCAGCTGGGATGTATGCTTGGTTTCAGGGGATTTGTATTGTTCTCACTCTGTGATGATGCAGCTGATGAGGCGTTTCGGGTCGTGGGAGGCGACAGGGCGGGATAGTGAGAGGTGATCTCGGCGTGTAGCTTTTGCAGTGGCTTGCCGGAAGCCCTGACGAGGACATCTGCGTTTGCAGGCCTCTTTATTGTGGCAAAGGATATAAATATAACTTTGGCATGAGATATCTGTGCAAACTGTAAGTGGATGGTCATGATATGATACGGAACTGTTGACGGACGTACCCTTGCTCGTGTTGTAAACTCTTGCAGCACTGGGGTTGAACCCTGCTCCAATGTGTCAAGCACCAGTGTCAGAGGACTCGCATTGTCTCTGAGGTTGAGTAGTTTCTGGAGCAGCAGCAGGCTGTGGGATCGCTTGTGAGCTTGGGCTGAAGGTGCCATGGCAGGCTCTCCCCAGGTTATAGAACGTCGAGATTCAAGTTTTCAGGTGCCTAGAGGATCTGCTTCGTGGGCTTCAAGTCCTTGTATGAAGGAAAATCAAGGTGGGTCTGTCTGCATGTATTGTACAAGCACTGTGTAAACAACCTCCTCAGCATGTGAGAACGTTTATTAGTCTAATTAAAGTCTGGTGGCACCGCCAGGTTGGGTTTCTACTGAGAGACAGCGTACGCCCGTGCAGGGGTTTTTAGTGGATCACCCGCTAGAAAAATCCCTGCTGCAGCCTTACGGCTGATCGACCCTAGCCTTATCTCAGCCGCAAGTGCCTGCCCCATTCTGAGCTCCACGCCTCTTAAGCTTAAACCCAAACTTCTGACAACGTCCAAAGCATAGAGCACCGCGCTCTCTCTCTTCACCCCGTCCACCACCCTTCACAGCTCCCATGCAGGCAGACCGATCCTCTAGACGCGGCGGGGGCCGCCCCCCACGGGACAGGGACCATCAGCCCGGCCGCAGAGGCGGAGGATACAGAGACGATCGCAACCAGGACCGCGATCGCAGACGGTACGACGACGACCGCGACGACGACCGTGACGACAGACGGCGCTACCGATCCAGGTCCAGAGAAAGGAACAGGGACAGAGACGGTGGGAGATCTGCAAGGGATAGGGACAGCAGGCGTGACCGCTCCAGGTCGCGCGACAGACCACCTCGCGACGCGCGCCCGCCGCGCGACGCGCACGATTCCAGGCGCGGGCGAGACTCTGACGGCAGGGGCGAGAGAAACAGGGGCAATGGAACGCCTAGACACAGAGACGGTACGTGGAGCAGTGTCTCGAGACCCCTCTCAGAGCCGAATGCTGACATTCTCAAAGATCCTCGCCGGAGATCCGCATCGCCCCGACGCAGCGGCAGCCCTCCCACGGCAGACCTACCTCACCGAGGCAAAGGTGGCGGCGACAGGTCCAACAACACGAACTCCTCCATGTCTTTCAAGGTCTCGCGGCAGGACGGGGAGCGCGAGCGCGAGCGCGGCCATCCAAGAGACGATGAGGAAGAGAGCTACTATGACGATCGCGAACGGCGGCGAGGCAACGAGGGGCGGAAAGACGATGGCGACGAAGTTGCCGAGCCGATGGATCAGGACGACGAGGAGATCGACGTCGAGGACGACGGCATGGAAGACGACATGGCGGCGATGATGGGCTTCGGCGGGTTCGGCACTACCAAGAACAAGAAGGTGGTCGGCAACAATCTCGGCGCCGTGAGGAAGGAGAAGAAGACCGAGTACCGCCAGTACATGAACCGTGTCGGCGGGTTCAACAGGCCGCTCAGCCCGGGTCGTTAACATGGCCACCACACGAGAAGCAAGCACCCTTTTATCGGAGGCTACAACGCGCCCTGCTCGCTCGTTAACCTGCAGTGAGGCCCTGCAAGGCCTGGCCTTGATTCTGGGCGGAGCGTCAAATGAGAGAGGTTGGTAACAGTCTAGCAATCCACACAGTGTTCTACGCAGTGGCTCAATTAATTATTATAGAGAAATCTCACTATTCCTTCCCCTTCCTACAAGACAGGCATGGAGGCAATATGGTTTCCCGTGTTCAATCCACACAGTTGCGCTCACCAGGCGTAGTGAGGCCCAACTAATCTCTTGTGATCGGCGCTGTCATACTGATTTCTCATCACTCAGCATTTGCCGAGGTGACTCTTCGTCTGCCCATTGATCATGAAGGCAGCCTCCGAATCACCGGTGAAGTTGCTTGATACTCAACCCCGTTGCATCATTCTGTCAGCGTCGTACTCAGTACAGAGGCATCGACAAAAGACCCGCCACAACACTCGCACCCGCCAGGGCCACACAGATCAAAGCTGCCGAACCAGCCCTCTCGCCCCTAGATTCAGCGCCCGCGCTGGCAGACCCCGTCCCCGCCCCCGAGGCGCCCGAGGCCGTCGCCGTCGCCGCCGCCACCCCGAAGCCCAGCAGGCTCGTCGGGTCTGGGCAGTCGAGCGAGCTCATGTGCTCGACCAGCCAGGAGTTGAGGATCACCGGGTGCATGGGGTAATAAGCGTCGCGCTTGGTGAAGTCATAATCCTCCCAGTCGCCCTCCTCCCCGGCGCCCGTGAGGCGCACGGGCACGCGCGACCGCAGGAAGCCGCACTGGTCCAGGGTCCCCGTCGTCGTGCTGGCGGGCCCGCTGCCCGTCGCCGCCTCCCACATCGAGCAGTCGCCGCCCACCCGTCCGTCCGTCGCGGTGGCCAGGTAGGCCAGCCCGCCCGTGGACAGCTCGCAGCGCCACGTCTTCTCGGGCGCCGCCGACGGGGAGTAGGTCCCGCCCCACGTCTGGTTCTGGCGGACCCCGGCCTTGAACCCCGTCGGCAGGTCGTGGTACACCTCGGCGGGGAACAGGTTCGCCCGCCGGCACTGCTCGTCGCCGTCGTCGTCCTCGGCCGAGCGGGCGTCGCTGCTGACGTTGTTGGCGTGGCAGTCGATGAACATCCGCCAGCCGCCCTGGTCCCGGTTCGGCTCGTTGTAGGGGATGGATTTGTAGAAGACGTGCGCGTCTAGGCTCAGTGGGCGCGCCCCGAAGAGGAGTGTTGGGGGGTACAGCTCGGGTTGGTAGGTTGGTGCAGGAGTGATTGTCGCCGGCGTCGACGACGTCAGTGAGGTCGGCGCGTCCATCTCTGTCAAACTGTTATCGTCAGATTTCAAAATTTATAGTCGAGGGGCCCGAGAAACACAGGATGAGCTGACAGACACCATCTGCTCAAGGCTCATGGCAGCCAGCTCTTATGTATGGTGGATGCCATTGTCTTCTACTGAGCCGATTTAGCCGGACCCTGCTTGCCAAGATGCTGTCAGATCACACAAGCGCCTGGATTTGCTGGGCAACGGTTCCTTCGTGCTCGAGAATATGACTATGCCGCTTGTGGTGCTTGAATTCGCCTCCTGTGAGGCATCAGCCCACCAGGCCTCGGTTGCTGCCGACAGGCTTTTATCTGTCCAAATACAGTCTCAATTCCAACACTTCTCTCATAGCTCAACCTCGCCGACGACTATTTTTTGTTCTTCATCCCAGTAGTTCCCCTCGTGTTCTAAATCGTCACCCTTGACCACAGTCTTTTGCTCAGACCCCTTGATGCCAACAAGGATATAGTCCTTGACGATGGCCGTTCCATTCCTGAGCGCCTCCATCTCCTCCTTGGTACAGGTCATTGCTTGGAGTATATAGCACTGACCCTTCGGCACGGGCATGAGCTCGTTCTTCTTCCACCACGTATCCCTGGGGCCTTCCGTCCGGAAGATGTCCACGTCGCTCTTCCAGCCACCCGTCGCCATGAGATCCACTGCGCCAGTGGCGATGTCCTTGTTGAACAGAGCCCTCTCGTAGATCCTCAGGCTCGCCTCCGGCTGGTAACTCGGGACCATGTGCCCTGCTTGATACACACGGGTGAAGCTCAGGTTGCCGTGCTGCCGGGTGAGGCCGTACGGCACGAAGGGCGGCTCGTCAGGAGGGGATACCGTCAGGGCCGTGTAGCCTGAGTTGGCAAATGCCTTCTGGTGGCGGTGTGGGATTGCAAGTGAAGCCGCCTCGCCGCCGATCCAGTTGCAGGCGAGGTCCCTGTCTCCGTACATCATGTGGACCTTGACGCCGTTGTCGAGCAGGTCAGCCAGGCCTTCCAGGAAGCCCCCACGGGCCATATCTCCGTGGCTGACGAAAGCCTGGGATACGATCGGGGACACCCAGGTGAAGTTGACGGGAACGCCCAGGGCGCGTTGCACCCACTGCTCGTTCAGCCAGCCCAGGTGGAAGTTGAGGGGAAACGAGTCCGCTGAGGGGTGCGTGACGTCGAACCAGCCGTATTTACCGGACTCCATGTAAGGATCGATGAGGTTATCCGAGGACACAAAGGAGGCGTTGCGGCAGTACGATTCGACGTAGCCCACGTCTAGGTCTGGGCTGTCCGCAGCTTCGAGGGCCTTGCTGAGGCGCTGACACTCCCGGGTCTGATCGAGGATGCCGCCCGGCCGGTGGAGCTCGTACAGCTGCTTATGCTTTGTTGTCTCGTTGACGGCCTTGATGCCGTACGTGTTGTTCCAGGCAAAGGTCGAGTAGCTCTCGTCCTGGATAAGGTTATCGATGCATGCATTGACGAGCCCCAGGGTGTCAAGGTGCAGATAATGAGTCCCTGGGCCGGAGATCTCGCCATCGGCGATCTTTTGGTTCTGCTTGTGGAAGAAGTCCATGATCTTGGGTCCGTAGTGGCCGCCGTAACTCTCGGCCCACAGGCTGATCTTCTCGTCGTGCGGCTTGTACTTGGGGAACTCCTCGAACCAGGTCTGTGCAAAGTGCCATAGGGCAACGGCCGCGTGCTCGGTCGAATTGGCCGTCCTTGTAGCGTTCTGGCTCGCAAATGTGCCCACATAGAAGGTTGCGTTGGTCTCCGGAACACCGTCTGCAAAGTCATCCAGCTCGATCGGGAATTCCTCCGCATGCGAGTCGTCCAGTACGTCCATCGCCAATAGGTTATAAGTGCCATTGTTGAGGGTATCGTACGAGAAGCCAACCTGCACGGGCTGGTCGATGTAGAGGACATTGACCTCGTTGTTCCAGCTCCACGGGTTCAGCGTCGTGCTGTTGCTGTCTGCATTGATGGCGCAGGGCCCGTTCTCGGAGAGCATGCCCAACAGGCTCGAACCTCCCGGCCCGCCGTTCAGCCAGATGGACAGCGGAGCATTGTGCGGATCTTTGCGGGACTCGATGAACCAGAAAAAGGTGTTGATGGGATAGTTTTGATCCTCACCCCTCTCGTTCAACGAGTTTGGTGGGAGGTGGACATAGCCGCTGTAGCTCTTAACACCTGGCGTAGTCTCGCATATTTCCGGGTTCTTATAAGAGATGGTGATGCCCTCGTGGTGCTTTGACCGTACCGTCTTGATACCTTCACGCAGCGGAGGGAATTGAGCCTGCGAGAATTGGGCGAGGGCCGCCGCCACCAGCAGGGAGGTGGCCAGCATTGTAAACTTTATGCAGACTTCAGGCCAGAATCGATGTTTCCAGGCGCCTTCAGAACCTGAGCCTCACGTTGGTGTAGGTAGGATTACGGTTTCGATTTGATAAGTGAGAAAGACGAGAAGACTTGTGTGAACAGAGGTCAGAGTCCAAGCATTGTATATGTTGTAGACAGACCCAATCATTCCAAGCTGAAGAGGAGATAGCGTCCCTCAGAACCTCCCAGCCCCTGTCGTTAGCTGATTTCCCGAATAGGGAGGAGGTTTGCAGGGTCAGACGAGGTGGGGATGGTTTCTCGTCCTTCCGCCGCAGCGGGATAAGGATCGGGGTTCCGGAATTCCAACACCGACACTGACGGCTTTGCTCCACGCCGGATCGAAAATGCGCCGCATTCTCACTCCGACCTGCAGCGCTTATCTATCTACAGAAGCCGACGCGCAAGATGCCACACACACGACCAATTCTCTCTCTACGCGTTGTTTCATGTACAGCCTCACCTACATAAACGCGTTGGCGCATTTCCATTGTCATTATCATTCGTGATTTTGTGGTATTCTATCTCGTCCTGTTTATAAACCGTTTTGAACAGAATCCACATGAAAGCTGCTCAGTTGGTTTGGTCACTCCTGTCTCACCGTCTGCCTTCCCTCTCTCTCAGAGGGCTAAAGATACTCGGTAATCTCTCATCTTGTCTGCCCCTCCGAATTCCGGAAAGCATGAGGAACTTTTTCAAATGTAATAAGTCTGGACAGTGAGGACTTCGAGGCCTCTCCTCAGTATTTCTTCTGCCTGCTAGGCGTAAGTGTGACCAATCTTGTCGTTCTCCTCTCGCAGTTGCCTAAGCTGCCTCTCAAAGTCCTTGTTGACCCAGTCCAGATATCCCGCCCAGACTTGACACTGCCCGCTGGCGTAAGTCCCCTTAAGCTTGTCAGACAGGAGCAGTGTAGTCCGGAGCACACTACGCGCCGCCTCCTCTTGCTTCTCGTATTCCTGCTTCACCGCGTTCTCCTTAAGCTTCGTGGAAAGAGTCGCACGGAAGGCTTCCGCAATGGTGTCTAGGCGCCGTTGAGTCTCTGTCGGGTCAAAGACTGCCAGTTTTGAGAGCATCAGATTGCTCAGCGCCCGAATGTCGTTGTCGTCTTTGAGTCCCGCGATGATTCGGTCGTAGAGCTCAATGATGCTGATCCTGGGCATTGCGATCTCCATCAGTGCGTACAGTGACTCGTATGCACCCTTGCGGAGCTCAAGCCCGTCGTCCACCATGATCTTGAAAGGACCCATCATGACTTCGCGGATCAGCTCTGGCTTGAGCGTGGATTCTGAAAAGACGTATGGCATCAGCTTGTTGAGATGGCCCAGGACCATGTCGGGCTTGTTGTTTGCCGCCGAGGTAAATGTTGTCATTGCAAGACGCCGGATATCCATATCTGGATCCTGCAGAATCGAAGTGAGCATGGATATCAAGTAATTCTGCAGAACAGTGTCGAATTTGTCGCCGCTGTCGGCAAAAGTGTATCGCAGTGCTTGGACAGCAATGCCTCGCACCGGTGGTGCAGGGTCACCTAGGAGTTTCTGCCACATCAGATTAGCAACTTGTCTCGGACCAGGCACTGAACAGTTGTGCAACTTACATCCAGTTTAGGAATGAACGTCTCAGGGTCAACAACCGCCAGGCGTCCGATGCACTCTGCACAAACTGCCTTGTTGTCCTCAGCTTGCGAAGACTCCAGCAAGCAGTCCCAGATAGGTTGCGCGAAACCGCTGATGTCGGTCCTCTGCAGAAGAATCTCCTTGATCGACTGCAAGAGCAAGTACTGTTTGGCACCCGCATTCTGGAAGCTTTGAAGAATGACTGGCAGGTACGCCTGCACATTGCCCGCTGCGGCACGGCCCAGCGCCATGGCCGCTGTGAGTGAGAACTTGTCATATTCGTCACCAAAGTGCTTGGTAAAGATTTCGGGCTTCAAAGGCGATTTGGCACCCAGCCTCAGGGCCGTTTCTCCGAGGACGCTCAGGGCCAGGCTGCCTCGAGCCTTGTCCTCTGCGGTCTCGGCCTCGGTTATGAAGCTGTTGATGTCCACACCGCCTGTTCCACCACTGGCAACCAAGAGAGTCCCAATGACTTTGCCTACGGTGGAGGGATCCCCGCTGACACCTACATCCTTGAGCATTCGTGTCATTAGTTCCTCGCCAACCCCAGATTGGCCAATCTGGGCGACAAGGTCCAGCAAAGGAGTCAAGACAGCATTTACCACGTTCTGTTGAACGTAATCGCAGATTGCAGTGTCGAACTTCGGGTCCACGACAAATTTCGCGTCCACTTTGACCAAGGAAGTCAGGATGCGGAAAGTCGCCCCGTGCAGCTGCGCATCGGCATTAGCGATGATCGGCAGGAGTGCTTCAACAAGGTTCTCCAGGGTCGCTTTGTCCAGAGCCTGTTGGCCAGGGGCGGAGAGTAGGACATGTTTCAAGGCCTGGATGCTCGATGCCCTCAAGGCTCGATTCGCCTTCCTCACCTGGGCCGACAGCTCCACAACAACATTTTGCGCCCAAGTAGCATCGAAGTTCGGTGACGGATGCGCAGCGATCCCCTCAACCGCTCTCACAGCGGCGAGACGTGTAGTCTCGTTCTTGAGCCTGTCCGCAATGATAGAGAGGCCCTTATTCCGCTTGTCGGCAGGTAGCAGAGTGGCTCCTTCAGCATCGCCTGTGCGGGAGAGCAAGGTTCCCAGCGCATGTATAGCCTTTTGCCGTACCTCAGCATCTGCATCCGTAGCCGTGGCCCTCTCAACGACCACGTCGTACAGCTTGGACAACTCTGATTTGTACTTCTGCGCTGTCTTTTGAGACCGTGGCGGCGTGATTGCTTTCCCGATCTCCTCCACCGTCGCTATTGCTTGCGAGGATATTCTGTAATATCGGTCTGCCACGGCATCGACAACACCGCTGACCATCTTCGTGAGGTAAGGCTGCAGCAGGCTCGATGAGTGAGTCTTTGCAACATCGCTGAGAAGCTTGAGTGCTGCGACACGCAAGGTAGATGGCGTGGCAGAGGCGGCACCGCCACTTCCAGACAGCGAGGTCGACGTGGTGGAGGCTGCATTCGTCTTGGCCGCATCAATGACAAGATCAAAGATCTGGTCTAGGTGATCAGAGAGCCCGCCCTGCTGGACAAGAATCAAGTCATCCAAGAGATTCATGGTCGCTTGCTTGGTAGGGATTGATTTGCCCTTAAGCAACTTCGTGGCCGCTTTCACCAATTGCGGCGTGAGCTTGGCAAGATCAGCACGGGGCCCACTGGAAGGCATCTTCTCGATAGTAGGCGACACCAGTCCGTTGCCATCGGAACGCGCAGTGGCAGAGACACCACTGCTTTGCCGCCTTCGCTTGCGGCTCTGGGTCTGTGGAGATTGGCTGTCGCCCTGAGTGCTGTCCAGTAGAAATTCGGGGATGATGCCCTCTCCTGTCTTTCGAACGAGGAGAGAGAGGGTAGAGATGACTTCCAGGCGCACATTATCCTCACGCTCGTCGAAACGCTTGACTAATGGCGGTGCGATCTGGCCGTAGAGCACGCCGTCGTCGAGAAGATCACCGTTGCTTCTCGTGGAGACGAGCGTGTGGAGCGCTTTGGCGGCGCATCTCCGGGACTTCCAGCTAGCGTCATCGTCGTCATCGAAGCCGATTCCGGCTTCGAACTCGTCGTCTTCACCGAAGTCATCATCTTCGTCCTCGCCTTCGTCCTCGTCCATATCTTCGTCCTCATCCAACGAATAATTGGGGTCGTATTTCAGATATCGAAGGGATGCTGCGATTGCCTCATCGGTGTACGGACGCATCTCGGAGGGGCAAGATGCCAGGTAAGCTTCGAGGGCAAGCAAAGCTGCCTCACGGACCTCGGAAAACTCCAAGCCCACGTCGTCGCCCTCACCAATCTCTTCAAGATGGCTCTGCAGATCCTCCTCCGCCAAGAAGGCCAGTGTCAGCTGGACGACATCGCCGATGTGCTTGCCAAAGCGATGCGGAATAGATCGAGCCATGGAGCCCATAATGGTCAGGTAGAGCCGCTGAGTGACGGGGTCGGTCTTTGGGTCCTTGAGGACCGCCACAGCACGGTTGAGGAACGCAACCAGTTGGTCGTCTTGCAGGTGCACAGCCAGGATCGAAAGGGCTATCACAGCCTTCTTCCTGACAGCCGACGTTGCCTTCTGGTTGTCAAGAAGTCCCAGGATGACATCTTGCAAGGCCTGAACTTCTTCTTGTGGTGACAGCATGGGTCCGAAACACTTGACTACCTCGATAATGACATCGACAGCGTCGGCGTTCACCAGGGCATCGTCCTGGATGATTCCCTGTCCTGCTGGAGGCAGACGTATGTTGCCACTAGACTTGGCGGCCTGGGAAGTACGTCCCAGAAGTCTGGGCATCAGAACCCGACTTATACTGTTATATGCCTCGAGAACTTCTTTCGTAGCAGCCTGGCCAGGTTGAGGTCGTGGAAGGGCCTCGATGACATTACGCAGGGCCAGAGCAGGGACAGAGTTGTCGACAGAGTTCTGGAGTCTCAGAGTGGTGAGCTTCTCGATCAAGGGTGCGATGAGGTTGGCGGGGGTCTTCGCGACGAGAGGCCCAAGACTGTTTGGACCGAATGTCAGCATGAAGACATCGCGGCAGACACTGGAGCAGGGAGACTTGCCACTTGATCGCCTGGTTTTGGACCTCGCCATTCTGATCGTCGAGGGCCTTCACAACGTGATCGATGGTGCGGGCGGCGGTGTTGTAGTCGTGGTGCAGCATGTCATTCTTGGCATTGCCGAAAACAGCAATCAAGTCGTTCAGGGCCATGAACCTGAAGTCAGGGTCCGTGTCGTTCAGCTTGCCAAGGAGCTGGATGACCGTGTGAGAGGTCGGGTTTGGGGGTATGCTCGTCGCCATCTTGGACTTTGGAGGGCGGTGATGCCCCGGCGCGAGGGGTAGATACTGATTCCGAGGGCGAAGAATGCAGAGCGTTAAGGATGGGAAGGTCGTTAATGGTCAAGAATGATTCCTCCCCGTCGTTATCCGTAAACACAACAACAACAAAAGATGACCAGGGTGGAAACAAATGCGGACGAAAACAGTCAACACGATGGTGGTGTCGTAGGAGCAGCAGCAGGAGCAGCAGGAGCTCGGTGGTGGGGTGCTTGCCTGCTGGGTCAATGTGGGGAACCATGGAAGTTCCCCCCGCCACTGGGCAGTCCGTGCTAAGACGGCAACAGCCCCGGTGCCTAGTCTAGGTCCACATACGGTACCTAGGTACACATCTGTCTACCTCTACAGTCAACCCTTCCGTCGAGCTGACCATGAATCTGGCATACAATTGATATCTGTAACGTCCTTTCTCCAGAGTACGGGCGTATCTGGACGTTGCTTACGTGGCTTCAGCTCCAACGTTTGCAAAACAAATAACGCTCTACTCAAAGCCCATACCAGCCAGACCTAATATCGACCATGGCTCCTAAATACACCACAATCCAGCCTTCATTGCCAGTCTCGTCGATTCCTGAGGCCGTGGAGTACTATACCAGCCGCCTAGGTTTCCGCCTCGCGGGCCGCGACGGAGACAATCATTGCTGGCTACAGCTTGTGGACGACGACAGCGTTTCGAAGTGGGATGCTGCAGTGAACATTTACCTGCGCCGTATGTAAAGTTCAACGCTGTGCGTTGATACCTTGACCATTTCAGTGTAACGCTAGCTGACGTTCCTTCCCTGACACAAAGGCCGAGGCTTCCCGGACGTTGAGAATGATGTCCAGTTTGGCAAAGTCTACATTCGCCTTGACGGGGACGATGACGAGCTGCAGAAGCTGAGGGACACGCTCCAGAAGAACAAGGCCACTATCAGGGGTGACATCGAGACTAAGCCTTGGGGCTTGAGGGATCTGACGGTTTCAGACCCTGATGGTGTGAGTTCTGTTTTTTCATTACAAGGCAATCAGTTGAGATCTCCCACGCTGTTTGGCTAATTATGCCTTAGAATGTCATCACCTTCAACCAGAGGGTCAAAAACTTCCAGATGCCTGCAAATACTGTTTTTGAGGCCTCTCCCAAGGGACAGAATTGAAATTGAATCAAGGATGCTTGTGTCTCCTCAGATATGGTTGAGCCCCAAACTTGTGCAGTTTTAGCGGGTATTTGTAGAAATTCCCCCCTCAATCAGTCAAGCCAATTGAGCAGCCACTCTGTCCTCCTTCAAGATATCAGCGGCTCTTTCAGCCACGGCGTACACCGTGGACTGAATATTGCCCTGTGGCTCGAGAGGAAATATACTCGCATCCACGACACGCAGGTTCTTCACACCATAGACTCTGAGACGTGAGTCCACCACTCCTCCCGCTTCCCTTGGTAGCATTGCGGCGCTGCTACTCAGATGGAAGACTGAGATTTGGCGCTCCCGGACGACTTCTCTAGCCGCTTCAAGAGTGTCTCCTCTGGGGGAACGCTTACCGCCGTCCTTGAAGATCTGTTTCAGAGGTTCAGTTGTGACAAGCTTCTCCACGAATTGAACACCACGAGCGAGCAGTTCCATATCCACGTCCTCTTCGTTGTACCGGGGATCCCATACCGGCTTTTCTTCTATATTCGAAGAGGCGATATGGCATGAGCCGCGGGAGAAAGGGTGGTTGAGTATTGTCATCACGGTGAGATAGCTTTCCGGGAGGGTCGGCACCAGATACTCGCCTACGTGTCTTGGATGGTCCACAATATGCTATTCGTCTAGAATAGTCTATGGATGGGAACTGACCTTGCGCGCGCACTATGGTTCCGAAACCCTATAATCTAATTAGTTTAGTGCTAAGGGTGTATATAGACTATAGGGTGACTAGAGTAGAGGGAAGGTATGGCTTTAAAACTCTGTAATCTAATTAGTCTAGGGCTAAGGGTGTATATAGACTATAGGGTAACTAGAGTAAAGGGAAGGTATAGTTTTAAAACCTTATAATTTAATTAGTTTAGTACTAAGGGTATATATAAATTATAAGGTAATTAAAGTAAAAAAAAAATAATTAATAAGTAAATAAATAAGTAAATAAATAAGTAAATAAATAAATAAATAAATAAGTAAATAAATAAGTAAATAAATAAATAAATAAATAAGTAAATAAATAAGTAAATA